>WNWK01000382.1:125517-353017 GCA_009830355.1 Cherax destructor
GAACTATTAAAAATAAAATCAAAGAAAACTCAGATGAGTTGTAACATAAATGTGTATATGTATGTGTGTGTGACCTAAGTGAAAGTAGAAGTAGCAAGACGTACCTGAAATCTTGCATATTTATGAGACAGAAAAAAAACCCCAGCAATCCTACCATCATGTAAAACAAATTACACTCGGCAGGACGGTAGTACCTCCCTGGTGGTTGCTGACTACCAACCTACTACCTTACAGTATTTAGAACAGTATTTAGATAAATAGGGACATTTTCATTGCATTTATGGATTTAGAAAAAGCATATGATAGAGTGGATAGGTTAGCAATGTGGCAAATGTTGCAAGTGTATGGAATAGGTAGTAAGTTACTGAATGCTGTAAAGAGTTTTTATGGTATAGTGAGGCTCAGGTTAGGGTGTGTAGGAGGGAGATTACTTCCGGTAAAAGTAGGTCTTAGACAGGGATGTGTAATGTCACCATGGTTGTTTAATATATTTATAGATGGGATTGTAAAAGAAGTAAATGCTAGGGTGTGGGAGGGGGGTGGGATTAAATTATGGAGAATTAAATGCAAAATGGGAGTTGAGACAGTTACTTTTTGCTGATGATACTGTGCTTAGGGGAGATTCTAAAGAAAAGTTGCAAAGGTTAGTGGACGAGTTTGGGAGGGTTTTAAAGGTAGAAAGTTGAAAGTGAACATAGATAAGAGTAAGGTGATGAGGGTATCAAACGATTTAAATAAAAAAAAATTGGATATCACATTGGAGAGGGGGATTATGGAAGAAGTGGATGTTTTCAGATATTTAGGAGTTGAAATTGTCAGCGGACAATGAGGTGAACCATAGAATTGATGAATAAAAAAAGGTGAGGGTGCGTTGGGGTATCTGTTGAGACAAAAAATGTTATCCATGGAGGCAAAGAAGGGAATGTACAAAAGTATAGTGGTACCAACACTCTTATATGGGTGTGAAGCATGGGTTGCAAATGCTGCAGCAAGGAGGCAGCTGGAGGCAGTGGAGATATCATGTCTAAGGGCAATGTGTGGTGTAAAATTATGCAGAAAATTCGGAGTGTGGAAATTAGGAGAAGGTGTGGAGTTACTAAAGTATTTGTCAGAGGTTGAAGAGGGTTTGTTGAGGTGGTTTGGTGTTTAGAGAGAATGGATGAAAGTAGAATGACTTGGAGAGCATATAAATCTGTAGGGGAAAGGAAGGCAGGGTAGGGCGTCCCAAAAAGGTTGGAGGGAGGGGGTAAAGATGGTTTGTGGGCGAGGGTTTGGGACTTCCAGCAAGCATGTGTTAGGGGTTAGATAGGAGTGAATGGAGACGAATGGATTTTGGGACCTGACGAGCTGTTGGAGTGTGAGCAGGGTAACATTTTTGTGAAGGTATTCAGGAAAACCAGTAATTGATTTAGTTGGACTTAAGTCCTGGAAATGGGAAGTACAATGCCTGCACTTTAAAGGAGGGGTCTGGGATAGGGACAGCAGGGGGGGACTTATTCTCAGCTGTAGTATCTGAGTGCCTCTGCAAAGACAGTGATTATGTGATGTGATGAAAGTATTTTCTTTTGGGGATTTTCTTTCTTTTTTGAGTCACCCTGCCTGGTGGGAGACGGCCGACTTGTTGAAAAAAAACCAAAAAATACAGTTACATATATTTATCATACATGCAGAATATGTTTGGAGAACCTGGGAAAAACCCCAAAAGCCAGACTTTTTTCCCAATGGTCCCTTTAACCTGTACCATATGGTATAATGTACCATACGGTACAATGTACCAATTTACTATGGTACATTGTATTGTATGGTACCATTCCCATATACCATTGTATGATATGAACCCATTGTACCATATGGTACAATGTACCATATGGTTCAGAACCATAGAATTCCTCTTCAGATCCACTTCCATCAGTCTTAGAACTATAACTTGGAAGAGGAGACTCAGAATTGCCTGGGGAGTGAGAGCTTCCTTGCCGCCAGGCATGCAGAACAAAGCTACATTGCCGGCTTTCCCCCAATGCCATGCGGGCTCCCAGATTTTGTATAGTGAGCAACTGACCACACAGACCCATTCTCTAGATGTAGGCCTATCAGCCTTCTCGTGCTAAATTTGGGGCCGCTAGAATTTAGGCGTAGTATACGGTTTGGACCCAGAACCTCAAAGCCATAGAACTACAGACGGACCCTGGAAAGGGTTAAAGGAGGAGTCTGGGATAGTGACAGCTGGGAGGACATTTCAGCTGCCGTATCTAAGCGCCTCTGCAAAGACAGGATTATGAATGAGTGAGGAGAAGTGTTGAATGATGATGAAAGATTTTCTTTGGGGATTTTCTTTCTTTTGGTCACCCTGCCTCGGTAGGAGACGACCGACTTGTTTAAGAAAAAGAAAAACATACAAACCCTAATGAACATCATTCTGTCCCATCACATGGGAGGGCAGAGATAACAGGAGTAGAGTATGTGCCCTTTCCCCCCGAGGACAAAAAGGCAAACGGAAGTTTCTCCTTTCTTTCTTTCTTTTTTTCTTTCAACATGTCGTCCGTTTCCACCCAGCGGGGTGGGCCCAAAAAAGGAAAAAAGAAAGTTTCTCCTTTTACATTTAGTAATATATACAGGAGAAGGGTTACTAGCCCCTTGCTCCCGGCATTTTATGCCTCTTTCGACACGCATGGCAAGGAGGAAGAATTCTGTTCCATTCCCCATGGAGATATGAGGAAATAAGAACAAGAACTAGTAAGAAAATAGAAGAAACCCAGAGGGGTGTGTATATATAGATGCTTGTACATGAATGTGTAGTGTGACCAAGTGTAAGTAGAAGTAGCAAGATGTACCTGAAATCTTGCATGTTTATGAGACAAAAGACACCAGCAATCCTACCACTGAAAAATTACTGGCTTTTTTTACACTACTTCCAGGATGGTAGTACCTCCCTGGGCGGTTGCTGTCAGGTTGGTATTTTTGTTTAATAAATTATGAAAGAGGGAAGGTACCTGGGATTGGTGAAATGTATAGTTCCTTTATATAAAGGGAAGGGGGAAAAAGAAAGTGTAAGAATTATAGGGGAATAAGTTTACTGAGTATACCAGGAAAATGTATGGCAGGGTTATTATTGAAAGAATTAGAGGTAAGACAAAGTAGGATTGCAGAGGAGCAAAGAGGCTTTGGAGGGGTAGGGATTTGGATCGGTTTTACAGTGAAGCAATAATGTGAACAGTATTTAGATAAAGGTAGAGAAGTTTTTTTGCATTTATGGATTTAGAAAAGGCATATGAAGTGGATAGGGGAACAAGTGCAATGGATGTATGGAATAGGTAGTAAGTTACTGAAGGCTGTAAAGAGTTTTTATGAGGATAGTGAGGCTCAGGTTAGGGTGTGTAGGAGAGAAGGAGATTACTTCCCATAAAAGTAGGTCTTAGACAGGGATGTGTAATGTCACCATGGTTGTTTAATATATTTATAGATGGGGTTGTAAAGAAGTAAATGCTAGGTGTTGGGGTGAGGGGTGGGATTAAATTATGGGGAATTAAATGCAAAATGGGAGTTGACACAGTTACTTTTGCTGATGATACTGTGCTTATGGGAGATTCTAAAGAAAAGTTGCAAAGGTTAGTGGACGAGTTTGGAAGGGTGTGAAAGGTAGAAAGTTGAAAGTGAACATAGATAAGAGTAAGGTAATGAGGGTATCAAACGATTTAAATAAAGAAAAATTGGATATCACATTGGAGAGAGGGATTATAGAAGAAGTAAATGTTTTCAGATATTTGGAGTTGACGTGTCAAGGATGGGTTTATGAAGGATGAGGTTAACCATAGAATTAATGTAGGAAAAATGTGATGGTGCGTTTAGGTATCTGTGGAGACAAAAACGTTATCCATGGAGGCAAAGAAGAGAATGTACGAAAGTATACTGGTACCAACACTCTTATATGGGTGTGAAGCATGGGTTCCAAATGCTGCAGCGAGGAGGAGGCTGGAGGCAGTGGAGATGTCCTGTCTAAGGGCAATGTGTGGTGTAAATATTATGCAGAAAATTCGGAATGGGAAATTAGAGAAGGGTGGAGTTACTAAAAGTATTTGTCAGAGGGCTGAAGAGGGTTGTTGAGGTGGTTTGGTCATTTAGAGAGAATGGATCAAAGTAGAATGACTTGGAGAGCGTATAAATCTGTAGGGAAGGAAGGCGGGGTAGGGGTCATCCTAGAAAAGGTTGGAGGGAGGGGTAAAGGAGGTTTTGTGGGCGAGGGGCTTGGACTTCCAGCAAGCATGTGTGGCGTGCTAGATAGGAGTGAATGGAGACGATTGGTTTTGGGACATGACGATCTGTTGGAGTGTGAGCAGGGTAACATTTTGTGAAGGGATTCAGGAAACCAGTTAATTGATTTAGTTGGACTTGAGTCCTGGAAATGGGAAGTACAATGCCTGCACTTTAAAGGAGGGGTCTGAGATAGTGACAGCTGGGAGGGGTGGCTCCAGAAGGTTCATGTATTAGAGTCTTAGGGATAACACTCTGGCTGCAAGAAGGGGCCTGGAATTTATCTTGAATCAGCAATGATATTATTATTTTACTTTTCTCAGCTGTCGATCTGAGCTCCTCTGCAAAGACAGTGATTGTGTATGAGTGTGGTGAAAGTGTTGAATGATGATGAAAGTATTTTCTTTTTGGGGATTTTCTTTCTTTTTGGGTCACCCTGCCTCGGTGGGAGACGGCCGACTTGTTGAAAAAAAAATATATATATATATATTCTCCATGGGGAAGTGGAATAGAATTCTTCCTCTGTAAGCCACGCGTGTCGTAAGAGGCGACTAAATGCTGGGAGCAAGGGCTAGTAACCCCTTCTCCTGTATATATTACTAAATGTAAAAGGAGAAACTTTCGTTTTCCTTTTCGGCCACCCCGCTTCGGTGGGAAACGACCGACGTGTTGAAAGAAAGAAAGATATATATATTATATATATTTTAATGCATTGGCCATTTCCCACCGAAGCAGGGTGACCCGAAAAGAATAATAATAATAATAATATTTTTATTTCATTGCAAGTTTACATCGAGATTTTGTAATTACAATCATAAACTGAAGTGCAAAGAGAGCACTATCATGCCACGGCATTACGGGCAGACTAAATCTATTTAATAGTAGAGAAATTGATTGAGTTTGTTTTAGTGAAACATTAGCTTATAACAGTTAATAAATTTATTCAAATTACAATCTGAGGATATTACATTGTGTCAAGTGTTTTGTAGGATGGTTACATTAATAGTAAATATTGAAATTATATTATAGGAAAATAACACTGAGCAATGTTGAAAGTAGTTTACATTTTCATCACTCACTCCATCACTGTCTTGCCAGAGGCATGCTGATACTACAGTTCAAAAATTGCAACATATCTCCACTCTTCCTTCAGATTGCAGGCACTGTACTTATGTCTCCCTACTTAAATGTAAACATAAATCTGATTTTCAGATAAATGGGTTACAACCTTGCAGCAAGGAGAGATATTTAAAATCAATACCTAAATGTTTAACTTAAATTACTTACCAAAATTAAATTCACTATTTGGCTTTTCATTATTTATGATATTGAAGATATAAGGTGTATTTGCCTCCATGTTGCTCACTTCAAAATAGAACCACTGATGATGATGAGATGAATTTACATCTGCATTCAGAATTAAGTCATATTCACAGTTAGAGACCTGAAAATATTAAAATATCTATAAGAAAATACTTAAATTACAACATTCTGAAGCACAACACACTAAGCTAAACTACCTTTTGTGTAGGGAATGATGAACTACTAGTAACTGCATGACTCAGAATTACTTCTTTATACAGTGGACCCCGAGTTTCGGTCATAATTCATTCCAGAAGGCTGTTCAAGTGCCATTACCGAACGAATTTGTTCCCTTAAGGAAAAATGTAAATTAGATTAGTCCTTTCAGACCCCCAAAAATACACATACAAAAGCACTTACAATATTAAACTTACATAATTGTTCGATTTCCGAGGTGACCGAAACTCGGGGGTCCACTGTACTACTAGTATGAAAAACTTCTTACCACTATTTGCTTCTTATTTGCAACTTTCTTTCCTGCATCTATTCTGTGATTTACTTTTTTCTTTCTAGAGCCATCTGCTGCTACATCTACAGTAAAACCTCTCACTAACAAATTTCGTCAATTTCAGACAAAGCTGGCCGGACGAACACTCTGATTATCAGAAAAAATTGACAAGAGTCCATAATTTTGCATTTTGTCCATAGTGAGTGTCTGGATGTCTGCCGAAGTATCAGGCCTAGTCCACTAACTCCGACATTTGTTCAGTACAGGCCTGTCTGTTTTTACTGTTCCTAAGCCTAAGGCCACCTGCTCTACTTTAGTGTTTGTGCTTACTCATACACTCGTCATTCAGTCTACAGTTTTTCCTGAATTTAGAGCATTTTGTGTGACTTTATTAATGTTTTAAGTGAAAATAACAATAACATATAAAGCAAGTGAAGGCGCCAAGAACAGGAGTATGGTTCTTAGAAATCTGCACCTTCTCAACCCTCTACATCTTCTCATTATTTTCACTAATCGAGATTTACAGTTCCTTTGTCTTAGAATAAAACTTATTCTGAGTCACCTCTATCAATAATGGCAATTTACACCTCATGTCTCCACCACGATATGGTAAGTAAAATTACTGTAAAATTACAAAGAGTACTATAAAATTAATATTCAGCACAATACAGTGGTACCCCAGTTTACGATGGTCTCCAAACTCGCCCTTTTATGTAAGTTTTTTTTTTTTTTAAATGCTTTTGTAAGTGTATTTTTGGGGATCTAAAAGGACTAGTCTATTTTACATTATTCCTTATGGGGATAAATTCGTTTGGTAATGGCACTTGAACAGCATTCTGGAACGAAAAATATTGTAAACCGGGTACCACTGTACAAATACAAATGTTTATTTCTCTGTAAAGATTACAATGTGGGGTTTACATATAAAATATTGGTTACAATGTGTGATTTACATATTATAGGATACTAATTACAAAGATGGGCCACTATCATGCCTAGCATGGCTAGGCATTTCAGGCAGATTAATAATAATTCTAAATCTAAATTGATACAGGTTATGGAGCATATTGATATTGGAGCTAGGTAACTGGATTACAGTTTATTAAATTAGCAATGAGAATGGTTTTGTCTTGGTTTGAAACACAGTTTCTAATAAAGCTCCTATATTGGAGTATCTCAGGCAAACTTATGACTAGTTTAAGATTTGTCAGGCAATAGCTTTATTCAAAATTTTCTGTTTACAATCATTTGGGTGAGTGTAAGTGTAAATTGGGGGGAATCACAGATATCGAGAGTAAGTCTAGTTTGTTTTTTATGTGCATGATACAAGTAAGCCTAGGTAGTAGATTGGTAGACAGCAACCGCCCAGGGAGGTACTACCGTCCTGCCAAGTGAGTGTAAAACGAAAGCCTGTATTTGTTTTACATGATGGTAGGATTGCTGGTGTCTTTTTTCTGTCTCATAAACATGCAAGATTTCAGGTACGTCTTGTTACTTCTACTTACACTTAGGTCACACTACACTTCATGTACAAACATATATATACTCACCCCTCTGGGTTTTCTTCTATTTTCTTACTAGTTCTTGTTCTTATTTCCTCTTATCTCCATGGGGAAGTGGAACAGAATTCTTCCTCCGTAAGCCATGCGTGTCGTAAGAGTCTACTAAAATGCCGGGAGCAAGGGGCTTGTAACTCCTTCTCCTGTATATACAGTGGTACCTCGAGTTACGATATTTTTTCGTTCGAGAATGCTGTTCAAGTGCCATTACCAAACGAATTTATCCCCATAAGGAATAATGTAAAATAGACTAGTCCTTTTACACCCCCAAAAATATACTTACAAAAGCATTTAAAAAAATAAACTTGCATAAAAGGGCGATTTTGGGGACCATCATAACTCGAGGTACCACTGTATTACTAAAGTTAAAAAGAAAAACTTTTGTTTTTCTCTTTGGGCCACCCCGCCTTTGTGGGAAATGGCCGACGTGTTGAAAGAAAGAAGAAGAAGACACATGCTAGATTTCAGGTACATCTTGCTACTTCTACTTACACTTAGGTCACCCTACACATTTATGTACAAGCATATATATACACACCCCTCTGGGTTTTCTTCTATTTTCTTACTGGTTCTTGTTCTTATTTCCTCTTATCTCCATGGGGAAGTGGAACAGAATTCTTCCTCCATAAGCCATGCGTGTCGTAAGAGGCGACTAAAATGCTAGGAGCAAGGGGCTAGTAACCCCCTTCTCCTGTATATATTACTAAATGTAAAAGGAGAAACTTTCGTTTTTCCTTTTGGGCCACCCTGCCTCGGTGGGAAACGGCCAACGTGTTGAAAGAAAGAAAGATATAGTGGACCCCCGGAGTTCGTACTGCTCTAAACTTGAACAATTATGTAAGTGTATTTTTGGGGGTCTAAAAGGACTAATCTAATTTACATTATTCCTTATGGGAACAAATTCGTTCGGTAACGGCACTTGAGCAGCATTCTGGAACGAATTAATGACGAACTCCAGGGGTCCACTGTACAAGTAAGAGAATAGGTGGTATTCATGTAGTTAGCTGAAGGTGGAGTGCGTCAGGGAGATAAGATGTTTTTTAACGGTAGTATTGAAAGTGATGGTTGTATTTGTAGTTCTAGAGTTTTCAGGGAGGGAGTTCCAGATTTTAGGCCCTTTAGTGTACACTTAATTTTTGTATAGGTTTAGCCAAACACAGGGAATGTCATATAGATTTTTGTGCCTGGTGTTGTGCCTGTGGGTCTTGTCACAACTATCAAGAAAGTGTTTTAGTTCAGGGTTAATATTGGAATTTATGGTTTTGTAAATGTAGGTTGCACAGTAGTAAGTGTGGATGTTCTGTACAGTGAGTAAGTTTATATCTGGGGGGGAGGAGGGTGTTGCCTAGTACATATTGGATTGCATGATAATTCTTACTGCGGATTTTTGTTGGGTTATTGGCTTTAGGTGTATTGCTGCTGTTGATCCCCAAGCACAAATAGCATAAGTGAGGTAGGGATAGATGAGTGAATAGTACGTATAGTGTGAGAAGGGCTGATTGTGGCACATAGTAGTGTATCTTGGAGAGGATCCCAACAGTTTTGGATACTTTTTTTGTTATGTGTTGGATATGGGTGCTGAATTTCAGGTTGCTGTTGAGGTGTAGGCCCGGAATTTGCCCTCATTATGTTTAGCAATAAGAGTGTTGTCAATCTTAATGTTCAGTTGTGAAACACCTGCTCTGTTACCAAACATGATATAGAAGGTTTTGTCAGAGTTAAGTGTAAGTTTATTGGCTGTCATCCAAGTAGAAATTTTTAGTAGCTCCTCGTTAACAATGGTGTTGAGTGTGGCAAGATTTGGGTGGGAGATGACATAAGTCGTGTCGTCAGCAAAGAGAATTGGTTTCAGGTGTTGTGATACGTTGGGAAGATCATTGATGTATAAGAGGAAGAGCAGGGGACCAAGGACACTTCCCTGTGGCACTCCAGTATCAAGTGGTCGTGTTGATGAGGTTGTGTCTTTAATGGTGACATACCGATACCTATTAGTAAGGTAGGATTTGAAATATGCAAGTGCATGTCCTCTTATACCATAATGGTCAAGTTTGTGGAGTAGGATGCCATGGTCTACTGTGTCAAAAGCTTTCCTTAGGTCAATAAATAGTCCTAATGGATATTCCTTATTTTCCAGAGCTGTGTAAAGCAGATCTAGCATTTTTACAATTGCATCATTTGTGCTTTTATTTTTTCTGAAGCCAAATTGGCATGGGTTGAGTATGCTTTGTGCTGTGATAAACGAATATAATCTCTTGTGAATGAGTTTCTCGAAGATTTTGGATAGCAACGGTAAGTTTGATACTGGCCTATAGTTGTTTACATCTGTAGGGTCCCCACCTTTGTAAATTGGTGTAACCCTTGCTGTCTTGAATAGTGTCGGGAAAGTGCTTGTTTCTATTGATTTGTTAAAAAGTAATGAAATAGCATGTGAGAGGACATGGGCTGCTCGCTTGTACAATAATGGTGGGTCTTGAGACAGATTCCCTGATTTATTTTTAAGTGACTTGATAATCGTGGTGACTTCAGTGGGCTCAGTAGGTGCAAGATAGAAGGAGGTTGGGAAATTCCCATCTAAGTAATCACTTGCTCGGGCGTTGGTACCTGGGATTTTACTGGCAAGATTTGATTCCTATGGTTGAGAAGAAGTTATTTATCTTGCTAACTGTATCAATAGGCTGTAGTGGTGTTTCATTCGGTTTAGTTAGGACAATATCCCTAGTTTTTTCAGTTTGTGGGTGCCCAGAATCTGAGTGTGTTTTCCAGGTCTTTTTTATATCTCCTTTTGTTTCAGTGAATCTACTGTAGTAGTATAATTGTTTAGCTTTTTTTATTATTTTGGTGAGAACTGATGCATAGTTTTTAATAATATCTTTGTGTATTAAGCCCTGTCTATATTGCTTTTCATATTAATGTTTCTTATCAATGGATCTTAGTATGCTGTTAGTTAGACATGGGCAACCTAGCCGTTTATTTGTAATCTGTTTCATTTTTTCTAGGCAGTAGGTTGGTAGACAGCAACTGTCCAGGGAGGTACTACCGTCCTGCCAAGCGAGTGTAAAACGAAAGCCTGTAATTGTTTTACATGATGGTAGGATTGCTGGTGTCTTTTTTCTGTCTCATAAATATGCAAGATTTCAGGTACATCTTGCTACTTCTACTTACACTTAGATCACACTACACATTCATGTACAAGCATATATATACTCACCCCTCTGGGTTTTCTTCTAATTTTTTTACTAGTTCTTGTTCTTATTTCCTCTTATCTCCATAGGGAAGTGGAATAGAATTCTTCCTCCGTAAGCCATGCGTGTCGTAAGAGGCGACTAAAATGCCGGGAGCAAGGGGCTAGTAACCCCTTCTCCTGTATATATTACTAAATGTAAAAGGAGAAACTTTTGTTTTTCCTTTTGGGCCACCCTGCCTCGGTGGGAAACGGCCGACGTGTTGAAAGAAGAAGAAAGAATGTTTGTTGTACAGTCTAAGTAATTTATTAAGAAATATGTCTGTCCAGTCATTGATACCATTGGCATTGGAGAATTCTGAAGGCCAGTCAACAGTCTCTAGTTCTGCTGTGAGGTTACTTATTGAGGCCTCGTCATGGAGTCTAAATGAAACTTTGTTGTATTCCAGTGGTGGTTTATTAATGTTTGTTGAGAGGAATGTGGGGTAGTGGTCAGTAGTGCTATTTGTGATTATCCCTGATTTAAGGGGGGCTAGTATACTGGTCCATTTATGGTCAATTATGTTTGCACTTGTCTCAGTCAGCCTGGTTGGTTTAGTTATTGTTGGTATAAGAAGTGCATTGTTCATATTGTTGATGAAGTCAGTTATAGGATGATCATCTGGTAGGCCAAGGTTGATGTTGAAGTCTCCGGCTAGGAGAAGGTGGTGCTTGTTCATTTGGTTGTTTATTAGTGTCTTTAATTTATTGCTAAAATTTGGGATGTTTGTATGAGGCATCCGGTAAATGGCACCGATTGTTATAGGAGTCTTAAGGTTTTTTTACAGTAAAATTAGCAAAAATATATTCTCCATATTCATCACTATAGCAAGTGGTGTTATAACAAGATAGTTCATTAGAGTAGTAGATTACAATACCACCCCCAACTTGGTATGGTCTGTTATGGATTGCTGTGCATCCTGGTAGTGAGTAGATATCTAATGTGTCTTGTTTAAGCCAGGTTTCAGTGAGAATAATGCAGGAGAAGGTTATCTTTAGGGAATCAAAGAGTGCCAGGAGGTCGTCATAGTGTTTGCTTAAGGACCTGATGTTGTAGTTAAGAACTGTTATACTTTTAGCAGTATTTAGGACTGTGCTGGCTTGTGATGCTGTGTAATAGAGGCAGTTACTTTCCAATAAATTTTGATTGGGATTTAGATTATATAGGTTTAGATCTGGGTCAACGTGATCATTCATCATTTAAGTTAAATGGTAATTCTTTATATCATGTGTAGTGTGGTGAGTTCTAGTACTGATATCTGTAATAGGGGGATGTTTGGACAAGTATATAGCTAATGCATGTTGGTCAGATAGAGTGTAATAACTAATAAATATGATGAATTTGGTGTTGACTATGTATTAAGCTAGAATGAACTAAAGTATTAACTAGATATAAACTAATGAGATAAAATTATAAAATAAAACAGCACCAGACTATCACTTGTAATTGCTAGAATGAACTAAAGTATTAACTAGATATAAACTAATGAGATAAAATTATAAAATAAAGTAGCACCAGACTATTACTTGTAATTGCACTAAGGTTAATATACCTGTAAGTTGTTTACAGTTGGTAGTAGAATAATATATGCACAGTTCTAATTTCAAGTCTATGTGAGTTTTGCAGTGTTGTGATTAAAGATAGTAAACAACAGATAATTATAGACTCCAAACAAGCATATTTGGCAATAAAAGATAGTTGAATAAAATGTGCACAGTTTTAAGTTAAAGATTAATTGGAGTTTAGCAGTGATATGGTTGTAAGATGGTAAACAGATAATTAATTAATTATAAATTGGAATATTTGCAACAACAGTGTTATATAAAAGTATAATACAGGTTTACAAAAAAGTATAATAAAATAAAATAGTGCAATAATATGGTTGTAAGTGATATGATAGTAAGATGATACACAACAGATGTTAATAAATTGTAAGTTGGAATATTTGCAACAGGTTTATAAAAAAGTATAAGAGAATAAAATGGGGCAATGGTATGGTAAATTACAAATATTTAATTAAGTAGATGAAATAATCAAGAAAGAGATTGTGTAGATATTGTGCTGTAGTGCTACAGCTTACAATACCCACATTTTTTAGTGTTCAGTTGTCTTCTGCAAAAGTGAACCAAGTCCACTATACTTCAGATGACAACTGATTATGAAATACAGTAGACCCTCATTTAGCACGACTTTATGTTGCGCGTTTTGGGTATTACGCGATTGAAGAATTGCGGCACATTTTTATCTAACACGACGTAAACCTTATATTACGCGATTCGCTGGAGGGGGAAAATTTTGAGCCCGCGGTCGCCTGCAGTAGGTTAAACCATTGAGTCAGTGGGGGTCCTACTAAGGGTGGCTATGAGCCACAACAAGTGTTTAATGCTGACGAGACAAGTGTTTTCTGGAAGAAAATGCCAACATGAACTTATATCAGTCAGCAAGAGAAAAGTGCACCAGGCTTCAAGACAGCAAAGGATCGCTTCACCTTGCTCCTTTTGGGTAATGCATCAGGTGATTTCAAGTTTAAGCCCATGGTTATTTACCGCTGTAAGAATCCTCATGCTTTGAGAAAAGGGAATTTGTTTTTCCTTCAAAACTAAGTTTATTCAGGTATACAGAGATAGTTACATTGATTATCATACATAGCAGCATATGTGTAGAGAACCTAGGATCACCCAAAGTGTTATCCTACAGAACCTAGGATAACCCAGTGTTATCCTAGAGAACCTAGGATAACCCAGTGTTATTCTAGAGAACCTAGGATAACCCAAAGTTTGGGTTATCCTAGGTTCTCTACACATATGCTGCTATGTATGATAATCTTTGTAACTGTATCTGTATATACCTGAATAAACTTACTTACAGTTTGCAGGAAGAAAAAGCAACCATTCCCTCAAGCGGCCGGTGCTAATGTTGTGGAACAGCTGGGGAGACCACCCGCCTTCCCATGCTACCCCTCCCCCAACAACACCCCACCATCCCAGCATTCGTATTCCATACGTGTCAAGCCAGTTGTGTTTCTCAAGAATAAAAGAGTGAATTGTGTTTTGATCTTTAAATTACTATATCTTGTATCTGCCAAGCAATCATGTCACCCAGTAGGCATACCAGTGTTGCTCAAAGTGGCAAGAAAATGTTTAAGCATTTATTAAGTCTTAGAATTAACGAAGAAAAAGATATTAGACAAGACATAACCTGTGGCTGTAATGAAGTGTTACTTTGTACACATAAAAAGATGTAAACATAAGTTTGTGTGACTAACTTACTGACTGACTGGACTGACTTACTGAATGACTTGACTGACTGAATGACTTGACTGACTGACTGACTGAATGACTTGACTGACTGACTTACTAAATGACTTGACTGACTGACTTACTGAATGACTTGACTGACTGACTTACTGAATGACTTGACTGACTGACTTACTGAATGACTTGACTGACTGACTTACTGAATGACTTGACTGACTGACTTACTGAATGACTTGACTGACTGACTTACTGAATGACTTGACTGACTGACTTACTGAATGACTTGACTGACTGACTTACTGAATGACTTGACATACTGAATGTCTTGACTGACTTACTGAATGTCTTGACTGACTTACTGAATGTCTTGACTGACTTACTGAATGTCTTGACTGACTTACTGAATGACTTGACTGACTTACTGAATAACTTGACTGACTTACTGAATGTCTTGACTGACTTACTGAATGTCTTGACTGACTTACTGAATGTCTTGACTGACTTACTGAATGTCTTGACTGACTTACTGAATGTCTTGACTGACTTACTGAATGACTTGACTGACTTAATGAATGACTTGACTGACTTAATGAATGACTTGACTGACTTACTGAATGTCTTGACTGACTTACTGAATGTCTTGACTAACTTACTGAATGTCTTGACTGACTTACTGAATGTCTTGACTGACTTACTGAATGTCTTGACTGACTTACTGAATGTCTTGACTGACTTACTGAATGACTTGACTGACTTACTGAATGACTTGACTGACTTACTGAATGTCTTGACTGACTTACTGAATGTCTTGACTAACTTACTGAATGTCTTGACTGACTTACTGAATGTCTTGACTGACTTACTGAATGTCTTGACTGACTTACTGAATGACTTGACTGACTTAATGAATGACTTTGACTGACTTAATGAATGACTTGACTGACTTACTGAATGACTTTATTAAAGTTAGAGACACTCAGTACAACTATCGACTTCAGTTCCAGAATCTCTACTATCCACCTCAGCCCATTAGGGCCACAGCATAACTCTCCACTCTCTTCACAATCATCCACAAACATCAGCATCCACAATTTAAGGTAAATACTATTATTTCTGTTACATTTGTAGTCTTAAGCAGTAAAAACAACATAATACATCACGATAATGAACTACAGTTACATATTCTCTTTTATATTTGTAAGATCTGTTGGTCTAAAAAAAACTTGTTTGGCTTTTTGGGGACTCCCAGGACTGTAACCCTATTTTTCCCATAAGTTCTTTTAATTATCTAACACGATTTTACCTAACACGATGTTTTCAGGACCGTAACTACCGTGCTAAATGAGGGTCTACTGTATTAATTTCATAATTTTGGCATTGTCATACACCTCCTCTCCCCTACTGGTCAATTAATGAGAGGTTTTACTGCACATACAGTATTGTATATTACTAAGTTTTTTCTGTGCAATATTTGAACTCACCTGAATTACTCTGCGCAGATTACCACTTTCAAACCTAGATTCAAAGTTGAGGTGGCTGACGGATGTATCTCGTTTACCAACACGTTTCTCATCACAATTGCTTAGCAGTCTATAATGATAAATGGATAAAGTATTGAAGGTAGCATTTGGTAAGAAGATGGAGATGCTTTCCACCCTCGTATACATCTTTCTTGTACAAAACAGATAGGTAAATTGAGATTAATGGCTCATAAAATTAATATTAATATAAAAAATGTGAATTCTGTTAAGAATAGTTACATATACAGTGGACCCCTGAGTAACGTAAAAACTTCATTCCAGAAGCCTGCACAAGTACCATTACCGAACGAATTTACTCCCTTAAGGAATAATGTCACGTAGGTTAGTCTATCTCAGACCCCCAAAAATACACTTCCACAAGCACTTACAATATTATACTTACATAATTGTACTATTTCCGGGGTGTTCGTTACTCTAGGGTCCACTGTACAGTGGAACCCCGAGTTTCGGCCGCCCTGAGTATCGGCCGCTTCAAGTTTAGACCGCTTTTTTCGGCTAAATTTTGTCCCGAGTTTTGCCCTGTGTCCCATGTTTCAGCTGGCGTACCAGACCTGTTTGCCTGCCTGCGCAGGCGTTGTGAGCCAGTATAGCTTTGTTTATCCTTGAGTGAACATTACCCTGCGCACTCATCCAAACATTTCACAATAAATTCATTGTGTTTTGTGCTTGTTTATTGATTGTGACTGTGAAATAAGCCACCATGGGCCCAAAGAAACTTCCTAGTGGCAGCCTTTTGGTAAAGAAAGTGAGAAACACGATAGAATTGAAGAAAGAAATTGTAGCAAAGTACCAAAGTGGAGGAGGAAGAGAGAGAGGAGAATGTGCCTTCTTCAGTGATTCAACGATATGTACGATACTAAAGCAGCACGAGTCAATAAAGGCTAAAGCGCCAGCCAACGATAAAGTGTAGCATTAACAGTGTAGCAAGTTAAAGAGATTAAGCTATAGAAAAATGACGACACGAAACTTAACTCCTCCATTGTTTTTTTTTTGTTTTTTTCAACAAATCGGCCGTCTCCCACCGAGGCAGGGTGACCCAAAAAGAAAGAAAATCCCCAAAAAGAAAATATTTTCATCATCATTCAACACTTTCACCACACTCATACATAAACACTGTCTTTGCAGAGGCGCTCAGATACGACAGCTGAGAATAGTCCCTTCCAGCTGTCACTATCCCAGACCCCTCCTTTAAAGTGCAGGCATTGTACTTCCCATTTCCAGGACTCAAGTCCAACTAAATCAATTAACTGGTTTCCCTGAATCCCTTCACAAAATGTTACCCTGCTCACACTCCAACAGATCGTCATGTCCCAAA
This sequence comes from Cherax destructor, assembly GCA_009830355.1. NCBI lineage: Eukaryota > Metazoa > Arthropoda > Malacostraca > Decapoda > Parastacidae > Cherax > Cherax destructor. The sequence continues at coordinate 142,469 of WNWK01000382.1, forward strand.
AACCATTCGTCTCCATTCACTCCTATCTAACACGCTCACACATGCTTGCTGGAAGTCCTCCATTGTTGTTTGAGGTATATAGGGTCACTGACAACACCGCCGCCTCTGCTGCCGCTTATGCTTATGCTCTCAGTGGCTCTTATACACCCAACAACAACACAACACAACACCAGTCGTGACATACGTAATGACGTATTTTATTCATTCTAAAGTATGTATATGTCATGTTTCTATGTTATTAATATTGTTTATTATGTCATATTAAACGAATTGTGATAGATAAATAAGCCGTAGAATTGATATTAGTGTCATATTGAAGGACTATCTTGTCCTGCCTCCAAACAAACTCTCCTGCCTCTCTCATACGCCAACAAGAGTCTTCAATAAAGGTAAAACTGATTTAAATGTTCATTTATCCATTAAAATTAGTGCTATAAACTTATTCTCATTGTTTTCTGTATGTAAAACTATAGTATTTATTCTTTAAAAAATTATTTTTTTGTGAATATTTTTGGGTGGAACGGATTAATTAAATTTACATTACTTCTTATGGGAAATACTGCTTCGGCTTTAAACCATTTCAACTTTAGGCCTAGCTCCTGGAACGGATTATGGCCAAAACTCGGGGTTCCACTGTACAGTATAATAAAGTTGGAAAACTAAAGGAAATCCCAATCCAAAAAAACATTAGTTTGACCCTGTCATTAATCTAGTTCACAGAGATAGAGTATTATTATCTTTACTATACTACTTAACTATTTACTGAGGTCTCTTCACAACCAAATTGAGAGGTAAAGAAAAATTAATTAGCTTTTAGATATCAACATACAGTACCTGGAAGGACTTTCAGTGGAAGTAATCAGCATCTTTGATTGTTCTGTTTCCAGTAAGTAGTCCAAGTCATAAACAACACGCTCCATATAGATTTCTGGGTGAAGTACACGCTCAACAGTTGCGATGGCTTTGCTCCTGATATGTAATACAGTGTTGTTTTAAATTTTTCACAAAAGAATATGTTTCAAATGTCTTCATGGTACACTATTTTACACACTAAAATATCACACTGCATTGATGAAATAAATTAAATACTGTAGTAATAAACTCCACCTGCAAACTTTGCGGTCCTTTTCATACAATTTCTCAAGATGAACATAACCAAACGCAGCCACCATGTCTGGATAGGCAACTTTCACAAAGTTTATAAGACTCTTCAGAGTGTTGGAAGCTTGAAGGTAATGTTCTTTATTTGCTTTAGGTGTTGAGTACCCAGCTAAAAATTGCAAATTAAGATTATTGAACAATAATTAGACATTTTTGTCATTATATTTTCATACCAATATGCCAGTTTTACTTTTTATTTAAATATTTTTTTATATTTAAAACATACCTTTTCTGGTATGAGGCACAGCCTCTTTCATTCTTGTCACATCAGGAACATGAAAATTGTTAAGTTCAGGAAAAAGAGGTTCTAATTTCAACAATTCTTCCATCCTGGGTCTTTGAGGAAAATACTCTGAGATTAAGTCAATTCCTTTAAAATCTCTGGACAACTCAAAATCTTCTTCATCCTCATCCATCTCATCATCTCCTTCATCTTCTGAAGAATCACCATCCAAACCTGAGGTAGGTTTAGGAGAAACATCTGCAAGCCATCCATAAGGTTATTCAATAAATGAAGCCGTGGTAAATATAGATAGAGTACACTATAAGAGCAAAATTTAAATAAAAAATTTAAATCTAGAAATAGAAAATATCTATTTTTAAAACATTTTATTACCTTTGTAAACAATAATTCGGAAAGGAAACCTTATAAGACTTCTGTTTCATCCTGGATCATTATGATAATGGCTCGGGATAGACCAAAATGAAATCTAAAAAAAATTTTCCAGGTGTGATATTGTGATTTTTATTCTTCATTCTATAGCTATTAGTAAAATAATAATGCAAACTAAGGTGAAGCAAGTTTGATACCTGAGCTTGCTTCTGAATCAGCTTTATTTGGCACCTGGAAGGTAAATGCTGAACGTATGGAAGACACAGGTAACTCTCCCTTACTAACACACTTTAGGAAAACATTTGTGGCACTTGCAAGGTTGCTATCAAATTTCTTGTCGGCAGGGCACGTTTGTATAAAACGCTGTGCAATTTCCATGCCATTCAAGGATATTACAGCCTTGCGTCCATGTTCTGAAAAAGAATTCTAGTGATGAGCAAAATAAAATTCTTTGCACATTAATATTTCAGTTGAATAATTTATTTTAATCTTTTAAATAAAATTATTTTTGATAAAGGAGTCTGAAGGTGACAAAAGTTCTTGAAAATATTAGAAATAATATTATAATGCAAGGAATACCCATGAATAAATAAAACAACCAATACAAATTTAGAAGTATCCTAAATAGGTTCAGAATGCAGCACCTCTTAACAATGATGTGTACTGCATCATTTACTTGTATATAATGTATGTATATAAATTTTTTTTTTTTTTTCAACAAGTCGGCCGTCTCCCACCGAGGCAGGGTGACCCAAAAAGAAAGAAAATCCCCAAAAAGAAAATACTTTCATCATCATTCAACACTTTCACCACACTCATACATAATCACTGTCTTTGCAGAGGAGCTCAGATACGACAGCTGAGAAAAGTCCCTCCCAGCTGTCACTATCTCAGACCCCTCCTTTAAAGTGCAGGCATTGTACTTCCCATTTCCAGGACTCAAGTCCAATTAAATCAATTAACTGGTTTCCCTGAATCCCTTCACAAAATGTTACCCTGCTCACACTCCAACAGATCGTCATGTCCCAAAACCATTCGTCTCCATTCACTCCTATCTAACACGCTCACACATGCTTGCTGGAAGTCCAAGCCCCGCACACAAAACCTCCTTTACCCTTCCCCCCAACCTTTCTAGGACGACCCCTACCCCGCCTTCCTTCTCCTACAGATTTATACGCTCTCCAAGTCATTCTACTTTGATCCATTCTCTCTAAATGACCAAACCACCTCAACAACCCCTCTTCAGCCCTCTGACAAATACTTTTAGTAACTCCACACCTTCTCCTAATTTCCACATTCCGAATTTTCTGCATAATATTTACACCACACATTGCCCTTAGACAGGACATCTCCACTGCCTCCAGCCTCCTCCTCGCTGCAGCATTTGCAACCCATGCTTCACACCCATATAAGAGTGTTGGTACCACTATACTTTCGTACATTCCCTTCTTTGCCTCCATGGATAACGTTTTTTGTCTCCACAGATATTTGGTGAGCGTGTTAGATAGGAGTGAATGGAGACGAATGGTTTTTGGGACCTGACGAGCTGTTGGAGTGTGAGCAGGGTAATATTTTGTGAAGTGAATCAGGGGAAACCAGTTAATTGATTTAGTTGGACTTGAGTCCTGGAAATGGAAAGTACAATGCCTACACTTTAAAGGGGGGTCTGGGATAGTGACAGTTGGGAGGGACTTATTCTCAGCTGTCGTATCTGAGCGCCTCTGCAAAGACAGTGATTATGTATGAGTGAGGTGAAAGTGTTGAATGATGATGAAAGTATTTTCTTTTTGGGGATTTTCTTTCTATTTGGGTCACCCTGCCTCGGTGGGAGACGGCCGACTTGTTGAAAAAAAAAAAATGATGATTAAGTCATTCTTGCAGTAAAATTTTCTCTAAGAGGCTGCTTTTATGTGATTAATTGGTGCCCATCTATTCTCCCTTCCTTCCATGCAGGCTTACTGTATTCATTCAACTACAGATTTTTTCCAGTAATATTTATTGCTTGGGTTTAGTCAGGGAAATTATATTCTTGGTATAATTTTGTCTACACACAAAAAAATCAACATATACAGTATCACCTTTTAATCCTTTGACTGTTGTGACCCCAAATCCTAAAGTGTCTCTGTGTTGCATAATATTCAGAACAAAAAAAAATCTTATTTTGCCCACTTTGAGCCCTATTTTCAGCCAATTCCATTGTTCCAGTCGACCAAACTCATAGCTGTTTCTTTAGAACTCCATTTGTTCTATCGATTGAGTACAAGAAACTGCCCATTTACCAATTTCAACTAACCAATAAAGTGGTCAGAAATTGGCAATTTGGCCAATTTCACACAAATTAAAAAAGATGCCAATTTCAAAATAGGGTCCAGAATGAACAATGCAGACATTCCTAGCACTAAAATAACATTTTCTCTGTTCATCAGTCATGTCTCCAGGCCCCTCTTGCGCTGTATAACCCCTGTGGTTTAGCGCTTCTATTTGATTATAATAATAATCCAGGCCCCTCTTATATTACTCTTGCTTTCTATTTTGAATTTTTATTCACACAAAAAATAGAAGATTTACTGTTATGCAGACTACTGCATTATTATAATAATTGTATAAATAATGTCAACCCATTCATGACTGCGTATTAGAATGGCTACTTGGACACTTATTTGTTTACTCTTGAACATCGGCAAAAATCGAACATTTCCGCTACTTTGAGCTCAATTTCAAGGTCCTTTTCATCTTGAAACCAATTAAAATCATCTCTATTTCTGTAATATATCTTCCATTCTATCAAATGAGACCAAGAAAACGAGAATACAACTATAAATACTATACAAAAATACACCTCAAATTTGGCATTTTAATCCAAAAACACGGTCGGAGTTTTTTTTTTTCATTATGCACTGCGTGCTGCAGGATTTTTTTTATACTGCGCACACTGACCACACAGACCCATTCTCTCACATGTGGGCCTACCAGCTTTCTCCCGCTTGATTTGAAGCCGCTAGAATTTTGGCGTATTAATACGTCAAAAACACTGGCTCGTAAGACGTATATATACAACAGAAACAGTCAAAGGGTTAAATATTAAACTGAAGTAATTAAATATTATTTTTCATGGCAAATTTAAGACAAAATCATACTTATTAATTTTTGTAGAAGACAAGGCCAGAAATGTATCTTTGGTACTAACTTGAGTCACAGACATGAGATAATGTTCCTAAGATTGCCTTGATAACCTTCACCTGATGCCGACGCTCTATCTTCTCCCAGGCATCCAAAATAGCTAACACCCGCTGAAGGCCTGACTCTCTTAGAAGGCGTATGACATTGCTCTCTGAAAATGTTGAATGGAATGAGGGAGTGAGAGTTTCAACATAAAATTGCTGAAGGTGTGATAGATGCTAATGACACAATGAAAATATTTCAATTTGTATTTTAAACACTTTAAACTTTTGCCAGCTCTCACTCCTTAGGTTTCTTTCCAGAAGGCCTTGTGGCCTGGTGGCAAAAGTTCTTGCTTCACATGGTGAGGGTCCAGGTTCGATTCCCGGCAAATGGGTGGAAACATTGAACGTGTTTCCTTACACCGGTTGTCCATGTTCACCCATCAGTAAAATGGGTACCTGGGTGTTAGTCGACTGGTGTGGGTCGCATCCTGGGTCAAAACTGACCTAATTTGCCCAAAATGCTCTGCATAACAAGGGACCTTCTATATAGTAGTATGTCAGTGATGTCAGCTAGTCCTATATACCTTGTACATGTACTTGTAGTAAATAAAGATATTATTATTATTAATATAAGAAGGACACAGACATCGCAGTTCTGTGTTGACCTAATGAAGTGCAACATCCCCACCCCCTTGTGGTTCAATGGGCTAACATCAGACTGTAATGGCTGTGTTCTGAAAATGCAGCTAATGAGTAAATGGTGATTTTTTTATTTCTTTAGATTACCTTGGCCATCCAAGGCAAGGTATTCTAAAGAAATAAAAAACATCACCGTCAATTACTCTTAACTGCCATTTCAGAACACGGCCATTACAGTCTGATGTTACCTCACTGAACCACAGGGGGGTGGGGATGTCACACTTCATTAGGTCAACACTGGACTGTGATGTCTGTGTCCTGGAAAAAAAGCTAAGGAGTGAGAGCTCACAAAAGTTTTATAATTTAGTTAATCCTTCCTCAATGGAAAAATGCTAATGTACAATATCAAAACAAGAAATATATAATGATTATGAGTGAGTAATTTTTGAGAAAAATATAATCTTCATAAGGCATATAGGAAAGAATACTGTATTTAACAAATCTTATACTAACTGGAGGAAATAAAAAAGCACATTAAAAATTGAAAGAAAAAGGCGTTCATGGAAAAGATAGGAAAAATGAACTGATAATCAACAAGTGAACAAGAAAGTGGCAGGTAAACATGTGATAAGACAATATAAGAAAATATTTATAGACAATTACTTGACTATTAATATAAGACAAATGTATACAGAGGGAGAAACTGAGATCAGAGGGACTGATATAATTTAGATGCTTATTTGAATGAAAAGCAATCCTGTATATGGCAAGAAGTAGCTATTAATTTCATAACAAATTTTTCACAATATTCTACTCGAACAATGTAATTCACAATTAAAGATGAATGAACATTGTATAACATAGTTATGCTGCATGTGCCTGCTGGATGTTTCTGTACATAAAGACTCTCAGTATGTATCAGTACTGTAAATGGAAATTTCATGCTTGGCCCTAGCACACAGTACACTTGACACTGGTTCTCATATACTGTACTATACTCTAAAAACAGATCCATGCACTTTGTGTTTAGATATTCAGCAATCATCTTTGCTAGAGTATAAACTACACCTTGTAAGTTATTTAGAAACTGTATTGTCATTAAAATACTATTATTTACATTATTGGCAGTAAAATGCAAGTTTCTTGTTGCATTTTGTTTACTGAGCATTCTGAATCTTTATAAATTATGATAAACACTTCTGATGAGTCTCTCAAGTTAGTGCTAAATATTCATCTTGCTTCATAAGACTTGTAACAGAGTTTGAATATCCAACATACAGTGGTACCTCTACTTACGAGCAGCTCCCAACTCGAACAATTATGTAAGTGCATTTTTGTAGTTGCTTTTTGTAAGTGTATTTTTGGGGGTCTGAAATGGATTAATCTAATTTTCATTATTTCTTTTGGGAAAAAATTCCTTCAGTATCGGCACTTGAATAGCCGTCTGGAACGAATTTTGCTCGTAAGTAGAGGTACCACTGTATCTTTATTTTGATACAGTAAATTTCTAATAGGGCTCTAAGCATCAATTCTTAATATATCCTGTAACTCTATAAATACTATTTTTTTAATTTAATTTAGTTAACATAATCATATACAAATGTATAGTTATCCATAAATTAGCAAATTAAAAAAAGGCAGAGCAACACAGTGCTCAACTGTAACCATGAACGGTTTTATTGTGCACCAATATTACTTGTGAGAATATCATAAAATGACTTAAGCAATTACTTCCAAGTATTGAATACTGTAATACTGAGAAAAGCCAACACTGAGACCTGGAAATTATAAGACACACTTTATCCACATTGACATAAATGCAGTGCTACTGCATTGGGTAAAAATTGTAATCAAATTCATATATACAACTTTTATTTTAGGGTTTATCAGCTGTGCCACATTTTGTTAAGTGTTCACATAAAGAATACCATAAACTGAGTTTATCAAATGTGTAATGTCATGGCAAGTAATTAACTCCAAGAAGTGAAGAGGATTCAAACCTACAGTCCTGAAATTACCTACCAAATCACACTACCAACATTCAGTCATAGTGAATATCTCAGTTAATTGACTATAGTGAGTGTTCACATGAAAAATATCACAATTCACAACTTGCTGCTACCTTCTGGGATGATCATTCAGTGAAAAAATATTAACTGTCTTATCTGCAACAGTTAACACGGTATATAATATCAACACATATGTATATTTATGAGACGTATGCAATGCTAGGTACATTATCAAAGAAAAGTTTCATCCCTCAGGCACTTTATCAATCCAATAAATCAATGGACTAACAAAGCCCTTGGTGATCAAAATGTTTCCTTAATAAAGTTACCTAGTACTGCAAACACAACTCTCTTATGCTAATGCTTGCAAATTTAGAACTGAAATCACAAATTAATAAATTCAATAACATGGGAATTAAGGGTAGCTTGCAAAGCTGACTACGTATTTTGTTAATGCAGCTTCTACTAAATCTAAAACTTCAAACACTCAAAGGCATTCAGTGAATTAAAGAATGACAGGATATACACAACCTAATGCTATATAGAAGAGTAACACTCATTTTAAAGTTGGAATACTGTATATCTATAACCTTGCACCATTCCCTGTATAAATAGCCAAGGTTAAACATGCACAATCACCCACACCCCTTACCAAAGAAACAGTTAAGAAGGGCCTGGAGATTTTGGCCGTTAGCCCGAACAATGGCTGCTAGTCGAGGGCTCACATTTGCTACAGAGAAAAGTAGCAAATGTGAGCTACAGTTAAGAGATTCAAGTATAGGTGATTCTATAACTGAACTCATTAGTAAAATCTACACTCAATCTTTAATCACAAACTTATCCAATAGCCACAAGAAATAATAATGTATATTACATACAGTATACAGCAAATACAAAAAGCAGAGAAAAAACATTTAGATATCTAAATGTAATAACAATTCAAAGTTTAACATTGGATAAATTTGACAAGTTAAAGACATAACATTTAAACAAAACAAGCAAGCACAAATAGCAAATAAAATTTTTGGACAATATAATATGCACAAAACTTAAAGAAAAAAGGCTCCAAAGGCTTGCGTTTAAGTTAGCATTCCAAGAAGCCTATTGGTAAAAATTAAATATTTAAATGAAATTCATGCTAACATAGTTCTATTCTACACAGTTTAATACATTTTTTTTCCAACAAAAATATGATATAGAAATTTAAAAAATAATAACACAGGTACCTGTATTTAAGGAAAAAAAACAAATGTTGCAGAGGAAGCTTTCTGGGAGAGCATTCTCCTTATTAGAACTTTAAAAATTCATACAAAGGATACAAAACATACCCATATACACCTCTACCTTACCTAATCTGACACATCTAATAAATAAAACTGATTGGATGATTCTGACTAAAAATAGTGTTAAAGTTATACTGTATATAACTTATTTCAATCATAAGAATGCTTATTCCCTTCTCTGAGATTGTGGACTCATGAAAAATTTTCCCTTACTTCAGGCATTTTTGAAGGAAGGGGTTTAAACGTATATCAAAAGAATTGGCTAAAAATAGAGTATTTGGGTAGTTGCCAGTGAGGTAGTCTTTTGGTTGAATGTTTGAGTTTGGGATTTTACTTGCTAGCTTTGTTTCTATGATTGAGAAAAAGACATTAAGTTTGTTGGCAGTATCACTTGGTTGAAGGAGAGGGTCTTCTTGTTTAGTTAAGTTAATCATTCTGTTTTGTGAGTTTTTTAGATCCTAGAATTCCAGAAAAGGTTTTCCAGGTCTTTTTCATATCACCTTTTATGTCATGAAATCTGTTTTCATAATACAGTTTTTTTTACCTCCTTATTCGATTGGTTAGTATTGACGAGTAACATTTTGCAAGATCCTATGTTATTAGACCTATTCTGTACTGTTTTTCATATAGATGTTTTTTATCAATAGAATTGAGGATGCTGTTTGTAAGCCAGGGGCTGTTTAGTCTCTTTGCTGTGATCTGCTTAGTTTTTATTTGGCAATGCATGTTATAGAGGTATTGGGTTTTTTGTAAAAAAATATTTACACATTCATCAATAACAAAGTTGTCTGCTAGCTCGTTTTGCCAGTCAATGTCACTTAATGCTGAAATAAAGTTATTAACAGATGACTCGTCATGTAGTCGGAAGGTGATCTAGTTGTGTCCTGGGGCAATTTACATAAGTTGGTTATGAGAAAGATGGGATAGTGGTCAGTGGTGTTATCTGTGATTATGCCTGCTTTTAATGGGGATATAGTGTTTGTCCAGATATGGTCTAGTAAGGAGGCATTTGTCTCAGAGATTCTTGTAGGTTTTGTTATTGTTGGTAGAAGTAAGCAGCTGTTCATAGTGTTTGTGAATTCAGTTACTTGTGGGGTCACAGTCATGGAGCCACCCATGGGCCAGGTTCGTCTGGTGCTTGCCTGTTTAATCAGGCTGTTGCTGCTGGTGGCCCACTGCCCCACATACCCATCACAGCCTGGGTGATCTAGTACCTGGTGAAAATACTTGACCAGTTCCTCTTGACGACTTCTACACTTGTCCCAGCAGTATTTCTGATATGTTCTGGTAAGATGTTGAATAGTCTGGGGCCACGGATGTTGATACAGTGTTCCCTTATTGTGTCCACCGCACCTCTGCTTTTCATTGGGTTTATTTTGCACTTCCTTTCATATCTCTCACTCCAGTATGTTGTATGGCAGTGTGCAGATTTGGGACAAGGCCCTCAAGTACTTTCCAGGTGAGTGATAATGTGTAGCAATGTAGATGAATACTTTCTTAGGTTATGTCACTGCCAAACAAATCACAGTTCTTCATCTCAACATAGAGTACATATATTTTTAACATGTTGGCCATCTCCCATTGAGGCAGAGTGACTAAAAAAAGAAACCCTTTCACCATTATTCACACATAATCACTGTCCTTGCTGAGGTGCCCAGATACGACAGTAGACGTCCCTCCATACTGCCAATATCCAAAACCCCTCCTTTAAAGTGCAGGCATTGTACTTTCCTCCTCCAGGACTCAAGTCCGGCAAACCGGTTTCCCTGAATCCCTTCACAAAATATTACCCTGCTCACACTCCAACAGCTCATCAATTCCCAAAAACCATTTGTCTCTCTTCACTCCTATCTAACATGTACAAGCCCCTTGCACATTGCCCTCAGACATGACATCTCCACTGCCTCCAGCCTTCTCCTTGTTGCAACATTCACCACCCATGCTTCACACCCATATAAGAGCATTGGTATAACTATACTCTCATACATTCCCCTCTTTGCTTCCATGTATAACATTCTTTGTCTCCACAGACTCCTCAGTGCACCACTCACCATTTTCCCCTCATCAATTCTATGATTTACTTCATGTTTCACAGACCCATCTGCTGACAAGTCCACTCCCAAATATCTGAATACATTCACTTCCTCCATACTCCCTCCCTACAATCTGATATCCAGTCTTTCATTACCTAAATGTTTTGTCATCATCATCACCTTACTCTTTCCTATGTTCACTTATAATTTCCTTCTTTGACATACCCTACCAAACTTATCCACAAACCTCTGCAGAATCTCCCACACTTCTTGTCAACACCCAAGTATCCACTTCTCTTACAGCCTCATCTATAAATATATTGACAACCATGGTGACATCACACAACCCTGTCTAAGGTGTACTTTTCCTGGGAAATAATCTCCCTCTCTCCTACATACTCTAACCTGAGCCTCACTATCCTCATAAAAACTCTTCACTGCTGTCAGTACCCTACCTCCTATTCCATAAATCTGCAACATCTGCCACATTGTCTCCCTATCTACCCTATCATATGCCTTTTCCAAATCCATAAATGCAACAAAAACCACTTTATCCTTATCTAAATACTGTTCACCTATATGTTTCACTGTAAACACTTGGTCTATACACCCCCCATACCCTTCCTAAAGCCTCCTTGTTTAACTGCGATCCTGTTTTCTGATTACACTTAATTCTTTCAATAATAACTCTACCATACAGGTATACTCAATAGGCTTCTTTTTTTTTTATTAACACATCGGCCTTTTCCCACCAAGGCAGGGTGGCCCGAAAAAAAAAACTTTCATCATTCACTCCATCACTGTCTTGCCAGAGGTGCGCTTACACTACAGTTATAAAACTGCAACATTAACACCCCTCCTTCAGAGTGCAGACACTGTACTTCCCATCTCCAGGACTCAAGTCCAGCCTGCTGGTTTCCCTGACTTCCTTCACAAATGTTACCTTGCTCACACTCCAACAGTACGTCAAGTCCTGAAAACCATTTGTCTCCATTTGCTTCTATTTAACACGCTCATGCATGCTTGCTGGAAGTCAAAGCCCCTTGCATACAAAACCTCCTTTACCCCCTCCCTCCAACCTTTCCTAGGCCGACCTCTACCCTGCCTTCCCTCCACTACAGATTTATACACTCTGGAAGTCATTCTATTTTATTCCAGCCTCTCTACATGTCCAAACCACCTTAACAACCCCTCCTCAGCCCTCTGGATAATAGTTTTGGTAATCCCGCACCTCCTTCTAATTTCCAAACTACGAATTCTCTGCATTATATTCACACCACACATTGCCCTCAGACATGACATCTCCACTACCTCCAGCCTTCTTGCTGCAACATTCACCACCCATGCTTCGCACCCATATAAGAGCGCTGGTATAACTATACTCTCACACATTTCCCTCTTTACTTCCATGGACAAAGTTCTTTGTCTCCACAGATTCCTATGTGCACCATTCACCTTTTTTTCCCTCATCAATTTTATGATTCATCTCATCCTTCACAGACCCATCTGATATGTCCACTCCTAAATATCTGAATACATTCACCTCCTCCATACTCTCTCCCTCCAATCTATCCAATCTTTCATCACCTAATTTTTTTTGTTATATTCATCACCTTACTCTTTCCTATATTCACTTTTAATTTTCTTCTTTTATATACCCTACAAAACTCATCCACCAACCTCTGCAACTTCTCTTCAGAATCTCCCAAAAGCACAGTGTCATCAGCAAAGAGCAACTGTGACAACTCCCACTTTGTGTTAAATTCTTTATATTTTAACCCCACACCTCATGCCAACACCCAAGCATTCACTTCTCTTACAACCCCATCTATAAATATATTGAACAACCATGGTGACATCACACATCCTTGTCTAAGGCCTACTTTTACTGGGAAATAATCTCCCTCACTCCTACATACTCAACAGGCTTATTCCCCTACAATTTTTATACTCTCTTTTGTTCCCTTTGCCTTTATACAAAGAAACTGTGAATGCTCTCTGCCAATCCCCAGGTACTTTACCCTCTTCCATACATTTATTAAATAAAAACACCAACCACTCCAAATTGGGATATTGGCTGTTTGGAGTGACATCTGAACTGTCGTATCTGAGAGCCTCTGTAAAGACAATGGTTATGTGTGAATGATGGTGAAAGTGTTTCTTTCATTTTTTGGTCGCCCTGCCTCGGTGGGAGATGGCTGACGTGTTAAAAAAAAATAATTCACTGGTCTTCTCCCACCAAGGTAGGATGACCCAAAAAAAAAAAAAAACACTTTTACCATTAATCACTTTAAGAAGCAAAACTCTTCACCAAGCTGAGGGACTGACCACCTCAAAACTACTTCTTTGAGGGTGATGGACTGATTACATCATCTCTACATCTCCACTGCTTCTGCTGCCTCCTCTGCATTTGACTGAAGAAGCCTACTGTGCAGGCAAAACGTTTCATAATAAAGATACCTAGCTGTTACACACGTGTACCATTTTTACATTCACATATCAACACGATGTTTGCCATTTTCCTTGTCTGCCAGTGTACCTTCTTGTAATGAACTTTCCATCATTTCTAGTATGGATAGCTCAGCTTTTCTGCATATCTTTTAAGACCCAGAGTGGTATTTTGCCTGGCACTGTTGCTTTGCTTGATAAGATTTTGCTCAGATTTTTAACCTGGAGGGCTAGCCACCCAGGATAACACAATAAAGTCTGCATTTTGTTAATATTCAATAGTAACTTCTTTATTTTTTGGGATTATTTCAAGTGGCAATGTTGTGATAATTATAGTATGTTCTTCTGTAAATACATTCTGGTACATTAGGTTTAATACCTCACATTTCCGAATTTCTTTGTATGATCAGCGGTTTGTTTTTTGACATTTTATTTGCTCTAATGAATATGAATAGACTTGGTTCTAACATGTTCTTTTTTTTTTCTAAATTTCTCTTTTCTTCTCTCTTCATATGGTATCTTCATTACCTGAAGATGATTTCTGGAGTCATTGTCCCAGTGGCCCAGTCCCAGATCAGGCCTCCTGGCTTTTGTGTATACAGTAGGGCCGCCATATCTGTGGGTCTGCTTTCTGCAATTTCAGTTATCCACAGTTTACCCTGGCCCAAAAATAACCCTTAATTTTGCTTAATAATGACACCAAAGTGCAAAAGTAGTGATGGTGACAGTTCTTCAAAGCTTAAAAGAAGTTGTCAAGTGCTTCCCAACAGTGAAAAAGTGCTAATTCTCAACTTATTGTGCATAATTTATCAATTAAACTTTATCATAGGAATGTACATAAATGAAAAATTACTTAAATGTAGGGTGTGCTACTATCTGTGGTTTCCAGTATATGCAGTAGGTCTTGGAACGTAACCCCCGTGGATACAGGGCTCCTACTGTATCTGGTTAACTACTGGGATGAGGCACACACTGGTTCCAATTTTTTCATCTTTATCCTGTTATTATAGTTTTTACCGATTTTCCCTTTTTTTTTTTTGGTAAAAGCTGTTCAAATTAATTTTCACACATTATACATTATACTGTATTAGTATATTGTGTTTATATCTGGCCCTTGCAGTATCTGGTCCTATTTGGGTTTTTCTTCATCCTTGCTCAGATCATGCTTTGAAACATATCTCATCTCTGGTTGATTAAGTTGCATTCTTTTGTAAACAAAATTAATGCAAGTGACCATAAAACCAATAAATTGATCTGTGAAATAAAACTGCTGAAATTATTTGGAATATTGTAGAATCACCATTATAATAAATTTTACACTTTCATAAATAAAAATAATTTAAAAATCCAAGTTACATTAAAAGAATTTTGGAAATGATTTGTGAATACACAAAATATTAGTAAAAACTATTTAAAATGTAGTGCAACATTTTTCTGAACAAACACTGTGTATAAATATTAATTCAAATTCAAATTCAAATTTTATTTCCTTGCAAGTATACATTGAGATTATATAATTACAATAATGAGTTGCAGTGCAAAGAGAGCCACTATCATGCCATGGCATTATGGGCAGACTAAATTTAATGGCTTACAGACAACTTAATACTACTAGAGAAATTGATCAAAAATAAACAAAGCACAGAGTGAGACAATAAAAATAAGATCTGAGTGAATTAAAGAAACACCTCCCACAATACTTACTGGCTTTTGTAAGAAGAGCCAAAATTTCCATAATGAATTTAATCTTGGCCCAGTGTGTTTTGGGAACCGAGCTGAGAATTGATGCCATTGTAGTCACACATCCATCTTTGCCCAGCATCACCTGGTTAGTTGCTGTAACATATTGACACTTGTAGAACAAGTTAATGAAGTGAGACAAACTGGAAATGTTTGCTTTCCCTTAACTATTTCTTAATAGATTACACCTTATTTTGTCTGTGAACATGCCCCTAATATGCACAGCATATTAGGGGCTTTTGGCATGTACATCTTATCAATAACTATGTATCTTGTCTACCCAACCATGTATCATTGTACCATGTCTCAATAAAGTATTATTATTATTATTATTATTACTGTATTATTATTATTATTATTATTATTTTTATTATTATTATTATTATTATTATTATTATTATTATTATTATTATTATTATTATTATCTTAATTTTTGCACTCTCAAACTCTATTATGATTATTTTTTTATACCATTTCAGTTCAAATATTTAATTTAGATTAGATTTAGATTTTTTTTATTTTTCTGTAAAGATTACAAAGTGTGGTTTACATTTATAAGACGATAATTACAAAGATGGCCATTAGCACGCCTAGCATGCCTGGGCATGCTAGGCATTTCGGGCAGACTAATACTAGTTCTTAATCTACATTACAAATTACAAATGAATACAAATTTCAAATGATTAAATAGATTTACAATAGTGGGGTAGTTCAGAATATTTAGATTGTATTACAAATTACAAATGAATACAAATTTTAAATGATTAAATAGATTTACAATATTGAGGTAGTTCAGAATATTTAGATTGTAAAATTAGTAATGAGAATGGTTTCATCTTGGCATGTTTCATAGTTTCTATTAAAGCTCCTATATTGGAGTATATCAGGCAAACTTAAGACTAGTTTGAGATTTATTAGACAATAGCTATATCCGGGATTTTGTGTTTACTGTCCTTTGGGTCAGTGTTGGTGTTGATGAGGAGGATGAGTGTGTATGTGCGTGAATCGGTAGTTTTCATGTATTTAGGCGATGGTGGGGTGTGTCAGTGAGATAAGATGTTTTTTGAAGATGGTGTTGAAAATGGTGGCTGAGTCTGCAGTTCTGGAGTTTTCAGTTAGGGAGTTCCAGATTTTAGGCCCTTTAATGTACATTGAACGTTTGTATAGATTTAGCTGGACACGGGGAATGTCATAGAGATTTTTGTGTCTGGTATTGTGCCTATGGGTCCTGTCACAACTATCAAGAAAGCGTTTTAGTTCAGGGTTAATATGGGAATTTATGGTTCTGTACATGTAGGTTGCACAGTAGTAAGTGTGGATGTTCTTAACAGTGAGTAAATTTAGGTCTTTGAAGAGTGGGGAGGGGGGGGGTTGCCTAGGATTGGATTGCGTGATAATTCTTACTGCGGCATTTTGTTGAGTTAATATTGGTTTTAGGTGGGTTGTTGCTGTTGATCCCAAACACATATGGCATAGGTGAAGTAGGGATAGATGAGTGAATAGTATAGTGTGAGTAGGGCTGATTGCGGTACATAGTAACGTATCTTAGAGAGGATCCCAACTGTTTTGGACACTTTTTTTGCTATGTGTTTGATATGGGTGCTGAAATTCAGGTTGCTCTCAAGGTGTAGGTCCAGTAATTTGCCCTCATTGTGTTTAGCAATAGGAGTGTTGTCAATCATTATGTTCAGTTGTGCAACACCTGTTCTGTTACCGAACATAATGTAGAAGGTTTTGTCAGTGTTAAGTGTAAGTTTGTTGGCTGTCATCCAGGTTATTATTTTTAGTAGATCTTCATTAACAATGGTATTGAGTGAGGCAAGATTTGGGTGGGAGATGACATAAGTCATATCATCAGCAAAGAGAATCAGTTTCATGTGTTGGGATACGTTAGGAAGATCATTGATGTATAGGAGGAAGAGCAAGGGACCAAGGACACTTCCCTGTGGCACTCCAGTATCAAGAGGTCATGTAGATGAGGTTGTGTCTTTAATGGTGACGTATTTATACCTGTTAGTAAGATAGGATTTGAAATATATAAGCGCGTGGCCTCTTATACCGTAATGGTCAAGTTTTTGGAATAGGATGCCGTGGTCTACTGTATCAAAAGCTTTCCTTAGGTCAATAAAGAGTCCTAACAGTAATCAGATTAATATGAAGTGCAGCATCACACTGTATCCTTAGTCCATTCTCTTAATATGCTCAAGCACATAACTTTTACATAATTTTTTGTTTATAATAATTTTTTTTGCAGATTTCAACTGTTTTGGTTATATGTATTTTGTTTATTTGGATCTTTTAAAGGAACACAGTAAAAGAAGGTTACAGTAAACCCAATAAAAGGATTGCACCTCACCTATGATGTAATCTAGGTACCCTAATACAGTACAGTGGACCCCCGGATTTCATACTGCTCCCAACTCGAACAATTATGTAAGTGTATTTTTGTAAGTGCTTTTGTAAGTGTATTTTTGAGGGTCTGAAACGGACTAATCTAATTTACATTCGTCCTTATGGGAACAAATTCGTTCGGTAACGGAACTCGAATAGCCTTCTGAAAAGAATTATTGACGAAATCTGGAATCTGGAGGTCCACTGTATATTTTACTACCAGCAAAATATAATAAGAATTTCAGATAAAGTTATTAGTGGTAAAACAGTGATAGGTGTATACAGCAGGGCCCCGCTTTACGGCATTTCGCTTTACGGCGTTCCGCTAATACGGTCATTCCAAATTATGACCAAAACTCGCTATATGGCTCCTTGTCTTTCTAATACAATCACCGTGCCCCACCCAGTTTGTTTACATTCTCTGTGAGCATGTCTCCATTATGTCTGGAAACTTTCCAAAATTTCAAGGGTTTTAAAGTTATTGTGTATTTTATATGTACAGTGGTACCTCGGTATACGTCCGCTTTGCAATAAATCCAACTTGGTATACGTCCTGTTTGGACGCGAAAAGTTTTGCTTGGAGATCAAACAGACCTGAATAACTACAGGCCAATATCTAACTTACCCCTTCTCTCCAAAATCTTTGAAAAAATAATTCATAGACAAATATATTCCTACCTCACCTCCAACAACGTACTCAACCACTGTCAATTTGGATTCAGGCCTAATAAAAATACAAATGATGCCATTATACACATGTTAGAAATAATTTACACCGCCCTTGAGAAAAAAGAAATCCCAGTGGGAATCTTCATTGATTTACGTAAAGCTTTTCATACAGTTGACCATGATCTGTTACACCTAAAATTATCACACTATGGTATAAGAGGACACTCCCTCAACTACCTAAAATCATACCTTAGCAACAGAAACCAATATGTGTACACAAATGGAGCTAGCTCCACCGCGCAAACTATTACCGTAGGTGTCCCACAGGGAAGTGTTCTTGGCCCACTACTCTTTCTCATTTACATTAACGACCTACCAAATGCATCTCAACTACTCAAACCTATACTTTTTGCAGATGACACTACATACGTTATCTCGCACCCAAGCCCAGACATACTAGCCAACACTGCAAATACTGAATTGCAGAAAATATCTACCTGGATGATGACCAACAAACTTACTCTCAATATTGAAAAAACATATTTTATCCAGTTTGGGAACAGAGCTACAAACGCACCACTTAACATAATGATAAACGGGTCCCCTATCACAAAACTCACAGAGGGAAAATTCTTAGGAATCCATCTTGACAGTGGCCTGAAATTTCAGACACATATACAACAAATTTCCAAGAAAGTCTCAAAGACTGTGGGAATACTATCCAAGATACGGTACTATGTTCTACAACCAGCTCTCCTTACCCTATATCACTCACTCATTTACCCCTACCTCACCTATGGAATCTGCGCATGGGGCTCTACATCAATAACTCATCTCAGACCACTAATAACACAACAAAAGGCAGCAGTTAGAATGATAACAAATTCACACTCCAGACAACATACTCCACCAATATTCAAAAACCTAAACTTACTCACCATACAAGACATCCATACTTTTTACTGTGCCTATTACATACATAGAACACTCTATGCAAATATTAACCCACCACTCAAACTTCTCCTTACCAATTTTAACAGGACACATGACCATAACACTAGACACAGATCACTCCTCGATGTTCCCTGTGTCCATCTAACACTATGTAAAAATTGAATGCATATAAAAGGCACGAAAATTTGGAATTCATTACCTGTCATTGCCAAAGAAACCCTGCCTGTACCCCAATTCAAAACGATGCAAAAAAAACACCTCACCCAAAGCTAAATGCTCAATATCAAACATTCCCAACAAAGTAGAATAATCACTTAATGTAAAAACCTGACTAATCACTTAAATGTAAAAACCTGTTATGAATAATACATACTAAGCTAACTATTTCCATAACATTTACATTATAATGACCACGTAAAGTTTTTTTTTTTTTTTTTTTTATTAACACATCGGCCGATTCCCACCAAGGCAGGGTGGCCCGAAAAAGAAAAACTTTCATCATCATTCACTCCATCACTGTCTTGCCAGAAGGGTGCTTTACACTACAGTTATAAAACTGCAACATTAACACCCCTCCTTCAGAGTGCCGGCACTGTACTTCCCATCTCCAGAACTCAAGTCCGGCCTGCTGGTTTCCCTGAATCCCTTCATAAATGTTACTTTGCTCACACTCCAACAGCACGTCAAGTATTAAAAACCATATGCCTCCATTCACTCCTATCAAATACGCTCACACATGCTTGCTGGAAGTCCAAGCCCCTCACACACAAAACTTCCTTTACCCCCTCCCTCCAACCTTTCCTAGGCTGACCCCTACCCCGCCTTCCCTCCACTACAGATTTATACACTCTCGAAGTCACTCTGTCTCGTTCCATTCTCTCTACATGTCCAAACCACCTCAACAACCCCTCCTCAGCTCTCTGGACAATCGTTTTGGAATTCTGCACCTCCTCCTAATTTCCAAACTCCGAATTCTCTGCATTATATTCACACCACACATTGACCTCAGACATGACATCTCCACTGCCTCCAGCCTTCTCCTCGTTGCAACATTCATCACCCATGCTTCACACCCATATAAGAGCGTTGGTATAACTATACTCTCATACATTCCCTCTTTACTTCCATGGACAAGGTTCTTTGTCTCCACAGACTCCGAAGTGCTCCACTCACCCTTTTCCCTCATCAATTCTATGATTCACCTCATCCTTCATAGACCCATCCGCCGACATGTCCACTCCCAAATATCTGAATACATTCACCTCCTCCATACTCTCTCCCTCCAATCTGATATCCAATCTTTCGTCACCTATTCTTTTTGTTATCCTCATCACCTTACTCTTTCCTATATTCACTTTCAATTTTCTTCTTTTACACACCCTACCAAATTCATCCACCAACCTCTGCAACTTCTCTTCAGAATCTCCCAAAAGCACAGTGTCATCAGCAAAAAGCAACTGTGACAACTCCCACTTTGTATTTGCTTCTTTATCTTTTAGCCCAACACCTCTTGCCAAGACCCTCGCATTCACTTCTCTTACAACCCCATCTATAAATATATTGAACAACCACGGTGACATCACACATCCTTGTCTAAGGCCCACTTTTACTGGGAAATAGTCCCTTCCCTCCTACACACTCTAACCTGAGCCTCACTATCCTCATAAAACTCTTCACTGCTTTCAGTAACCTTCCTCCTATTCCATACACCTGCAACATCTGCCACATTGCCCCCCTATCCACCCTATCATACGCCTTTTCCAAATCCATAAATGCCACAAAAACATCTTTACCCTTATCCAAATACTGTTCACCTATATGTTTCACTGTAAACACTTGGTCTACACACCCCTACCTTTCCTAAAGCCCCTTGTTCATCTGCTATCCTGCTTTCTGTTTTACTCTTAATTCTTTCAATAATAACTCTACCATACACTTTACCAGGTACACTCAACAGACTTACTCCCCTATAATTTTTGCACTCTCCCTTGTCCCTTTGCCTTTATACAAAGGAACAATACACGCTCTCTGCCAATCCCTAGGTACCTTACCCTCTTCCATACATTTATTAAATAATAGCACCAACCACTCCAAAATTATATCCCCACCTGCTTTTAACATTTCTATCTTTATCCCATCAATCCCAGCTGCCTTACCCCTTTCATTCTACCCACTGCCTCACGAACTTCCCTACACCCACAACTGGCTCTTCCACACTCCTACAAGATGTTATTCCTCCTTGCCCTACACACGAAATCACAGCTTCCCTGTCTTCATCAACATTTAACAAATCCTCAAAATATTCTCTCCATCTTCCCGATACCTCTAACTCTCCATTTAATAACTCTCCTCTCCTATTTTTAACTGTCAAATCCATTTGTTCTCTAGGCTTCCTCAACTTATTAATCTCATTCCAAAACTTTTTCTTATTTTCAACAAAATTTGCTGATAACATCTCACCCACTCTCTCATCTGCTCTCTTTTTACATTGCTTCACCACTCTTTTAACCTCTCTTTTTCTCTCCATATACTCTTCCCTCCTTGCATCACTTCTACTTTGTAAAAACCTCTCATATGCTAACTTTTTCTCCCTTACTACTCTCTTTACATCATCATTCCACCAATCGCTCCTCTTCCCTCCCGCACCCACTCGCCTGTAACCACAAACTTCTGCTGAACACTCTAACACTACATTTTTAAATCTACCCCATACATTTTCGACCCCATTGCCTACACTCTCACTAGCCCATCTATCCTCCAATAGTTGTTTATATCTTACCCTAACTGCCTCCTCTTTAAGTTTATAAACCTTCACCTCTCTTTTACTTACTGATTCTATTTTCCTTGTATCCCATCTACCTTTTACTCCCACTGTAGCTATAACTAAAAAGTGATCTGATATATCTGTGGTCCCTCTATAAACATGGTTGATAATTTATAAAATAAGTATAATTGCATATCTAAGTTATAAAGTTTAAATATAAGTTGAACATATCAATTAATTGTAGCAATGCAACTACAGTGGTACCCCGACTTACGATATTAATCCGTCAGAGAGGGCATATTTTAAGGCGAAACAATCGTTACACGAATCAATTTTCCCCATAAGAAAAAATGGAAATAAATTTAATCCGTCCAAGACTTCCAAAAGTAGTTAAATAAAATATTTTTTAGAACTTTTTGACATTAAATAATACAGAATTTAATGAATAATACCTAAATACACATGTAAATATTGTACAATAACATGTCACTTACATTTATTGAAGAGTTGTTGATGTGTGGTGGACGGGAGGAGGGGAGAAGGTGGAGTAGTATGCTAGTGTTTGGAAGGGGAATCCCCTTCCATTAACACTGCAGGTACCAAGTTCTTTTCTGGGGTTACTGGCCTTTTTCTTTGAATGCTACACTCCCTGCATGAATGCTACACTCCCTGCATGAATGCTACACTCCCTGCATGCCTACTACACTCCCTGCATCCTTGCTACACTCCCTGCATCCTTGCTACACTCCCTGCATCCTTGCTACACTCCCTGCATCCATCCTTGCTACACTCCCTGCATCCTTGCTACACTCCCTGCATCCCTGCTACACTCCCTGCATCCCTGCTACACTCCCTGCATCCCTGCTACACTCCCTGCATTCTTGCTACACTCCCTGCATCCCTGCTACACTCCCTGCATCTTTGCTACACTCCCTGCATGCCTGCTACACTCCCTGCATGCCTGCTACATTCCCTGCATCCTTGATACACTCCCTGCTACACTCTCTGCATCCCTGCTACACTCCCTGCATCTTTGCTACACTCCCTGCATGCCTGCTACACTCCCTGCATGCCTGCTACACTCCCTGCATGCCTGCTACACTCCTTGCATCCCTGCTACACTCTCTGCATCTTTGCTACACTCCCTGCATGCCTGCTACACTCCCTGCATGCCTGCTACACTCCCTGCATAAATGCTACACTCCCTGCAAGAATGCTTCACTCCCTGCACATTCTTTACCACAGGCTTGGCACTAGGAGCTTTCTTGGGGCCCATGGTGGCTTATTTAGCAGTTGCAAGCACTAAAAACAGTGGAATAATGACAATATACTGGTATGAATGCGTGGGTGTGGGTGGGTGGTCGCTCTCACTTGTAAACAATAGCACACTGACGCTCCCTGGAGTGCGCGCTCAGCTGGGCGCCAAGCGGACACGTCCGGTACGAATGTCGTTACACGAAGCAAACATCGTAAATCACAATCAAATTTTTTACATTATAAATATCGGTTATCGAAAATAACGTAAGATGATAGCATCGTAACACGGGGTACCACTAATTGTTTTAAATTGTTATCTCACTCAATTAGTTGCATTGCTACAATTAATTGATATGTTCAATATATATTCAAACTTTATAACTTAGACACGCAATTATACTTATTTTATAAATTATCAACCATAACTTTTTACCATGTAGTCTAGAATTAAGTAGACCTAAGAATGCCCGCAATGCACAGCATATTAGGGGCTTTTGGCATGTACATCTCATTAATAACTATGTTTCTTGTCTACCATGTATCATTGTACCATGTCTCAATAAAGTATTATTATTATTATTATTATTATTATTATTATTGGTATACGACCTTT
Source organism: Cherax destructor (assembly GCA_009830355.1). Lineage (NCBI taxonomy): Eukaryota > Metazoa > Arthropoda > Malacostraca > Decapoda > Parastacidae > Cherax > Cherax destructor. Next base: position 166,207 of record WNWK01000382.1, read on the forward strand.
GTTTGGAATACAACTCGCGTGCTAGAACTTGTATGGGTCAAAATGAGTCACGACACCGCGCACTACCCTTGTTTACCTCTCGATGTGGAGGAGTTAGTGGAGGGGCACAGGGAAGGGCTGACCACTGAGGAGCTGCAGGAACTTGAGAAGGAGAAGCACAAGACTAAGATGGATGCACTCTCTTCAGGCTCAGAAGAGAAGATAGAGGAAGCCTCTACTTCATTAATCGAGGAAATCTTTGCCAAATGGATGGATGTCAAAAACTTTGCAAAGAAATACCACCCCAACAAAGCCCAAACAAGCCATAACAGCATTGTCTGGAATGACCAGACAATGTCACATTTCTGAAATATCCTGAGGAAAAGGTAGAAGTAAAGTTCTTTGGACAGATATTTAGTAAAAGTCAAACCTGGTGAGTTTCAACCAGGTCCAAATAGATAAAAAGAGACAGAAAAGAGAAGGGGACTCTCCTTCCAAACAATAACATTTCCTCCTCCTCCCTTCTCAGCACTATCCTAGTAGGCACTCAACTCTTTTCAGCAAAGTAAAGTGAGGTTAAATTTGCATTTATTTCATCTAATTCTTTTGTATTTATGTATGTATTTTAGTATTAACCCTCCAGGGTCCAGAGGCCAAATCTCAAGAGTGACAGCCAGGGTCCAAGAATTTTAAAAAAAAAAAAAAATTATTTTTTTTCTTATGAAATGGTAGAGAATCTTTTTCTGACAGTAATAAAAGAAAAAGTATAAAACTTGATGGAAAATTAACAAAATTATGCTCTTGTGAATTTTGATGCGTCAGCGATATTTATGCATCGGCAATTTTGCTGAATTTGACACCCATTTTAGGCAAATTACATTATTCTAGTCACCCAAATTCTTAGCTATTTCACTAGTATTACTTCTATTTTATTGATTGAGCACAAGAAATCACCCAGTCAACTGTTTCAACTACTCAATAAATGATTGGAAATTGGCAATTTGGCCAATTTAACACAAAGTTCAAAATATTCCAATTTCAAAATAAGGTCCAGAATAAACAATGCAGGCATTCCTGGCACTAAACTAACATTTCCTCTGTTCATTAGTTACATTTTCAGGCTTTACAAATGAATTCCATTTTGATTTTTTATTCAATATTGAATTTTTATTCACACCAAAGAATGGAAGATTTACTGTTATGCAATATTGTAATTATTGTATAAATAATATCACGACATTCGTGAACGTATATCAGACCCACCAGTTGACGCGTATTAGACGCGTGACGTCATTTGTTTACTCCTGAACATCGGCAAAAATTTAACATTTCCCCTACTTTGCTCAGTTTCAAGCCATTTTCATTACTAAAACCAATCAAAATCATCTCTATTTCTGTAATATATCTTCCATTCTATCAAATGAGACCAAGAAATCGCAAATACAACTAGTATAAAAAACATACGAAAAAACACGGCAAAGTCGCTGTTTTAATCCAAAATTACGGTCTGTTTTTTCTCTCTCATTATGCACTGTGTGCTACAGGATTTGTTTTATGTGGTGCACACTTGCCATATAGATGTATTCTCTCATATTTAGGCCCAAATTTACCGCTCACAGCTTATCTGAGTTAGCTGAGCTCATGGCGTAGATCTACGGTTTGGACCTGGCTTCAAAGCCGTAGATCTACGGGACGGACCCTGAAAGGGTTAAGCAGTGTTTAAATTATTTTATACAACCCCATCAATGTATAATATGCCAATAACAATAGGATTTTTTTTATGGGAACGGATTAATCGTTTTCCCTATACAGTGGACCCTCGCTATTTGAACATTCTTCATTCCAGAATGCTGTTCAAGTGCTGTTACCAAACGAATTTATTCCCATAAGGAATGATGTAAATTAGATTAGTCCATTTCAGACCCCCAAAAATACACTTATAAAAGCACTTACAGTACAATAATAAACTTACATAAAAGGGCGAGTTTGGAGTGTTCGAATAGCGAGGGTCCACTGTATTTCTTATAGGAAAATTCGTTTGGTATACGTCCTGTTTGGTATAAGTCCAAGGTCCTGGAACGGATTAAGGATGTACAGTGGACCCCCGCCTAACGAGCAAAATTCATTCCAGAAGCCTGCTCAAGTGCCATTACCGAACGAATTTACTTCCTTAAGAAATAATGTCACGTAGGTTAGTCTATTTCAGACCCCCAAAAATACACTTCCACAAGCACTTACAATATTATACTTACATAATTGTACGATTTCCGGGGTGCTCGTTAGGCGGGGGTCCACTGTATACCGAGGTACCACTGTACTCTGATAATTATACTTATGTGTACCTGTACCTAAACATATTTACACAATGTGCTGGCATGCAGGTACACAATAAAATCACTAAGAGTGTCCCTCTAGTCTTAACGCCATAGTAATAATACTACTAATACGTAATAATAATCAGTCTTGGGCACATTAAATGTCTTATTTTACGTTAATATAGACATTTTCATTAATCCATCTATGATATTTTCTTCAAAATTATACTATAAGAAACATGTTACATAGCATATAAACATGATATATACACCCACAGTACAATAAATTTCACATAAATATGAGGTGTGGTAGCCGGGTGGAAGGAAAACATTACGTTTTCTCTGGTCCAGCATCAGAGAAAACGTGTATGAATATGCGTTTGGCCCAGTCACTCCCCTTAACACATTCCATTTTGTTTACAATTCTCGGGATGAATTCTTCTCATTACTTCTCCCTTCGTTTATGATGGCATTTAAAGGTAGTTGTTAGAAACGATTAAAGTCAGTGAACAAAGTATGTTGATGGTAATAATATGGCTCTGGGCCACATTAAATATCGTATAGCTTTGTAGCCCAGGCGGACTACATAGCTACATCTACTGGCTACCTACACCTGACTTCCTACAAATAAATACTACTCACCTCTCATCCTATATTAACCCTTTAACTGTCCAAACGTAGATATACGTTCTTTTTCACATAAGAAAGAATGTAAAAACGGACGTAGATCTACGTTCGGAGCGCTACTTGTATGAACGTAGATCTACATTTGGACAGTTAAAGGGTTAAGACTACACATATTTTAAGGTAAATAATGAATGTACTGTACGTGTATTTTATCTCTCTGGGCTGCTTTAAATATCGTATATTAAATTTGGGATGGGGAACCAGGGCTACCTACACCTGACTTCCTACAAATAAGTTCTACTCACCTCTCGCCCTACATTAAGACTACAAATATTTTAAGGTAAGTAATGAATGTACTGTGTATGTATTTTACTTTTTATTGTGTTTTTAATGCCTAGTTCTATTACTAACGTAATATAAGTTAGTTTAAACTTTTAGTCTGGCATTTATATGCATTTATAAGTGGAAAAAATGGCCTTCCACTTTTCGGCAGTTTCCGCTTTAAGGTGGTAACCTGGAACCTAACCAGTCATATAAGTGGGGCCCTCCTGTACATGACATTTCAGGGTTTCAAAGATAATACAATGAAAGAATAAAACATCCTAACAAACTACATAATATAAATTATTATATACATATTTCATAATCAATCAATGGCATATTTCACTGATACAAGAAAAGAGATCATATGTATATAAAAAAAAAATACTGATCACTTACAATTTTTGGCCAAGTGTTTAGTCACCATCAGTAAGGGAAGGAGTGGAATAGTACTTTTCATATGGGCCTGAAGTAACTGGTGTATCAACTTTACACCCCCAACAAGTCTTGCTTTCACTGCCAGCTTGGGGTCTGAGAAGTAATAGAAATTTTTATTATAAATATAATTCAACACACTTTAACTAAAGAAATTAAAAATTTTCAATTAATATAGTAGTTACAATATTAACTACTGTATGTTGACTGAACTGATAATGCACTGTAATTGGGAAAAAGGAGTTACATTCCTAAAATTTTCGAAATACGTACATACTGTAAAATATTTTAACATGATAAAAGTATCTGAGCCCAATGCAGCAGTGCAATATACTAGTAATAAATACTTGTAATGCACTGTATTTATAATATATATTATAATACCTTTTGATGCCAGCTTTGCTAGAACCTGAAATGCTGAGCTTGTACAAGATTCAATAGCATCCAGACCATCGGCGGACAGAACCTTAAGCGTGCGTAGAATTACTTCAGAAGTATTTAGAGACAGACATGTCTGAAGTATATTTTGGCGAACCTCTCCTGAAATGTGACAAATAGCGCTAAACATAAGAACACGAGCACAGAAGAGCACTGCAGAATGCATACTGGTCCATGCTAGGCATGTCCTTCACAAACAGAATCCTGCAAACTACTTCAGAAAAACTATAAAACATTAACCTGTAAACAATGAAAATCATAATCCAAAAGAATGCAAAGATAAATACAGTGGACCCCCGAGTTTCATAAAAACTTCACTCCTGAAGTCTGCTCAAGTGCCATTACCGAACGAATTTACTCCCTTAAGGAAAAATTTCACGTAGGTTAGTCTATTTCAGACACCCAAAAATACACTTCCACAAGAACTTACAAAATTATACTTACATAATTGCACGATTTCCGGGGTATTCGTTAACCGAGGGTCCACTGTACTATACAGTGGACCCCTGGTGTTCGTAATTAATTCGTTCCAGAGGAAGTTACTAACACCGAATATTATGAACTCCGAATCTATTTTTCCCATAAGAAATACTGTAATGGAAATTCAATTAATCCGTTCCAGACACCCAAAAGTATTAAAATATAATATTTTTGTATATCAAATATACACTTAATTACACAGAAAACAATGAGACATGAAGAACAAAAAAAGAAAACCATGACACTTACCTTTATTGAAGAGTTGTTGATGTGTGGAAGACAGGAGGATGGAAGTTTTTTTATTATTTGGAAGGGGAATCCCCTTCCATAAAGACCTCAGGTACCAAGTCCTTTGCCGAGGTTACTTCCCTTCTTTGTTTTTTAATGCCACTAGGACCAGCTTGAGAGTCACTGGACCCCTGTCTCACAAAATAACTGCCCAGAGAGCTCTGTGTCTGGCATTTCTTTAAAACTTGCCTGAAATGGGACACCACATTGTCATTGTACATGTTGCCAACACGGCCTGCAAGAGCTTTGTCAGGGTGAAAATGATCCATAAATCTTTGCACATCAGTCCATTTTGCAATGATCTCTTTTTTCAGATCTACCATGTTTCTGACCTTTACCACAGGGCTGGCACTAGGAGCTTTCTTAGGGCCCATGGTGGCTTATTTAGCAGTTGCAAGCACTAAAAACAATGGAATAATGACAAAATGTATGGTATGAACGCGTGGGTGACCATCACTCGCTGGTAAACAATGGCACACTGACTCTGAATGGAGTGACAGGCCGCTCGAGCCACACGTATGCGTCTGGGACGAATTACGATCACCGAGCGGAATTACGATCTACAAACCAATGTTTTAAAGAAAAAACGTTACGAACTCCGATGACTACAAACACCGGGGGTCCACTGTAAATAAAACAAAATATTAGACAAAATAGATCAATCCTAATCCCTTGGGAAGTAACCCAAATCTTACAGAAACATTTTTAATTGATGGTAACAAAATCAATATTGCACTGTGCAACCGCATTTTGGAGCTATCCAGAATTAAATAGCATTTTACAAGGTTAGATCAAGAACAGTGTTTACCCAACACATCCATTATGTATAATGGCTTTCAAATCTTATTAAATCACAGTAAATATTACAAACTGCAATACATACTGTAGTACTGAAATCAGTTTCTAGATGCCCAAAACAATATACAGTACCCAAATATACTATTAGGGAATCAACAGGAAATCGAAGAACTACATCACAATATGTTGTCTAAAGAAGACATGTATAGTAAGTATGAAGCAAATTGGCTGAAAATTTATGGAAATACTGGTGATAAGCAGAACGATGTAAAATGCCATAAATGGATAATAAAATTGGTAGACCCTGGGACTACTGTGTAAGAATGTATACCACATATGAAGTGATTCAGTTGAGACGGTTTAAATAAGTTTCTGGAAATAAAAAGGAAAAGAGGGTAATTAGAAAATGCACTGACCTTTATTGCTGGGCAAGAGAGCATCATGTAGTAAGGCACATACAGCTCCCATCAGAGAAGCATCTTGACAGTGCTGAAACAGCAGTCCAATATATGTGTATGTGCATCAAAGGACCTTAAATTTACATTGTATTTTCATAATTAATAAAAAAGTATATTGTATATGATATACTCATCAGAAGACATGAAAAGACATGAGGATCAAGTTAATTTACAGGCTGAGTAAACTGTTTTCTTGAAGTGTAAAACAAATTTCACTCAAATTTAATGAGGAAACACTTTTACAACAAAGAAAATAAATGCAGCATGTACTAAGTTTGAGTCAATATGTATACACTATTTTAATACAGCAAATTAATTTGGCTTCAAAAACATTTTTTTTAACTTGTCGGCCATTTCCATGCATACACATAGTCACTCATGTAAACTTTGCACACTATGCTAATACTAAGAAAAAGAATGTATCTGCACAGCACAACAGAGTAGAGTACAGTGCAGTGCAGTGCAGTGTGTGTGTGTTTACTCACCTAACTCACCTAATTGTGGTTGCAGGGGTCGAGACTCAGCTCCTGGCCCCGCCTCTTCGCTGTCCGCTACTGGGTCTCTGCTCTCCCTGCTCCATGAGCTTTATCATACCTTGTCTTAAAACTATGTATGGTTCCTGCCTCCACTATATCTTTCTCTAGACTATTCCAGACTATTCTCTAGACTATTCCAGGGTCCTGTGTGTGTGTGTGTGTGTGTGTGTGTGTGTGTGTGTGTACTCACCTAATTGTACTCACCTAATAGTGGTTGCAGGGGTCGAGACTCAGCTCCTGGCCCCGCCTCTTCGCTGTCCGCTACTGGGTCTCTGCTCTCCCTGCTCCATGAGCTTTATCATACCTCGTCTTAAAACTATGTATGGTTCCTGCCTCCACTATATCTTTCTCTAGACTATTCCACTTCCTGACTACTCTGTGGCTGAAGAAATGCTTCCTAACATCCCTTTGACTCATCTGAGTCTTCAGCTTCCAGTTGTGTCCCCTTGTTTCTGTGTTCCCTCTCTGGAACATCCTGTCCCTGTCTACCTTGTCGATTCCCCGCAGTATTTTGTATGTCGTTATCATGTCTCCTCTGACCCTTCTTTCCTCCAGTGTTGTTAGTCCTATTTCCCTCAACCTTTCTTCATAGGACAGACCCCTGAGTTGTGGAACTAGCCTTGTCGCAAACCTTTGCACTTTCTCTAGTTTCTTTACGTGCTTGACCACTTGTGGGTTCCAGACTGGTGCTGCATATTCTAGTATGGGCCTGACGTACACGGTGTACAGTGTCTTGAACGAGTCCTTGTTAAGGTAACGGAACGCTAATCTTAGGTTTGCCAGTCGCCCATATACTGCCGCAGTTATCTGGTTGATGTGTGCTTCCGGAGACGTGCTTGGCGTTATACTCACAACAAGGTCTTTCTCCTTTTCCGAGGTTTGTAGTTTTTGTCCGCCTAGCCTGTACTCTGTCAGCGGTCTTCTTTGCCCTTCTCCGATCTTCATGACTTTGCATTTGGTGGGATTGAATTCGAGAAGCCATTTGCTAGACCAGATGTCAAGCTTGTCCAGGTCTGTTTGAAGTCCTGCTTGGTCCTCCTCCGATGTGATTCTCTTCATTAATTTCACATCATCTGCGAACAGAGACACTTCTGAGTCTATCCCATCTGTCATGTCATTTACATATACCAAGAATAACACTGGTCCTAGGACTGACCCCTGCGGAACGCCGCTCGTCACAGGTGCCCACTGTGATACCTCATCACGCACCATGACCCGTTGTTGCCTCCCTGTGAGGTATTCCCTGATCCATTCCAGTGCCCTTCCTGTTATACGTGCTTGTTCTTCAAACTTCTTTACTAATCTCATGTGAGGAACTGTGTCGAAGGCCTTCCTGCAGTCCAGGAAAATGCAATCAACCCACCCTTCTCTCTCTTGCCTTACCTCTGTTACTTTATCATAGAACTCTAGGAGGTTTGTTACACAGGATTTGCCTTCCCGGAATCCGTGCTGCCTGGTGTTTATTATCCTGTTCAGCTTGAGGTGCTCCACCATTCTTTACCTGATGATTTTCTCCAGGACTTTGCACACTATACATGTAAGTGATACCGGTCTATAGTTTAGTGCCTCTTTTCTGTCTCCTTTTTTAAAGATGGGGACTACGTTGGCCTTCTTCCATACCTCAGGTAACTGCCCATTTTCAAGGGATGTGTTGAATATTATGGTAGGTGGCACACTCAGTACCTCAGTGTGTATGTGTGTGTATGTACTCACATAGTTGTACTCACCTAGTTGTGGTTGCAGGGGTCGAGACATAGCTCCTGGCCCCGCCTCTTCACTGGCCGCTACTGGGTCACTCTCCCTGCGCCATGAGCTTTATCATACCTCTTCTTAAAGCTGTGTATGGAACCTGCCTCCACTACATCGCTTCCCAAGCTATTCCACTTCCCGACTGTGTGTGTGTACTCACCTAATTGTACTCATCTAATTGTGGTTGCAGGGGTCGAGACTCAGCTCCTGGCCCCGCCTCTTCGCTGTCTGCTACTGGGTCTCTGCTCTCCCTGCTCCATGAGCTTTATCATACCTTGTCTTAAAACTATGTATGGTTCCTGCCTCCACTATATCTTTCTTTAGTCCATTCCACTTCCTGACTACTCTGTGGCTGAAGAAATGTTTCCTGACATCCCTTTGACTCATCTGAGTCTTCAGCTTCCAGTTGTGTTCCCTTGTTTCTGTGTTCCCTCTCTGAAACAACCTGTCACTATCTACCTTGTCAATTCCCCGCAGTATTTTGTATGTCGTTATCATGTCTCCTCTGACCCTTCTTTCCTCCAGTGTTGTTAGTCCTATTTCCCTCAATCTTTCTTCATAAGACAGACCCCTGAGTTGTGGAACTAACCTTGTCGCAAACCTTTGCACTTTCTCCAGTTTCCTTACGTGCTTGACCAGGTGTGGGTTCCAGACTGGTGCTGCATATTCTAGTATGGGCCTGACGTACACGGTATACAGTGTCTTGAACGATTCCTTGTTAAGGTAACGGACGCTAATCTAAGGTTTGCCAGACGCCCATATGCTGCCGCAGTTATCTGGTTGATGTGTGCCTCCGGAGACGTGCTTGACGTTATACTCACTCCAAGGTCTTTCTCCTTTGCCGAGGTTTGTAGCCTTTGTCCGCCCAGCTTGTACTCTGTCAGCGGTCTTCTTTGCCCTTCTCCGATCCTCATGACTTTGCATTTGGAGGGATTGAATTCGAGAAGCCATCTGCTAGACCAGATGTCGAGCTTGTCCAGGTCTGTTTGCAGCCCTGCCTGGTCTTCTTCCGATGTGATTCTCCTCATTATTTTCACATCATCCGCGAATAGAGACACTTCTGAGTCTATCCCGTCCGTCATGTCATTTACATATACCAGGAATAACACTGGTCCTAGGACTGACCCCTGCGGTACACCGCTCGTCACAGGCGCCCACTGTGATACCTCACCACGCACCATGACCCGTTGTTGCCTCCCTTTGAGGTATTCCCTGATCCATTCCAGTGCCCTTCCTGTTATACCTGCTTGTTCTTCCAGCTTCTTTACTAATCTCATGTGAGGAACTGTGTCGAAGGCCTCCCTGCAGTCCAGGAAAATGCAATCAACCCACCCTTCTCTCTCCTGCCTTACCTCTGTTACTTTACATAGAACTCTAGGAGGTTTGTTACACAGGATTTGCCTTCCCGGAATCCGTGCTGTCTGGTGTTTATTATCCTGTTCCGCTCAAGGTGTTCCACCATTCTTTTCCTGATGATTTTCTCCAGGACTTTGCACACTATACATGTAAGTGACACCGGTCTATAGTTTAGTGCCTCTTTTCTGTCTCCTTTTTAAAAATGGGGACTACGTTGGCCTTCTTCCATACCTCAGGTAGCTGCCCAGTTTCAAGGGATGTGTTGAATATTATGGTAAGTGGCACACTCAGTACCTCAGCTCCTTCCGAAGAACCCACGGGGAGATATTGTCCGGACCCATCGCCTTTGAGGTATCGAGGTCACTGAGTAACTGCTTCACTTCCTCCTCAGTTGTGTGTATGCCCTCTAGCACTTGGTACATCCCTTGTTGGTGACGAACCATGTCCTGCCTACCCAGCTGCCTTCCTTCCTCCATTATGAATACTTCCTTAAACCTCAAGTTGAGCTCCTCACATACCTCTTGATCATTACTTGTGAGTTCCCCATCTTCTCTCCTCAGCCTTATCACCTGGTCCTTGACTGTTGTCTTCCTTCTGATGTGACTGAACATCAGTTTCGGGTCGGACTTAACTTTCGATGCTATGTCGTTTTCGTACTGTTTCTGGGCCTCCCTCCATACTTGTGCATACTCGTTTCTAGCTCTTCTACTAATCTCTTTGTTTACTTGGGTTCTTTGCCTTCTGTACCATTTCCATTCTCTGATACTCTGAGTCTTTGCCTCCCTGCACCTTTGGGTAAACCAGGGGCTCTTTCTGGCCTTCCCATTTAAACCTTTGCCTCTGGGTATAAACCGTTCCTCTGCCTCCTTGCACTTTGCCCCTACGTATTCCATCATTTCATTTATTGTCAGTCCTTCCATTTCCCTTTCCCACTGAATGTCCTGCAGGAAATTCCTCATGCCCGTGTAGTTTCCTCTTTTAAAGTCTGGTTTTTCTCTATCGGTACTGTTTCCCCTCTCCACCTGTAGCTCTACTATGTATGTACTCAAAGCTAAGCACCATATGGTCACTGGCTCCCAGGGGGCTCTCGTGTGTTATGTCTTCAATATCTGAGCTGTTCAGGGTGCTGGTTCATCTTCTCCCCTCTCTCTGGTTGTGTCCCTGACATGTTGGTGCATCAGGTTTTCCAGTACCACGTCCATCATCTTGGCTCTCCAAGTTTCTGGACCCCCACGTGGTTCATGAATCTCCCAGTCGATCTCCCTGTGGTTGAAATCTCCCATGACCAGTAGCTTCGCTCTGCTCATGTGTGCTTTTCTTGCCACCTCTGCCAGGGTGTCCACCATCGCTCTGTTGTTCTCATCGTATTCTTCTCCTGGCCTCCTGCAGTTCTGTGGTGGGTTATACATCACTGCAATGATTATCTTATGCTCCCCAGACTGGATGGTACCTACTATGAAATCCCGTTCTCTACCCCCCTCCACTCCTACCATTTCCTCGAATCTCCAGCGGTGCCTTACAAGCAGTGCGACCCCTCCACCCCCCCTGCTCCTCCTATCTTTCCTCAGGATCTGATATCCCTGTGGGAAGATTGCATCTGTTACTGTCTCATTTAGTTTAGTTTCTGTGACCGCTATGATGTCTGGGGATGCCTCATCTATTCTTTCATTCCACTCTTCTTACTTATTCGTAATTCCATCCGCATTTGTGTACCAAACCTTCAACCTTGTTTCCAATACTGTGGCCCTGGGGAGATCTTGGTGGGATGGGGGTGTGGGCAGGGTGCCCGCAGGGGGTTGCAGCATGGGTGGGGTGATTGTATGGTTGGGGTATGGGCAGGTGGGGTGCAGCTTGAGGTGGGGGTGGGGGGTAACTGTGATGGTGGGTTTTCATTTGCTAGGGTGTGTGTGTGTGTGTGTGTGTGTGTGTGTGTGTGTGTGTGTGTGTGTGTTAGTTAGTTACCATTTTGTCCTAGGCACATGTCGATTAGACACTAGGCCTGTTGTATGTGTGTGTGTGTGTGTAACGAAACACTTCGAAATGTTTCGGCCCCGCCGGGAATTGAACCCGGGCCCTCCGTGCGTGAAGCAAGAGCGCTAGCCACCATGCCATCGGGGCGTGTGTGTTAGTTACCATTTTGTCCTAGGCACATGTCAATTAGACACTAGGCCTGTTGTATGTATGTGTGTGTGTGTAAGGAAACACTTCAAAATGTTTCTGCCCCACCGGGAATTGAACCCGGCCCCTCCGTGCGTGAAGCAAGAGCTTTTACCCACTAGGCCACGTGTGTGTATGTACTCACCTATTTGTACTCACCTATTTGTGGTTGCAGGGGTCGAGACTCAGCTCCTGGCCCCGGAGTGTGTGTGTGGGTGTGTGTGTGTTAGTTACCATTTTGTCATAGGCACTTGTTGGCCTGTTGTGTGTGCGTGCATGTGTGTCTGTGTACTCACCTATTTGTGGTTGCAGGGGTCGATTCATAGCTCCTGGCCCAACCTCTTCACTGATCGCTACTAAGTCCTCTCTCTCCCTGCTCCATGAGCATTATCAAACCTTGTCTTAAAACTATGTATAGCTCCTGCCTCCACTACGTCACTTGCCAGAGTATTCCACTTCCTGATAACTCTATGACTAAAGAAATACGTGTGTGTGTACTCACCTAGTTGTGGTTGCAGGGGTTGAGTCACAGCTCCTGGCCCTGCCTCTTCACTGGTCACTACTAGGTAACTCTTCCTGCTATGAGCTTTATCATACATCTTCTTAAAGCTATACGTATATGGATCCTGCCTCCACTACATTACTTCCCAGACTGCTCCACTTCCTGACAACTCTGTGACTGAAGAAATACTTCCTAACATCACTGTGATTCATCTGAGTCTTCAACTACCAACTGTGACCCCTTGTTGCTGTGTCCCATCTCTGGAACATCCTGTCTTTGTCCACCTTGTCGATTCCTCTCAGTATTTCATATGTCGTTATCATATCCTCCCCCCTTATCTCTCCTATCCTCCGGTGTCGTCAGGTCGATTTCCCTTAACCTCTCCTCGTAGGACATGCCCCTTAGCTCCGGGACTAGTCTTGTTGCTAACCTCTGCACTTTCTCTAGTTTTCTTACGTGCTTGGCTAGGTGTGGATTCCAAACTGGTGCTGCATACTCCAATATAGGCCTGACATACATAGTGTACAGGGTCCTGAACGATTCCTTATTGAGATGTTGGAATGATGTTCTTAGGTTTGCTATGCGCCCGTATGCTGCAGCAGTTATTTGGTTGATGTGCGCCTCAGGAAAAGGACCCCAGGGTCCTTTTCCTTGAGTGAGGTTCATAGTCTCTGGTCCCCTAGATTGTACTCCGTCTGTGGTCTTCTTTGCCCTTCCCCAATCTTCATGACTTCGCACTTGGTGGGGTTGAACTCCACTAGCCAGTTGCTGGACCAGGCCTGCTGCCTGTCCAGATCCCTTTGTAGTTCTGTCTGGTCCTCGTCCGATTGAATTCTTCTCATCAACTTCACATCATCGGAGTCTATTCCTTCCATCATGTCGTTCACAAATACCAGAAACAGCACCAGTCCTAGGACTGACCCCTGTGGAGCCCTGCTCATCACAGGTACCCACTCTGACACCTCGCCATGTACCATGACTCGCTGTTGTGTTCCTGACAGGTATTTCCTGATACATTGCAGTGCCTTCCCTGTTATCCCTGCCTGGTCCTCCAGCTTTTGCACTAATCTCTTGTGTGGAACTGTGTCAAATGCCTTCTTACAGTCCAAAAACATGCAATCTACCCACCCTCTCTCTCTCTCTCTCTCTTGTCTTACTGCCGTCACCCTGTCATAGAACTCCAGTAGGTTTGTGACACAGGATTTCCTGTCCCTGAAACCATGCTGGCTGTCGTTGATAAGCTCATTCCCTTTTTGGTGCTCCACCACTCTTCTCCTGATAATCTTCTCCATGACTTTGCATTCTATACATATCAGTGACACTGGTCTGTAGTTTAATGCTTCATGTCTGTCTCCTTTTTTAAAAATTGGGACATTTGCACCCTACAGGTCCCAATGATGCTGGATTAGTGATGGTGAACCTGTATCACACGTGTACTTGAAAATATTAACACTAACACACTACCTCTACCACACACAAATGCACACACATGCATATACAACAGGCCTAGTGTCTAATCGACATGTGCCTATGACAAAATGGTAACTAACTCTCTCACACACAAATGGCTCCTGGAGTTTAACCCCAGCAAGTGCAAAGTTATGAAGTTTGCGGAAAGACAAAGACCACCACAGACGAAGTACAGCCTAGGAGGTCAAAGGCTGCAAAACTCATTCAAGGAAAAGGATCTTGGTGTGAGCATCATACTGAACACATCTACTGAGGCGCACATCAACCAAATAACTGCTGCAGCATATGGGCGCCTGGCAAACCTAAGAATAGAGTTTCGACATCTAAGGAATCATTCAAGACATTGTGCATAGAAAAGTGCAAAAGTTTGCAACAAGACTTGTCCCGGAGCTAAGGGTATGCCCTATGAGGAGAGGTTACGTGAAATCAACCTGATGACACTAGAGGAAAGGAGTGATAGAGGAGACATGATAACAACATATAAAATACTGAGGAATTGACAAGGTGGATAGGGAAAGGATGTTTCAGAGATGGGACATAGCAACAAGGGGTCACAACTGGAAGCTGAAGACTAAGTTGAGTCACTAAAATGTTAGGAAGTATTTCTTCAGTCATATAGCTATAAGGAAGTGGAACAATCAGGAGAGTGATGTAGTGGAGGCAGGATCTATACATAGCGTTAAGAACAGGGTCGATAAAGGTCATGGAGAAGGGAGAGTGGACCTAGTAGTGACCACCGAAGAGAAGGGACCAGGAGCTGTGAATCAACCCCTGCAACCACAAATAGGTTAGTAAACACACACTTACACGGGAGGTATGAAGCCAAACTACAAGAGAAGGAACTACACAAGCATGAAGAACTTCCTACACGGGGTTCAGTGGGACAGAGAACTGGCAGGGAAGTCAGTAAACGAGATGATGGGATATGTGACAACAATATGCAAGGAAGCTGAGGAGAGGTTTGTACCCAAGGGTAACAGAAATAACGAGAAAGCCAGGATGAGCCCTTGGTTCACCCAAAGGTGTAAAGAGGCCAAAACCAAGTGTGCTAGAGAGTGGAAGAGGTATAGAAGGCAAAGGACCCAGGAGAATAAGGAGAGAAGTCGTAGAAATGAATATGCACAGGTAAGAAGGGAGGCCCAACGACAATATGAAAATGACATAGCAGCGAAAGCCAAATCTGACCCGAAGCTGTTGTACAGCCACATCAGGATGAAAGTAACAGTCAAGGACCAGGTAATCAGGCTAAGGAAGGAAGGAGGAGAGATCAAAAGAAACGACCGCGAAGTATGTGAGGAACTCAACATGAGATTCAAAGAAGTGTTCACAGAGGAGACAGAAGGGACTCCAGAATGACGGAGAGGTGGGGTACACCATCAAGTGTTGGACATAATACATACAACCGAGGAAGAAATGAAGAGGCTGCTGAGTGAGCTAGATACCTCAAAGGCGATGGGGCCGGACAACATCTCTCCATGGGTCCTGAGAGAGGGAGCAGAGGCGCTATGTGTACCCCTTTTTTATTATTATCAGGAGAAGAGTGGTGGAACACCTAGAAAGGAATGAGCTTATCAACGACAGCCAGCACGGTTTCAGGGACAGGAAATCCTGTGTCACAAACCTACTGGAGTTCTATGACAGGGTAACAGCAGTAAGACAAGAGAGAGAGGGGTGGGTAGATTGCATTTTCTTAGACTGTATGAAGGCGTTTGACACAGTTCCACACAAGAGATTAGTGCAAAAGCTGGAGGACCAGGCAGGAATAACAGGGAAGGCACTACAATGGATCAGGGAATACCTGTCAAGAAGACAACAGCGAGTCATGGTACATGGCGAGGTGTCAGAGTGGGCACCTGTGACGAGTGGGGTTCCACAGGGGTCAGTCCTAGGACCGGTGCTGTTTCTGGTATGTATTTGTGAACGACATGACGGATGGAATAGATTCCGAAGTGTCCCTGTTTGCAGATGATGTGAAGTTGATGAGAAGAATCCAATTGAACGAGGACCAGGCAGAACTACAAAGGGATCTGGATAGGCTGCAGGCCTGGTCCAGCAACTGGCTCCTGGAGTTCAACCCCACCAAGTGCAAAGTCATGAAGATTTGGGAAGGGCAAAGAAGACCGTAGACAGAGTACAGTTTAGGGGGCCTGAGACTACAAACCTCACTCAAGGAAAAAGATCTTGGGGTGAGTATAACACCAGGCACATCTGAGGTGCATATCAACCAAATAACTGCTGCAGCATACGGGTGCCTAGCAAACCTAAGAACAGCATTCAGACATCTTAATAAGGAATCCTTCAGGACCCTGTACACTGTGTACGTTAGGCCCATATTGGAGTATGCAGCACCAGTTTGGAACCCACACCTAGCCACACCTGCTTGTTGAGCCAGTACACCAAACAGGGAGTAGAATGAAATTAGCTTAGAGGCGTCCACACCACCGTATGTCCTTGGGTAGCGAGTGCAACATTCAGTTCTACTGGATACACTACTCTTAAGGATTGTGTGGTTCAGTGGACTAGAGCGTCATGTGTTTTCGCTCACCATTAGTGGGTCCTTCCCTGAGAGTCTGAACTAACTAACGCTCACCATGAGGCGGGCCAAAGCATCATGGGTTCGACCCTGGCTAGTGCAGTGTAGTTACTGATCAATACTACTCATTCGTGGTTACAATATATATATATATATATATATATATATATATATATATATATATATATATATATATATATATATATATATATATTATTTTATTTACACATCGGCCGTTTCCCCACCGAGGTAGGGTGACCCGAAAAGGAAGAAACATTTTCATCATCACTCACTCCATCACTGTCTTGCCAGAGGGTGCTGATACTACAATTAAAAAACTGCAACATATCTCCAACGTTGCAGGCACCGTACTTCCCACCTCCAGGACTCAAGTCCGGCTCTCACTCTCTCATTCTTAAATTTTAAAATCTTCTTTTTATATGCAGTATATGCAAAGCAGTTTATCTTGATGCACTACAAGTGAAATAAACTGTGCCATCAATACAAGTCATTTTATCACATTATGTGAAAGAATAATTAATGAGAAATATTATAGTAAATATGACCTTACCTTACACGTACAGGAATATCAATAAAACAGTAGTGCAATACCATATATCATTTATGCATTAAGAAAAAAAATGTTTCAAGTAAAATAAAACAATGTTTTATTTTACTTACAAAGCACTAGAACCATTTAGTTATTCAAATCTTTAAACATATTCCCTTTCTGACATTATCAAATTTACCCTATTATTAACAACTTGATACTGTTGTGACCAATTCACTCTCACAGTACATAAATCATAATCAAAACGCAAAACCATCCGATGTATTTTTCACATTCCACAATTCATGTCCATACATGTATTTCGTTTCATGTCAAGCGCCCTGTGGGAAGTGTATTACCCCTCCCTGAGAATAGCCTCCTGCCTTTAGGCTAGGCACTGACTACTAAAACCTCACCACCACGTTAAGATGACCCAGTATTCCTACTTTGATATTACTGAATCATAAGGTTTCCAAGAGTATTTGTGTTTTGTTTTTATCTTTGGTTAACGTGTAACTTGACAAGTAAAATGAAGGGGGTGAATACTGTACTAACCTCTATGACACACACCAGGTGTGGGAGGATCTGTTGCTCAGGGGAGCACATCACTGCTAGGGTCTCCATGCGCACCTCCACATCTTTCCAAAACAAGAACTTGAATCAGTTTCTACGAATACAGTATAATATATGCAGGTTGTATTTGCACATCAATCTATTAGGATGGTACTCTTACCAATTACATATCATATACTAAAACACAAAAAATAATTTTCTAAAGTCGAGTGCGTGTCTCATCCATCACTCACTAAATTTTCCTTCAAAAGGGTGTCTTGATATTGTTTAAGGGCTCTTGGTGGAAAGAATAAAGTATATACAAGTCTCTGGCCTCATGCCACTGCTTTAGGCTAACAGATTGACTACCTTCTATGTCTTCAATCTTATTACTGCCTGTATTCAATTGAGGAAGCCTGCTGCGCAAGCGAATGTTTCAACAATAAATATACCTAAATGTTGCACATGTCTTATTCGTCAACCTATCAGTAATGTATACCACTGATAATGTGATACCTGTCTGACACAAAAACACCATGGCACCTTGGTACGGGGGATGTCTTCTGCAACTCTATTGCAACTTCCACTAGTTGACCTCACTCACTTGTGATGTCATTTTCAGCTGCTTCAATTCACTTCTTCACCAGAATGCCTCTGCTTTAGACTAAAGGACTGACAGCTTTTTTATCATGGCTGAGGGATTAATAACCTTAACATTATAGCTTCACTTCTACTGTCCCTAGTATATTACAATCACCTGTATTCGACTGAAGAAGCCTGCCGTGAAGAAGAGACGCTTTGACAATAATGATATCTAAGTACTATTGCATATATCTTACTCATCTACTTGCTGGTATTTAATACCATTTATAATATAATGAATGAGACACATTTGCAAGCCTTGGTATCATTACTGATGAGACATTTCGCCAGCGGCTTTTTCAATCCAATAAAGAAAATATATACAGTAGACAGTACAAGTGGAGAAGTAATTTCGAGGTCCCTTAGCCTTGATTAATCTAAAACAGGTACCCAAGGATGGACACTTATGTACTGGAGCCGGAGGAGAGGTGAATCAATTGAAGACATTAACAGGTGAGTGAGACCCACTAGTGGAAGTAGGTCATACCCAAGAATTGAACGAGAGGTTAGTAATAATGCAAGACGAATGCATCCCTGTCGATGTTTGTTTACTCACACCCCCATAACCCTGCCAGTCCCATGTACGAGGCCAAAACACGGCTGCTTATCACTGCATGTTTATTAATACCTGTGAAGAGAGCTTTCCCAGGAGCAAGGGCTCTACGGACTGTTTGCTCCAGCCTCAAACCTCACTGGAAAAAAGTGTATTTTCATAATCTCATTCTCAAGGACACTGCTCCCAAACATAAACAACTATTTTTTTGCAATTTGCCTATTGTCAGTAAAAAATATACATGCATGCATGTGTGTGTGTGTGTACTCACCTATTTGTGGTTGCAGGGGTCGAGTCATAGCTCCTGGACCCGCCTCTTCACTGACTGCTACTAGGTCCTCTCTCTCCCTGCTCCATGAGCTTTATCAAACCTAGTCTTAAAACTATGTATGGTTCCTGCCTCCACTATGTCGCTTTCTAGGCTATTCCACTTCCTGACAACTCTATGACTGAAGAAATACTTCCTAACATCCCTTTGACTCATAGGAGTCTTCAACTTCCAATTGTGACCCCTTGTTTCTGTGTCCCCTCTCTGGAACATCTTGTCTCTGTCCACCTTATCTATTCCTCGCAGTATTTTATATGTCGTTATCATGTCTTCCCTAACCCTCCTGTCCTCTAGTGTCGTCAGGCCTATTTCCCTTAACCTTTCTTCGTAGGACAATCCCCTTAGCTCTGGGACTAGTCTTGTTGCAAACCTTTGCACTTTCTCTAATTTCTTGACGTGCTTGACCAGGTGTGGGTTCCAAACTGGTGCTGCATACTCCAGTATGGGCCTGACGTATATGGTGTACGGAGTCTTGAATGATTCCTTAGTGAGGTATTGGAACTATTCTTAGGTTTGCCAGCCGCCCGTATGCTGCAGCAGTTATCTGATTGATGTGTGCCTCAGGAGATGTGCTCGGTATTATACTCACCCCAAGATCTATATATATATATATATATATATATATATATATATATATATATATATATATATATATATATATATATATATATATATATATATATGTCGTGCCGAATAGGTAAAACTTGCTATTTTGGCTTAAATAGCAATGCTCTTCTTTCCGAATAAGGCAAGTGAAAATTTGTGTATGCAATAATTCCGCAAAAAATCATTCTGAACCTAACGAAAAAATATATCTGTGTTTCTTTATTATTAAATTATTGTAAACTTATCTAAAATATATTTAGTTGGATTAGGCTAAATTAAATTGCTCATTTTATAATAAGGTTAAGTTTTCTAAGGTTCTTTTGGAACAAAATTATTAATTTTTACAATAACATAAATAAAAAAAATATATTTAAACGTAAAAATATATCTTTAAACGTATGAGAAAATTTTAGAAAGGACTTAATTTTAAACGAGGTTAGGTTAGGTAAGGTTCGTCAGGAAACAGGACAAGTGTTTCCTGACGCGGGTATTAGTCAGATGATGACCCGCCGTTGAAGCTTTTGGTCATCTGACCGAGGTCTTCCGTTGGCTTACCGGTCCACCCCTTTAAAAATTATGGTGTTATAACCTTTTCTTTAATAATATTTTAAACGAGTTCTTGCTAACTGACCAGGTTTACCTATTCGGCACGACATTATATATATACAGTATATATATATATATATATATATATATATATATATATATATATATGTCGTGCCGATTAGGTAAAACTTGCGATTTTGGCTTAAATAGCAACGCTCACCTTGCCATATAAGACAAGTGAAAATTTGTGTATGCAATAATTTCGCCAAAATCATTCTGAACATAACGAAAAAAATATATTTCATTGTGTTTGTTTATTATTAAATTAATGTTAACGTATCTAAAATATATTTAGTTGGGTTAGGCTAAATTAAATTGCGCTTGTTATAATAAGGTTAGGTAGGTTTTCAAAGTTTCTCTTGGTACAAAATTATAAATTCTTACATTAACATAAATGAAAAAAAATATATCTTTAAACGTATAAGAGAAAATTTTAGAAAGGATTTAATTTTAGATGAGTTCTTGCTAATTGACCAGTTTTACCTAATCATAAGAACATAAGAACATAAGAAAGGAGGAACACTGCAGCAGGCCTGTTGGCCCATTCTAGGCAGGTCCTTCACATTCCAGCCCACTAACAGAATATTTGTTCAACCTAATTTTCAATGCTACCCAAGAAATAAGCTTTGATAATTTTATTTACTCATGTGCAATTCCCACTCAAATCCAACCCCTTTCACTCATGAATTTATCCAACCTAAATTTGAAACTACCCAAGGTCCTTGCTTCAATAACCCTACTAGGCAGACTGTTCCACTCATCAACTACCCTATTTCCAAACCAATACTTTCCTATATCCTTTCTAAATCTAAACTTATCTAACTTGAATCCATTATTGCGGGTTCTCTCTTGGAGAGATACCCTCAAGACCTTATTTATATCCCCTTTGTTAATACCCATTTTCCACTTGTATACCTCGATCATGTCTCCTCTCATTCTACGTCTTACAAGTGAATGTAATTTAAGGGTCTTCAATCTTTCTTCGTAAGGAAGATTTCTAATGCTATGTATTAATTTAGTCATTCTACGCTGAATGTTTTCTAACGAATTTATGTCCATTCTGTAATATGGAGACCAGAACTGAGCTGCGTAATCTAGGTGAGGCCTTACTAATGATGTATAAAGCTGTAATATAACCTCTGGACTTCTGTTGCTAACACTTCTTGATATAAATCCCAGTAATCTATTTGCCTTATTACGTACGCTTAGGCATTGCTGTCTTGGTTTAAGGTTGCTGCTTACCATCACCCCCAAGTCCTTCTCGCAATCTGTATGGCTAAGTTCTACGTTATTTAACTTATAAGTGCTTGGGTTATGGACACTCCCGAGCTTTAGAACTTTGCATTTATCTACATTGAACTGCATCTGCCATTTTTCTGACCAGGAATTGAGTTTGTCTAAATCCTCCTGTAGTTCACTGACATCTACGTCTGAATCGATTATCCTACCTATCTTCGTGTCATCAGCGAATTTGCTCATATCACTAGAAATTCCCTCGTCAAGGTCATTTATATATATTATAAACAACAATGGGCCCAAAACCGATCCCTGAGGAACGCCACTTGTTACAGATCCCCACTCCGATTTAACCCCATTTATGCACACCTCTGCTTCCTATTGGTGAGCCATGACTCGATCCATGACAACACTTTTCCCCAATGCCATGAGCAGCCACTTTCTTTAACAGTCTCTGATGTGGTACTCTATCAAAAGCCTTACTAAAATCCAAATAAACGATATCGAATTCTTTATCATTATCAACTGCCTCAAAAGCCTTACTGAAAAAAGTTAATAAATTAGTTAGGCAGGAACGGCCCCTGATGAATCCATGCTGAGTATCATTAATCAAATTATGCCTATCGAGATGGCTTCTTATGTTATCAGCTATAATCGACTCTAGTAATTTGCCTACAATTGATGTTAGACTTATTGGACGGTAATTTGATGGTAACGACTTGTCCCCTGCTTTAAAAATAGGAATTACATTAGCCATCTTCCACGTATCTGGCACTACACCTGTTTGAAGAGATAGGTTAAAAATGTTAGTTAAGGGTTCACAGAGTTCTATTTTGCATTCCTTAAGAACCCTTGAAAAAAGCTCATCAGGGCCTGGCGATTTATTTTGCTTCAAACGGTCTATCTGTTTGATAACCTTTTCGCTAGTGACTGTGATACTACATAATTTATCTTCTTCAGGCCCACTAAAATACCTAATTCTTGGGATATTATTAGTGTCTTCCTGAGTGAAAACCGAGAGAAAATAATTATTAAAAATAGAGCACATTTCATTATCTTTGTCAGTAAGATACCCATAATTATTTTTAAGGGGACCTATCTTATCTCTAACTTTTGTTCTATACACCTGGAAAAACTTTTGGGTTAGTTTTCGAATCCCTAGCAACTTTAATTTCGTAGTCCCGCTTAGCTTTTCTTATCCCCTTTTTAACGTCCCTCTTAATGTCAATATACTGATTCGTAAGATGACCCTCACCTCTTTTGATACGCCTATAAATTCCTTTCTTCTGCCCTAAAAGATATTTGAGCCTATTATTCATCCATTTTGGGTCATTTCTATTCGATCTAATTTCTTTATATGGGATAAATGTTCTTTGGGCAGCATGTATAGTGTTCAGAAAACTGTCATATTGATAGCTCTCTTCATTACCCCAGTCCACAGATGATAAGTGTTCTCTAAGTCCATTGTAATCTGCTAAGCGAAAATCTGGGACCGTTACTGAGTTATTCCTACTATGAAACTTCCATTCAATGCCAAAGGTAATTGATTTGTGGTCGCTTGCGCCGAGTTCCTCTGTAATTTCTAAATTATTAACAAGGTTTTCCTTGTTTGCCAGAACTAAGTCAAGCAGATTATTTCCCCTTGTAGGTTCTGTCACAAACTGCTTCAAAAACAATCTTGAACTACTTCTAAGAAATCGTTAGATTCTAAATTCCCAGTCAAAAAAATTTCCCAAACAATTTGACTAAAGTTGAAGTCACCCAGAATAACTACGTTATCGTGCATTGTGGCCTTAACAATTTCCTCCCATAGTAGTCTCCCTTGGTCCCTATCTAAGTTTGGGGGACGGTATATCACACCTAAAATCAATTTTTCATGCCCCTCTGAAAATTCTATCCAGACAGACTCTGTATGTGTTAATTCAGACTTTATACCCATTTTTATACAACAATTTAAATGATCACGGACATAGAGTGCCACCCCACCCCCCTTCCCGATACTTCTGTCTACTTGGAACAATTTAAAACCCTGAATGTGACATTCGGCAGGCAAGTCCCGATTTTCATATTAAACCATGTTTCAGTTATTGCAAAAACATCAATATTACCTGTACTTGCAACTACTCTCAACTCGTCCATCTTATTCCTAGCACTACGACTATTGGTGTAATATACACTTAAAGACCCTCCTTTCTCTTTACCCTTCCTGCTCATTTCTGTTTTCCCTTATACCTATTACTGTCCTTGTCACCTAGTGCCACTGGCTTTCCAATATCCACCTTATTCTGCCTATTACTAGTTCCCTAGAATTTATAACATTACTACACTGGGACTTCACTGTTTTCCCCCCATAACCCATACCACTAACTTTTTCTAGTTTAAAGCCCTAACAGCTCCCTCCACTGCAGTTGCCAGTGCCCCCACCCCAGACCTAGATAAGTGAACCCCATCCCTGGCATACATGTCATTTCTGCCATAGAAGAGGTCCCAGTTGTCAATGAATGTTACTGCATTATTTATATATATATATATATATATATATATATATATATATATATATATATATATATATATATATATATATATATATATAATGTCGTGCCGAATAGGTAAAACTGGTCAATTAGCAGGACTTGAGTCCTGGAGATGGGAAGTACAGTGTCTGCACTCTGAAGGAGGGGTGTTAATGTTGTAGTTTTATAACTGTAGTGTAAAGCACCCCTCTGGCAAGACAGTGATGGAGTGAATGATGACGAAAGTTTTTCTTTTTCGGGCCACCCTGCCTTGGTGGGAATCGGCCGATGTGTTAATAAATAAAATAATATATATATACATATATATAATATATATATATATATATATATATATATATATATATATATATATATATATATAATATATATATATATATATATATATATATATTATATATATATATATATATATATATATATATATATATATATATATATATATATATATATATATATATATATATATATATATATATATATATATATTTTTTAAAATATATATGTCGTGCCGATTAGGTAAAACTTGCTATTTTGGCTTAAATAGCAACGCTCACCTTGCCATATAAGACAAGTGAAAATTTGTGTATGCAATAATTTCGCCAAAATCATTCTGAACATAACGAAAAAATATATTTCATTGTGTTTGTTTATTATTAAATTAATGTTAACGTGTCTAAAATATATTTAGTTGGGTTAGGCTAAATTAAATTGCGCTTGTTGTAATAAGGTTAGGTAGGTTTTCAAAGTTTCTCTTGGTACAAAATTATAATTTTTACATTAACATAAATGAAAAAATATATCTTTAAACGTATAGAGAAATTTTTAGAAAGGACTTAATTTTAGATGAGTTCTTGCTAATTGACCAGTTTTACCTAATCGGCACTATATAATATATATAATATATATATATATATATATATATATATATATATATATATATATATATATATATATATATATATATATATATATATATATATATATATATATATATATATATATATATATATCCAACAAGGTAGGATGACAAAAAATAATGAAAGACATTCATCATTATTCATTCAAATGCTGTCATTGCACGAAGTATGTTAACATCACAGTTTAGACGACTTCGGTTTATTTAATTACCCTAACCTATAATGAGAAGATTTATAACCTAGTGAGTGGGTAATGTATAAGAAAGGGAACTGTGTAATATGAGGCTGGGGTAGAGCCAGTATTGACTACTGGTTGGGTGGTGGTGGTGGTGGTGGTGGTGGTGGCATGTGCCAAAGAGGGTCTTACCATCCGTGTTTACTAACAAGTTTGTCTATCACGCTTACCCTCACTTAAACACGTATGGGCCAATATATATAATATATATATATATATATATATATATATATATATATATATATATATATATATATATATATATATACGTTGCTATTTAAGCCAAAATCGCAAGTTTTACCTAATCGGCACGATATATATATATATATATATATATATATATATATATATATATATATATATATATATATATATATATATATATAAATATATATATATATATATATATATATATATATATATATATATATATATAATATATATATATATATATATATATATATATATATATATATATATATATAATCTTTATTAACAACATAATACATATATATATATATATATATATATATATATATATATATATATATATATATATATATATATATATATATATATATATATTAACACATCGGCCGATTCCCACCAAGGCAGGGTGGCCCGAAAAAAAAACTTTCATCATCATTCACTCCATCAGTCTTGCCAGAAGGGTGCTTTACACTACAGTTATAAAACTGCAACATTAACACCCCTCCTTCAGAGTGCAGGCACTGTACTTCCCATCTCCAGAACTCAAGTCCGGCCTGCCGGTTTCCCTTAATCCCTTCATAAATGTTAATTTGCTCACACTCCAACAGCACGTCAAGTATTAAAAACCATTTGTCTCCATTCACTCCTTCAAATACGCTCACACATGCTTGCTGGAAGTCCAAGCCCCTCGCACACAAAAACTCCTTTACCCCCTCCCTCCAACCTTTCCTAGGCCGACCCCTACCCCGCCTTCCCTCCACTACAGATTTATACACTCTCGGAGTCATTCTGTCTCGTTCCATTCTCTCTACATGTCCGAACCACCTCAACAACCCCTCCTCAGCTCAGAGTATTGTGAACAGGGCAAGATCCAACATCAGCGAGGTCAAAAGCTCAGTGCCCCAAGGCACTGTCCTGGCACCTCTGCTGTTTCTCATCCTCATAGCAGACATAGATAAAAACACCCAGCACACTTTTGTATCATCATTTGCAGATGACACTAAAATAAGCATGAAAGTCACTACGGTAGAGGACACTGAAAAATTACAGGAGGACATAAGCAGGGTCTTCCAATGGGCAGTGGAGAACAACATGACGTTCAATGGTAATAAGTTTCAGCTGCTTAGGTATGGAAAAAATGAAGAACTCAAAAGGAACACTATATACAAAACGCAAGAGGGTCACCACATAGAACGAAAGGAACACGTAAAGGACTTGGGAATAATTATGTCTGCTGATCTGTCGTTTAAAGACCATAACAAGACAAAGATCACAACAGCCAGGAAGATGACGGGGTGGATATTGAGAACTTTCAAAACAAGGGAAATAATGCCGATGGTGACACTATTCAAATCGCTAGTGCTCCCCCACTTAGAATACTGCTCAGTGCTGACGGCCCCGTTCAGGGCATAAAAACCCCTTGTATCCACGTTTTCCTATTTAACACGCTCACACAAGTCTGTTGGATGTCAAAGCCCCTCGCTCTCAAAACCTCTCCATCCAACCTTTCCTGGGACGATCCCTCCCCTCCTTCTATTCACCCCAGATGTATACAATGTATACCCTCTCGATCATCCTATTTTGCTCCATCCTCTGTAAATGCTGACTCCACATAAAGGAGTGGAATATGAACAAACATCTTAAACCAGAATGTATGTGAATTGCTCATAAACATACGATTTGGAGCAAATTTCTCTAATAGGTTAGACTATCTTTTGTTTATAAAAAATAACCAATTATAGCATACCATAATGAAAGAAAATACGTATACGAAAAAGGCGATAAAAAGTTCTGCGCGAACAGAAAACGGGTATCCACTGAGAATAGTAGACATAACTATGTCAGAGTTTCACTGTGTAAGGTTTCTTCATCAATGTCTGATTTCATTGTTTTTAAAACAGTGAAATGATATCTGTGATTAAGAGGACGGGATGTAGCCAGAGTGAAGGATTCGAACGTGTACTATTAATATTAATCAAACCACTCTGCCTTGATCCGCAATAAGTCTGGGGTGAGGTTTTACCTTTCTGCATGTTACCCCCAACAGAGGACGTTTACACTCCTGGTCGATTCACAGCTCCTGGCTCCGTCTCTTCGCTAGTCGCTACTAGGTCCACTCTCTCCCTGCTCCAAGACCCTTATCGTACCTCTTCTTAAAGCTATGTATAAATCCTGCCTCGACTATTTCACTCTCCAGATTATTCCACTTCCTGACAACCCATAAGCTGAAGAAATACTTTCTAACATCCCTATGTCTAAGTTTTTCTTGTTCCTGTATCCCATCTCTGAAACATTCTGCCCCTGTTTACCTTGTCAATTCCTCTCAGTATTTTGTACGTCGTTAGCATATCCTACAGAGCAGAATCATGCTCACTATGTTCCATCCTCAGCGTTTACTTAACCATGTATTTTTCAGTGGCAGTCGCCTGCTACTCTCAAGTATCACCTCTCAGTGTACCAAGAACCGCGGAAAAACTGATGCCTATCTTGCATTTTAAAGAGTAAATAACCTAAGAACATTGATACCACTTCCACCTTAACTATTAACCTCCCTCAAACAAATCTGATAAAGGAATTCATATATAATTATTAAGCTGAGATAAACATCCTGTCTCAAAGAGCTACACACGTTATTGGTGAAAGGAGCCAAGTGCTCCACTGGTTAAACTAGATCTGTGAGGTTGAGTTAATGATGCAGTTTTTAAAAAAGACTCCTAATGAGTATCATAATGTGTGTGTGTGTGTGTGTGTGTGTGTGTGTGTGTGTGTGTGTGTGTGTGTGTGTGTGTGTGTGTGTGTGTGTGTGTGTGTGTGTGTGTGTGTGTGTGTGTGTGTGTGTGTGTGTGTGTGTGTGTGTGTGTGTGTGTGTGTGTGTGTGTGTGTGTGTGTGTGTGTGTGTGTGTGTGTGTGTGTGTGTGTGTGTGTGTGTGTGTGTGTGTGTGTGTGTGTGTGTGTGTGTGTGTGTGTGTGTGTGTGTGTGTGTGTGTGTGTGTGTGTGTGTGTGTGTGTGTGTGTGTGTGTGTGTGTGTGTGTGTGTGTGTGTGTGTGTGTGTGTGTGTGTGTGTGTGTGTGTGTGTGTGTGTGTGTGTGTGTGAGAGAGAGAGGGATCTAAACTGCCCCAAGGGTCAGGTGAGAGATGGTGACGGGGAGAGAGGGGGGGGGGAACAGAGACTCTTGGAATCATGAGCAAGTAGTTGCTGCAGGTGTTAGTGGTGTCTGTCTCATCCATCCATCTACACCCTCTATCCACACCTTCATTTCCTTCATCTTCCGCTCAATTCCTTCCTTCTCTGCGTGCCAGCCCACCTGCCATGCGTGTCTCTGAAGGTCGTATTTGGCACTGTGCCGCAACCCAGTGCCGTGTTACACTGATGCCTCCCCCTTCTGACATCCCTTCTCCCTTCGTACCCCTTCCCTTCTCACCCCTCCCCACACAAACAAATAGCTCCCCAACCCCGATTTCAGTCATGAACAGTTACTGTACTTCTTTGTTACTGTTGACACTAGTTGTTTTACAAGAATAATCTCTCAACTTGTTTTGGCTACTATACTGGAGGCATTCCTATATTATACATTTTTTAGTGAAAACTGCAGTGTGTTACCTGTGTTCAGGTTGTCTGGAAAGAGGCCAGAAAGCATTAGCAATACATCTGTGTTTTCTCAGCTCTAAGTTGACCTTTGATATGTCAAAAATGAGCCCCAAGTTATACCTCTCAACTCATGGCCAAGATATATTACAAAAATATTGTTTGCAAGACTATAATACAAACTGTGTAATGTGTGACAATGCACTTGAATATTACTTTTACTTGATATTTAAAGGGTTCTAAGAAGCAAGATCGCCACCCATCTAGATACCCATCAGTTACACAACCCAGGGCAACATGGGTTTGGAGCAGGTAGCTCCTGTCTGTTCCAACTACTGGACCACTATGACAAGGTTCTGGATGCTCTAGAAGACAAACAAAACGCAGATGTAGTATACACAGACTTTGCAAAAGCCTTTGACATGTGTGGCCATGGTGTAATATCGCACAAAATGCGTGATAAAGGAATAACACGAAAAGTTGGTAGATGTATCTATAATTTCCTAACAGAGTAGTAGTAAACAGAGTTTGAGGCGGCTACTGTGAAAAGCTGTTCCACAAGGCACAGTACTCGCTCTCATCCTGTTCCTCATCCTCATATCTGACGTAGACAGGGATGTAAGCCACAGCACCGTGTCTTCCTTTGCAGATGACACCCGAATTTGCATGACAGTGTCCTCCATTGAAGACACTGCAAAACTCCAGGCGGACATAAACCAAATCTTTAAGTGGCCTCATAAAACAATATGACGTTCAATGATGAGAAATTTCAATTACTCCGATATGGAAAACGTGAGGAAATTAAAACTATATCGGAGTATACAACAAATTCCATCCACACAATAGAGCGAAAAACTAATGTAAAAGACCAGGGAGTGATAATGTCAGAGAATCTCACCTTCAATGACCACAACATTGGATCAATCGCATCTGTTAGAAAAACTGACAGGATGGATAATGGGAACCTTCAAAACTAGGGATGCCATGCCAAGTGAAGACGTGTCTTGTGTGCTCTCTGTCAATCTGAAGAAGATGTCCTCTCTTGAGCTACTCTACCAGCAGCTGAAGGAAGAACTGAGGGTAGCTAAGCTTGAGATACAGCGACTGACTGAGGAAAACAAGAGGATTCGTAGTAATCCTCCTGTTGAGAATCCTCAAGCCAGGAAAGGAACCTGGACAGTGGCTAAAACGCATGGGACAAAGTTAAGGCTCAAGAGGACGGGTGGAGAGGTAGAAACAACGAAGACCCAGGAGAATGTTGTGGAAACATCGAACCCATTCTCCGTGCTACCCGATAAATGTGAGTCGACTTCTGGGAGCGTCACGACGAAAGACACAAAGGAAGGTAAAAACATTGTTGTTGTTGGGGACAGTCAGGTTAGGTACATGGATAGGGCTTTCTGTTTGATTGATAGTAGTAGGAGACAGAGGGTTTGCTTTCCTGGGGCTGGGATGGAGGATATTGTTAGCCGTCTGGACGACATCATGAGAGGTAATGGGAGCAATCCTATTATCTGTCTCAGTGCTGGAGGCAACGATGTTGGCAGACGTAGGAGTGAGGACCTGACTAGCAGGTTTAGGTCAGCAATAGACATAATTAGGAAGAAGGGTGGGAACCCTGTCATATGTGGTATTTTGCCAAGGAGAGGAGTTGGAAATGAATGGCTGTCCAGGGCAATTGGTGTCAATTGCTGGCTGGACAAATACTGTAAGGAAAATTCAGTAACATTCATTGACAACTGGGACCTCTTCTATGGCAGAAATGACATGTATGCCAGGGATGGGGTTCACTTATCCAGGTCTGGGGTGGGGGCACTGGCAACTGCAGTGGAGGGAGCTGTTAGGGCTTTAAACTAGAAATAGTTAGTGGTATGGGTTTTGGGGGGAAAACAGAGAAGTCCCAGTGTAGTAATATTATAAGTTGTAGGAGAACTAGTAATAGGCAGAATAAGGTGGATAGTGGAAAGCTAGTGACACTAGATGACAAGGACAGTAATAGGTATAGTGGAAAAACAGAGATGAGCAGGAAGGGTAAAGAGAAAGGAGGGTCTCTAAATATATATTACACCAATAGTCGTAGTGCTAGGAATAAGATGGACGAGTTGAGATTAGTTGCAAGTACGGGTAATATTGATGTTTTTGCAATAACTGAGACATGGTTTAATATGAAAAATCGGGACTTGCCTGCCGAATGTCACATTCAGGGTTTTAAATTGTTCCAAGTAGACAGAAGTATCGGGAAAGGGGTGGGGTGGCACTCTATGTCCGTGATCATTTAAATTGTTGCATAAAAACGGGTATAAAGTCTGAATTAACACATACAGAGTCTGTCTGGATAGAATTTTCAGAGGGTGTGAAAAATTGATTTTAGGCGTGATTTACCGTCCTCCAAACTTAGATAGGGAACAAGGAGACTACTTTGGGAGGAAATTGTTAAGGCCACAAGACACGATAACGTAGTAATTCTAGGGGACTTTAACTTTAGTCAGATTGATTGGAATTTCATGACAGGGAATTTAGAATCTAACGACTTTTTAGAAGTAGTTCAGGATTGCTTTTTGAAGCAGTTTGTAACAGAACCTACAAGGGAAATAACCTACTTGACTTGGTTCTGGCAAGCAAGGAAACCCTTGTTAATAATTTAGAAATTACAGAGGAACTCGGCTCAAGCGACCACAAGTCAATTACCTTTAGCATTGAATGGATGTATGATAGTAGGGATAATTCAGTAATGGTCCCAGATTTTCGCTTAGCAGATTATAATGGACTTAGAGAACACTTATCAACTGTGGACTGGGGTGAAGAAGAGAGGTATCAATATGACAGTTTTCTTAACACTATACAGGCTGCCCAAAGAACATTTATCCCGTATAAAGAAATTAGATCAAGTAGAAATGACCCAAAATGGATGAATAATAGGCTCAAATATCTTTTAGGGCAGAAGAAAGGAATTTATAGGCGCATAAAGAGGTGAGGGTCATCTTATAAATCAGTATACTGACATTAAGAGGGACGTTAAAAGGGAATAAGAAAAGCTAAACGGGACTATGAAATTAAAGTTGCTAGGGATTCAAAAACTAACCCAAAAAGTTTTTCCAGGTTTATAGAACAAAAGTTAGGGATAAGATAGGTCCCCTTAAAAATAACTTTGGGCATCTTACTGACAAGGAGAATGATATGTGCTCTATTTTTAATAATTATTTTCTCTCGGTTTTCACACAGGAAGACATTAATAATATCCCAGTAATTAATTTTTACAGAGGCCCAGAAGAAGATAAATTATGTAATATCACAGTCACTAGCGAAATGATTATGAAACAGCTGGAACCGACTGAAACAAAATAAATCGCCGGGTCCTGATGAGCTTTTGCAAGGGTTCTTAAGGAATGCAAAATGGAACTCTGTGAACCAATATCTAACATTTTTAATTTATCTCTTCAAACAGGTGTAGTGTCTGATATGTGGAAGATGGCTAATGTAATTCCTATTTTTAAAGCAGGGGACAAGTCACTACCGTCAAACTACCGCCCAATAAGCCTGACCTCAATTGTAGGCAAATTACTAGAGTCAATTATAGCTGATATTATTAGAAGCCATCTAGATAACCATAATTTGATTAATGATACCCAGCATGGATTCACGAGGGCCGTTCCTGCCTATCTAATTTATTAACCTTCTTCAGTAAAGCTTTTGAGGCTGTTGATCACGATAAAGAATTCGATATTGTTTATTTAGACTTTAGTAAGGCTTTTGATAGAGTACCGCACCAGAGACTGTTAAAGAAAGTGGCAGCTCATGGCATTGGGGAAAAGTGCTGTCATGGATCGAGTCATGGCTCACCAATAGGAAGCAGAGAGTGTGCATAAATGGGGTTAAATCCGAATGGGGACTTGTAACAAGTGGTGTTCCACAGGGATCAGTCTTAGGCCCATTGTTATTTATAATATATATCAATGACCTTGATGAGGGAATTACTAGTGATATGAGCAAATTCGCCGACGACACGAAGATAGGTAGGATAATTGATTCAAACATAGATGTCATAGAACTTCAGGAAGATTTAGACAAACTTAATTCGTGGTCAGAAAAGTGGCAGATGCAGTTCAATGTAGATAAATGCAAGGTTCTGAAGCTCGGGAGTGTCCATAACCCAAGCACTTATAAGTTAAATAACGTAAACTTAGCCATACAGATTGCGAGAAGGACTTGGGGGTGATGGTAAGCAGCAACCTTAAACCAAGACAGCAATGCCTAAGCGTACGTAATAAGGCAAATAGATTACTGGGATTTATATCAAGAAGTGTTAGCAACAGAAGTCCAGAGGTTATATTACAGCTTTATACATCATTAGTAAGGCCTCACCTAGATTACGCAGCTCAGTTCTGGTCTCCATATTACAGAATGGACATAAATTCGTTAGAAAACATTCAGCGTAGAATGACTAAATTAATACATAGCATTAGAAATCTTCCTTACGAAGAAAGATTGAAGACCCTAAAATTACATTCACTTGTAAGACGAAGAATGAGGGGAGACATGATCGAGGTATACAAGTGGAAAATGGGTATTAACAAAGGGGATATAAATAAGGTCTTGAGAATATCTCACCAAGAGAGAACCCGCAATAATGGATTCAAATTAGATAAGTTTAGATTTAGAAAGGATATAGGAAAGTATTGGTTTGGAAATAGGGTAGTTGATGAGTGGAACAGTCTGCCTAGTAGGGTTATTGAAGCAAGGACCTTGGGTAGTTTCAAATTTAGGTTGGATAAATTCACGAGTGAGAGGGGTTGGATTTGAGTGGGAATTGCACATGAGTAAATAGAATTATCAAAGCTTATTTCTTAGGTAGCATTGAAGATTGGGTTGAACAAATATTCTGTTAGTGGGTTGGAATGTGAAGGACCTGCCTAGTATGGGCCAACAGGCCTGCTGCAGTATTCCTCCTTTCTTATGTTCTTATATGTCGTTTTGGCCCGCCTCATGGTGAGCGAAAACCACACCTGACGCTCTAACCCGCGTGGTTGGTAGACAACAGTCATTCGGGGATGTACTACCGTCCTACCAAGTGAGTGGAAAAAGGAAGACTATTTGTTTTACATGATGGTAGGATTGCTGGTGTCTTTTCTCTGTCTCATAAACATGCAAGATTTCAGGTACGTCTTGCTACTTCTACTTACACTTAAGTCACACTACACATACATGTACACGTTTATGTATACACACTTATCTGAGTTTTTTCTTTTATATTATCTTAATAATTCTTGTTCATATTACTTTTCCTTTCATATCCATGGGAAAGTGAAATAAGAATCTTTCCTCCGTAAGCCATGCGTGTTGTAAAAGTCAACTAAAATGCCGGGAACAATGGGCTAGTAACCCCTTTTCCCGTATAGCTTACTAAAAAGAAACAGAAGAAAACCGTGGTTCCGGTTATTATAGATTTAGCCGTACTTGAGTCCTGGAAATGGGAAGTACAATGCCTACACTTTAAAGGAGGGGTCTGGGAGAGTGACACTTTGGAGGGTATAATATTCTAAACTGTCGTATCTGAGCGCCTCTGTGAAGACAGTGATTATGTATGAGTGAGGTGAAAGAGTTGAATGATGATGAAAGTATTTTCTTTTGGGGATTTTCTTTCTTTTTGGGTCACCCTGCCTCGGTGGGAGAATGCCGACTCGTTGAATATATATATATATATATATATATATATATATATATATATATATATATATATATATATATATATATATATATATATGTCGTGCCGATTAGGTAAAACTTGCGGTTTTGGCTTAAATAGCAACGCTCACCTTGCCATATAAGACAAGTGAAAATTTGTGTATGCAATAATTTCGCCAAAATCATTCTGAACATAACGAAAAAAATATATTTCATTGTGTTTATTTATACTTAAATTAATGTTAACGTATCTAAAATATATTTAGTTGGGTTAGGCTAAATTAAATTGCGCTTGTTGTAATAAGGTTAGGTAGGTTTTCAAAGTTTCTCTTGGTACAAAATTATAAATTCTTCCATTAACATAAATGAAAAAATTATATCTTTAAACGTATAAGAGAAAATTTTAGAAAGGACCTAATTTTAGATGAGTTCTTGCTAATTGACCAGTTTTACCTAATCGGCACGACATATATATATATATATATATATATATATATATATATATATATATATATATATATATATATATATATATATATATATATATATGTGTGTGTGTGTGTGTGTGTGTGTGTGTGTGTGTTGTGTGTGTGTGTGTATGTGTGTGTGTTAGTTGTGTGTGTGTACTCACCTAGTTGTGGTTGCAGGGGTCGAGTCATAGCTCCTGGCCCCGCCTCTTCACTGGCCGCTATTGGGTCACTCTCCCTGCGCCATGAGCTTTATCATACCTCTTCTTAAAGCTATGCGCGCGCGCGCGTGTGTGTGTGTGTGTACGTACTCGCCTATTTGTGGTTGCAGGGTCGGGTCATAGCTCCTGGCCCCGCCTCTTCACTGATTGCTACTAGGTCCCCTCTCCCCCTGCTCCATGAGCTTTATCATACCTCGTCTTAAAACTATGTATGGTTCCTGCCTCCACTACGTCACTTTCTAGGCTATTCCACTTCCTGACAACTCTGTGACTGAAGAAATACTTACTAACATCCCTTTGACTCATAGGAGTCTTCAACTTCCAATTGTGACCCCTTGTTTCTGTGTCCCATCTCTGGAACATCCTGTCTTTGTCCACCTTGTCAATTCCTCGCAGTATTTTATATGTCGTTATCATGTCTCCCCTAACCCTCCTGTCCTTCAGTGTCGTCAGGCCGATTTCCCTTACCTGGAGTTTACCTGGAGAGAGTTCCGGGGGTCAACGCCCCCGCGGCCCGACTGTAATCAAGCCTCATGGTGGATCAGAGCCTGATCAACCAGGCTGTTACTGCTGGCCGCACGCAGTCCGACGTACGAACCACAGCCCGGGTGGTCAGGTACCGACTTTAGGTGTCTGTCCAGTGCCTGCTTGAAGACGGCCAGGGGTCTATTGGTAATCCCCCTTATGTACGCTTGGAGGCAGTTGAACAGTCTTGGGCCCCTGACACTTATTGTGTTTTGTCTCAACGTGCTTTCATTGGGGGGATGTTGCATCGTCTGGCGAGTCTTTTGCTTTCGTAGGAAGTGACCTTTCTTCGTAGGACAATTACCTTAACTCTGGGACTAGTCTTGTTGCAAACCTTTGCACTTTCTCTAATTTCTTGACTTGCTTGTGTGTGTGTGTGTGTACTCACCTATATGTGGTTGCAGGGGTCGATTCATAGCTCCTGGCCTCGCCTCTTCACTGGTCGATACTAATTCACTCTCTCCCTGCTCCATGAGCTTTATCATACCTCTTCTTAAAGGTATGTATGGAACTTGGTTCCACTACTTCACTCTCCAGATTATTCCACTTCCTGACAACTCTAAAGCTAAAGAAATACTTCCTAACATCCCTATGACTCATCTGGGGTTTCAGCTTCCAATTGTGGCCCCTTGTTCCTGTATCCCATCTCTGAAACATTCGAGCCCTGTCCACCTTGTCAATTCCTCTCAGTATTTTATACGTTGTTATCATGTCCCTCCCTATCCTCTAGTGTCATCAGGTTGAGTTCCCTGAACATCTCCTCATAAGACATACCTCTCAGTTCCGGGACTAAACGTGTTGCAAATTTTTGCACTTTCTCCAATTTCGTGACGTGTTTGACTAGGTGAGGATTCCATACTGGTGCTGCATACTCCAGTATTGGCCTGACGTACACGGTGTACAATGTCGTGAACGACTCCTTACTCAGATGTCTAAACGCTAATCTCAGGTTTGCCAATCACCCATATGCTGCAGCAGTTATTTGATTGATGTGTGCCTCAGGAGACATGTTCGTTATAATGCTTACCCCAAGATCCTTTTCTTTAAGTGACGTTTGCAGTGTGTGTGTGTGTGTGTGTGTGTGTGTGTGTGTGTGTGTGTGTGTGTGTATGTGTGTGCTCGCGCTCTCATACAGTGGCATTCTGTTACGGTGTCACCCTGTGAGAGGTGATTATATCGTAATGCATGACATCCATTGTAGTGTATAGCTTCGTCAATTATCTGGCAAGGAAAATGAAAGTTATGGAAGTCAAGCATATAAATAATGTCGCTAAGTTTAATTTGTTAAATACCAAAATACAAGGAAATTTTTAATAAGGGATCCACTCACAATCCGATGTCAATTTTTAAGGAAAATTTCCATCCTATCATATATAAGGTAAATTACGAATAAACCTCTGGTTGTGTTCAAGAGGAAACTAGACAAGTTCTCAAGTTAGCTGCTGATCAGCCGGGCTGTGGTGCCTAAACTAGACTGCGTACCAACAGTCTGGTTGTTCCAGCCATCAACAAGTAGGCACGGTCTGAGACAGGGACACGGGAGCGGTGTGACCTCTGGAATTGTATCTGGGTAGTTTTCCGGTAGGTCATCAAAAACACTCTTATGTATAAATTAGTGTTCACCAGTTTGATTAGTGCTGGGATTCGAACTGGTGGCTTGGCTGCTGGCAAACCAACGTTCCGTCGATTTTACCAGAGAGGGTACCAGATTGAAGAGGGTATTGTGTCATTTTGATGGTATTCAAAGATAAAAAGAGGAAAAGGAGAGAGAGAGAGAGAGAGAGAGAGAGAGAGAGAGAGAGAGAGAGAGAGAGAGAGAGAGAGAGAGAGAGAGAGGTGGTGGTGGTGGTGGTGGTGTCAGGCGTGATCCAGAAGAATAAGAGGGTCATGGTTACTTACCTTCCATCTTGAGCCTGGAGTGCAGCCTCGCCACTTCTGTCTTCAGCACCTCCATCTTGTCTGCTGACCTGCACACCTCCTGGGCCAGCCTGTGCATCTCTTCCTTGTCTGCTGACCTGCACACCTCCTGGGCCAGCCTGTGCATCTCTTCCTTGTCTGCTGACCTGCACACCTCCTGGGCCAGCTTGTGCATCTCTTCCTTGTCTGCTGACCCACACGATTCGTGGGAAAGTCTAGCCACCTCTCTTCTCAAGACTTCTACTCTGTCTACTGGTCTGCACGACTCCTTACCCAACCTGGCCACTTCCACCTTGACTGCTGGTCTGCACGACTCCTTATCCAGCCTGGCCACATCCACCTTGTCTTCTGGCCTGAGCGACTCCTGGGGTGGCCGCTGCTGGGAAACTGCCAAGGCATTCTCTGATGCCATCGTCGTCAAGATCCAAAGTTATCAAAAACACAGTTCACACCAGATATGGTGTGCAGAGTCAAGACGACGGGATAATTTTGTGGCTACTGAGAGTTAATCAAACTTTATCATATTTATTGTTATTATATAGGATATTCCTAAAATGTTCGATGATGTCTCAAGTGACAAATGCTCACGTACTGTTGCAAAAACTCTTGTAGTTGTTGCTGTTTCTAGGAACCATGTGGCGAGGGACGCATGTTAGGGCTACTGACGTAATTATAGAGATGGGGACTACTCACGGAGTTGTGAATAAGGTTAACAACTGTATAGGTAGTGTTAGAGCACAACCTAACGTTTATGCATGCACACACGTATGTAACAAACACTATGGAAGTGAAGCAGGTACACATAAAGGGGCGGGCACTGTCACCACTACTGAGACGGACTACAGTGATCTGGGAAGACTGAGTTCCTGGAGAGGCAAAAGGAAAACTTTACCATCCTCCTTAACGTAAAGTCGTGTCAAGTGTTAACTTGCTGCAGTTAAACACACAATAACACATGATTATTCACTGCCAATTCTACACGTGAGAGGAGTCAGTGTTATGTACTTCTGCTTAATTCTTGAATTGGAGAATAATTTAATGTCACACAAAACCGCTTTTCATTCAATGTTCCTTTGGTTAATTTTTATATTAAAGTTACGTTTAATTTACAACATGAGCTAATATATCTAAAACTTGAGGTAACAGCTGCTCATATCTTAAGTTGTGAGTATGCCGAAGAGTTTACAACACTGGTCAATGGAAGAGTCTGGCTTTAGGTTAACGTTGCAGAGGAGCCCAGATATTACAGCTTCCCCTTCAAGAAGGACACTGCGTGTGTACAGTCCGCTACAAACGTACCCAAGATATCTAGGCCACCCGGCTTCGATCCTCTACTGCGGGATTCTGAGTGCACATACATGCACGCACGTATGTACACACTAGACACGAGGCAGCCACCGCGTGGTGCCAAGCACCAGCCTCTTTAATAACGCATGTCACTTGTGTGGACAATGTTCGACACAAATTAACAATGAAGTGTATGTGTACTCCTGAATGTGGTGAGCAAGACTTGATTCAACTCATCACCTCTCGCGTTCAAAGACTTACTTGGCTCGTTCTTGAAAACCAACTTTTTTCGTCACCTCCTGAACCACAACCTCGCTACGACAAACCTAAGACGTGCACAAGTAAGATGACCTTATTAATAGGTTTGAGACGGTGCGTTGGAGTGGCCGTGCAGGTGTCGAGAAAACCAGGTCAGTTCCAAACACAGGAGGCACGACTAGGTGGGGGAAACCTGGCACTGCCCTGGCACTACACCTGATGAGCGGAAGGCTGCAGACTGGAAGACCTCAGCAAGCCGGACTAGGAGAGGGAGGAGCCCGGCGCTGATGTGCTGGCGGCTCACAAGCGGTGAAGTGAGATACCGCGGGAGATGTGAAGGAGGCGTCCACGGTGTGTGGGGAGGAAGGGTGTTTCAGACGCCAGACACCAGTGTGGGGAGTCAGTAGCGGTGGCGGCGGCGACGCTCAAGTTGCTTCCCGCAGTGGCATCTGCAAAGAGAGGAACCCACGATCAATATGTCGTACCTCACGTGCTTTCATCCAGCTCTCTCACGCCCCCACTCACGCCTTCGTCACCACTACCCACGCCCTTACCACCACCACCCACGTTCTCACCAGCACAACTCATGTCCTCTCACACCACTACCTAGGCC
This sequence comes from Cherax destructor, assembly GCA_009830355.1. Lineage (NCBI taxonomy): Eukaryota > Metazoa > Arthropoda > Malacostraca > Decapoda > Parastacidae > Cherax > Cherax destructor. The sequence continues at coordinate 206,175 of WNWK01000382.1, forward strand.
CTGAACTTACGCCCACGCCCTCGTGTCAGGAGTGACTCTTGTTTAGTGTACCTTACTGTTAAATAGCGACCGTTGTGTCACTCATATCACCATCCATGATCTCGCAGTATAAAGCCTCGCCCTTACTACCGTCACTCACGCCCTCACCATCACCAACCACGCCACCACACCACTACCACCCCTTCCCTCACCACGCCCTAACTACCACCTTGACAAGACAAACTGAGCAATCATTCCCGCTGTTCTGTAATTACCAGAGACACGTGAGATGACGCGACAATCACTGCTCTTTGACACACTGCCACTCTTCTACCTATAATAAGCACCAGCTCATATGAAATCCTTGAACTATATAGGAAGAACTTCTCTCATGGAAGCCCTAAATTTATTACCTAAACCCACTAATTTATAATACTCACTACCTAAATACCTAAAAACCAACTACCCTATGAGCTAAACCCACTACCTTTACAACCTAAATTCATTACCTCAACACCTAAACACATTACTACTATTAAATTAAAGCTGCACTGCATAATTACACTACAATGCATCACAAGCTGGTTCTCCAAGTTGCAAATCCTTATCTACACCACATTACTGCATTTTTATCTCGGATATACATGTGATTTTCTTGCATATGTGTGTGTGTGTGTGTGTACTCACCTAGTTGTGGTTGCAGGGGTCGAGTCATAGCTCCTCTGTGTGTGTGTGTGTGTGTACTCCCCTATTTGTACTCACCTATTTGTGGTTGCAGGGGTCGATTCATAGCTCCTGGCCCCGCCTCTTCACTGATTGCTACTAGGTCCTCTCTCTCCCTGCTCCATGAGCTTTATCAAACCTAGTCTTAAAACTATGTATGGTTCCTGCCTCCACTATGTCGCTTTCTAAGCTATTCCACTTCCTGACAACTCTATGACTGAAGAAATACTTCCTTACATCCCTTTGACTCATAGGAGTCTTCAACTTCCAATTGTGACCCCTTGTTTCTGTGTCCCCTCTCTGGAACATCTTGTCTCTGTCCACCTTATCTATTCCTCGCAGTATTTTATATGTCGTTATCATGTCTCCCCTAACCCTCCTGTCCTCTAGTGTCGTCAGGCCGATTTCCCTTAACCTTTCTTCGTAGGACAATCCCCTTAGCTCTGGGACTAGTCTTGTTGCAAACCTTGCACTTTCTCTAATTTCTTGACGTGCTTGACCAGGTGTGGGTTCCAAACTGGTGCTGCATACTCCAGTATGGGCCTGACGTATATGGTATACAGAGTCTTGAATGATTCCTTGGTGAGGTATTGGAACGCTATTCTTAGGTTTGCCAGCCGCCCGTATGCTGCAGCAGTTATCTGATTGATGTGTGCCTCAGGAGATGTGCTCGGTATTATACTCACCCCAAGATCTTTTCTTTGAGTGAGGTTTGCAGTCTTTGGCCACCTAGACTATACTCTGTCTGCGGTCTTCTTTGCCCTTCCCCGATATTCATGACTTTACATTTGGCAGGGTTAAATTCAAGGAGCCAGTTACTGGACCAGGCTTGCAGCCTGTCCAGGTCTCTTTGTAGTCCTGCCTGATCCTCGACTGATTTGATTCTTCTCATTAACTTCACATCATCTGCAAACAGGGATACTTCTGAGTCTATCCCTTCCGTTATGTCATTCACATATACCAAAAACAGTACAGGTCCTAGAACTGACCCTTGTGGAACTCCACTCGTCACAGGTGCCCACTCTGACATCTCGTCACGTACCATGACTCGTTGTTGCCTCCCTGTCAGATATTCTCTGATCCATTGCAGTGCTTTTCCTGTTACGTGTGCCTGATCCTCTAGCTTTGCATTAATCTCTTGTGAGGAACTGTGTCGAACGCCTTCTTGCAGTCCAAAAAATGCAGTCTATCCACCCTCTCTCTCGTGTCTTACTTCTGTTACCTTGTCATAAAACTCCAGTAGGTTTGTGACACAGGATTTTCCTTCCCTGAAACCATGCTGGTTGTCGTTTATAAGCTTGTGTCTTTCTAGGTGCTCCACCATTCTCCTCCTGATGATCTTCTCCATGACTTTGCATACTATACACGTCAGTGACACAGGTCTGTAGTTTAATGCCTCGTGTCTGTCTCCTTTCTTAAAAATTGGGACTACATTTGCCATCTTCCACGCCTCAGGCAGTTGCCCAGTTTCAATGGATGTGTTGAAGATTTGTGTTAGTGGCACACACAACATCTCTGCTCCCTCTCTAAGGACCCACGGAGAAATGTTGTCCGGTCCCACCGCTTTTGAGGTATCGAGTTCACATAGCAGCTTCTTCACCTCCTCCTCTGTTGTGTGTATTTCATCCAGCACTTGTTGGTATACCTCCCTATTCTGAATTCCTGGAGTCCTTCCTGTCTCCTGTGTAAATACTTCTTTAAATCTCATGTTGAGCTCCTCACATACCTCTTGGTCGTTTATTGTGAACTCCCCACCTTCCTTTCTCAGCCTGATTACCTGGTCCTTGACTGTTGTTTTCCTCCTGATGTGGTTATACAACAGCTTCGGGTCAGACTTGACTTTTGATGCTATATCATTTTCATATTGTCGCTGAGCCTCCCTTCTTACCTGTGCGTATTCGTTTCTGGCTCTTCGCCTAATTCAAGAATGAACACTACAGTAGACGTATTGGCCCATGCTAGGCAAGGCCAATTCACACCCACTCATATACTCATCCAACCAATAATTGAAGCTATCCAAATTTCTTGCCTCAATGACGCTGCCTGGGATGTTATTCCACTCATTTACAACTCTTATTCCCAAATCAGTATTTCCCTGTAACCTTCTAAATCTGCGTGAACAACGTGAATATAAAAATGGTATAGAATACGGACAGGTTGATAAATAAGATACATGTGCAATAGTTAGGTATCTTAATTCCGAAACGTTTCGTCTTCACATCTCTACTGCTTCTGCAAACTCTTCTGTACTCGAAAATGAAGAAATGCTATGGTGATACCGACAAGATGTGGAAAAAGACACTTATGAGGCCTGGTCACAGACTGGGCCGCGGGGGCGTTGACCCCCGGAACTCTCTCCAGGTATGTACAGTTCAGGACATCGAAGGAGCCACTCGTGGCGAAACGTTTCCTTTAATTAATGTCCTAAACTGTACATAAGTGTCTTTTTCCACATCTGTACTCGACTGAAGAGGCCTACGGTGTAGGCGAAACGTTTCGGAATAAAGATACCTAACTGTTGCACATGTGTCTTACTTCTTAAACAGCGTACCTGAGTACCACAACAACATACTAATGCTAGGGTTCTTAAAAAAATATCTGGAAACTTATCCATAAGAAAAGCATATGGCTGGGGAGGCCTAAAACTCAGAAACCAGTGGGCGTTTTATGACGCACAGGCCATGGGTTCCAGTGCCACCTGTTCTGTGATTGTTTACAATCGTGTTACTACGATTTCTTGAGTCTAAAGCAAAGAATGATACAGCGTCTCATTAGCCAGGAAGCTGACGTTACATGCATCTTTATAAAATATAATAACATTTCATTATAATTTTATAGTCATAATCACACAAAACTGATCGTATGTAACGTAAAGGAACACAAATGCAACTTATGTGACATTTTATTGTGGTACAATAAAATTGTCACATTAGTTGCATTTGTGTCCTTTTACTTAACATATCGTCGGTAATTCTACCAATATTAATATGATCATATGTAACTTCTAACTGCTGCTTCCATAGTCTAGCTAAAAATATCTTTACAAAACATCAGATTGTTTGGCTATGAAGGTATGATAACAGTGGCAATATACACAAACACACATTCACAGTGGTTATAATTAATTAGGACTGATTGAAAATTAGACACACGTACAACACTTGAGTATCTTTATTGACGAAACGTTTCGCCACGCAGTGGCTTCATCAGTCCTATACGAAGAAGAATGGTGAAGATCAAAAGAAGTTTGAGGTAATCAGTCCCTCAGCCTAGAGTCGTACATGTGTCTTAATTTTTAACCTGTCTGTTCTATGAACCATTTATCTACAATTAGTGAAGCCAGTCGTGGCGAAAAGTTTCCTTCGTGTTTTGAACTGTTTCTCTATCTACACATCATCTAGTTAGTCTAATTTTGTAGAATGAAAGGCATGACACTCTTGTAATTAATAACAGGGACACGGTCATAACTGGTAAACCAAGACAACTAAACCTAGAAACACAGATAACCTGATTAAACAGATGGAGCAGTGTTGGGATTATCAACTCTTGCTTCTTGCTGACGCTGTCGGTTTTCTTAGTTCTGAATCTTGGATTTCTTATCATTCAAACTAAGATATTGTAAATGAGTCGCAAAGGCTCTCAATCCAATTTTTTCTATCAGTCTTTCATTTAAAAACAAAATATATGAAGAGGAAAGATAATTCAATCATCTCGTCCCCCCTCTCTCTCTCTCTCTCCTGAAAGATCTAGTAGAGCCTCAGCAAGTTTCTGTTAAACCCTAGGGTTCCTATAACCCACTTTGTAAAGCCATGCGTCTAAGGGACGTTGACATGTCTCACAAAGAACAAAAAAACACAATACCGTGACAACACACAAATAGAAGAGAGAAGCTTATGACGACGTTTCGGTCCGTCTTGGACCATTTACAAAGTCACACTGTGTGATAAATGGTTTAAAACCGACAAGTTGAAGATTGAGACACCTTTTCAACATATGGGAATCTTTATTGAAGAAACGTTTCGCCACACAGTGGCTTCATCAGTCCAATACAAAGCAGAAAGGTATAAGGAAAGGACTGATTACCTCAAACTCCTCCTCTCCTTACACCTTTCTGCTTTTTATTGGACTGATGAAGCCATTGTGTGGCAAAACGTTTCTTCAATAAAGATTCCCATATGTTGAAATGGTGTCTCAATCTTCACACTGTGACTGTAAATGGTCGAAGACGGACCGAAACGTCGCTGTAAGCTTGTCTCTTCCATGTGCCTGTTATTTGTGTACATGTCTCACACTGCCAGATGTAAGTCGCCTGTTTATGATGCTCTGCTAGTGTTAGTTAACAATACGTAAACTTTAATTTACTGAACTGATCTAAAGTACAATAGCATTATAAAGTGCATATGCTAAAGTGGTTATGTGCTATGAGGAGAAATTAAAGGAGCTAAACTTCGTGATATTAGAGGAAAGGACTAGGGGTGAATGATAACGTGTACAAAATACTGATAACTTATAGGGTGGGCAGGGACAGGTTTTTCCAGACACGGGAAACAGGAACACGATGACACGGCTGCAAGTTGAACACACAGCTGAGCAGCAGAGATGTTAAGAAACATTTCTTCAGCCTTAGGGTGGTCAGGAAGACGAACGACCTGGACACAAGTGGCGGAGGCGGGATCAATAAATAGTAACTTTAAGAAGAGGTACGGCAAGGCTCTAGAAGTCACGAGAATGAATCCAGTAGCGGCCAGAAAAGAAGTGGGGCCAGGAACTGAGACTCACACACACACACACACATATATATACGCCCCGATGTCATGGTGGCTAAAGCTCTCGCTTCACGCACGGAGGGCCCGGGTTCAATTCCCGGCGGGGCCGAAACATTTCGAAGTGTTTCCTTACACACACACACACACACACACACACACACACACATATATATATATATATATATATATATATATATATATATATATATATATATATATATATATATATATATATATATATATATATATACAACAGGCCTAGTGTCTAATCGACATGTGCTTCACGCACGGAGGGGCCGGGTTCAATTCCCGGTGGGGCAGAAACATTTCGAAGTGTTTCCTTACATACACATACACACACACATATATACAACAGGCCTAGTGTCTAATTGACATGTGCCTAGGACAAAATGGTAACACATACGGTAAGCTAAACACTAAAGACAGTACACGAGGAACATAACTTTCTTTAATTGCACATAGGTAACGAACTAAACTATATACAGAGATGGTACTTATTTTGAAAAATACCAAGATCACACACACAGGTGGTGGGAAAACAGATTACCAAAAGTTTTAAACAAACCACCGCCCCATACACAAAGCTATCATGGGTTGCCAATAGACCCATGTTCAACGCAATCATGAGGTTCCTTAAGACCTATCGCCAACCACAGCCTCATGAACAACGCTATCATGGGGCTGCTTATACTGACCTGTCTCACCAAACCACATGAGGAACTGGCGCAGTTAAATGTTTTCACATAGCTTGTGTTTACTTAATGTTCATATAATGATGTGAAGCTCATAATTTACTGAACGACAAAAAATTACGGAGTAACCATTTCTGTGGACAGTAGTATATCCGTCTGTTGGCGGATGTCAGCGTGTGGAGAGAGGTCAATTTAGAGTCAAGCCTAGCCAAGGTATGGGAAATGCGGGCAGGTCCACACACACACTCGCACACTAGAGTTGAGTGACCACCATCCCACAACAGTGCCAACTGATGCTGCTACCTCCACCACCCGCCTTACACACACTGTTCCCGTAACTCCCACCACCACTACCACCTTAACTTAAATCTCCCTCACCGGAGTAGTGGTGACGTAGCAGGTAGTGGTGGAGGGTGGCAGGGATAGTTGGCTACTGACACATCTGTCGTTACGTGACAAGTCCACTACCAGTTACATCACCTCTCCCTCTTTCACTGCCACATCTCCCACCCCTCCCTCCATGATCCGCCTTCCATTACAGTACTACCACCCCCACATTTCTCCACCCTTCCATCCGTCCACTACCACCTCATGTCCTCTTTGCACATACCCAAGCATGGGAAACAGTATTAACAGCGCTGTCCACACCACAACAGCACACAACCCAGAAACCGACACAGTACCATCCTTGACTACTGGACCAAACAACCTGCTATGTTAGTGACTGACACTGTCATCCTTGACTACTGGACCAAACAACCTGCTATGTTAGTGACTGACACTGTCATCCTTGACTACTGGACCAAACAACCTGCTATGTTAGTGACTGACACTGTCATCCTTGACTACTGGACCAAACAACCTGCTATGTTAGTGACTGACACTGTCATCCTTGACTACTGGACCAAACAACCTGCTATGTTAGTGACTGACACTGTCATCCTTGACTACTGGACCAAACAACCTGCTATGTTAGTGACTGACACTGTCATCCTTGACTACTGGACCAAACAACCTGCTATGTTAGTGACTGACACTGTCATCCTTGACTGATGAAACAAACTCCCAGGGTAACTGGATCAAAAATGTGACAAAGCTTTTTTCACTCACATGTACTGACACACTGGCAAGTGTTCACTCACATGTACTGACACACTGGCAAGTGTTCACTCACATGTACTGACACTGGCAAGTGTTCACTCACATGTACTGACACTGGCAAGTGTTCACTCACATGTACTGACACATGGCAAGTGTTCACTCACATGTACTGACACTGGCAAGTGTTCACTCACAGTACTGACACTGGCAAGTGTTCACTCACATGTACTGACCCCTGGCAAGTGTTCACTCACATGTACTGACCCCTGGCAAGTGTTCACTCACATGTACTGACACTGGCAAGTGTTCACTCACATGTACTGACACTGGCAAGTGTTCACTCACATGTACTGACACACTGGCAAGTGTTCACTCACATGTACTGACACTGGCAAGTGTTCACTCACATGTACTGACACTGGCAAGTGTTCACTCACATGTACTGACACTGGCAAGTGGGTGGAAACTTGTTTAAACATGTTTGCCGACAAGCAAGGTAAATTTGCTAGCCGAGTTTTAGATTTATCTTACATAGAAAACACGCACACATGAGAGGTGCCTCATAAAGACGTTTGCACTATTGTCAAGTCACTATTCTAACATACATAAGTTAATTAACACATTTTAACCAGGCGTCTCTCATGCTGACAGCATTACTTTCAAATATTTCTTATGAACATGTGAGACTTCTAAAGTCTCTAGCACAGTGGTGATTAACCAGTGGTACGAAAAAGGGAAAACTAGAGATACGAGACTGAACTGTACGAACAGAACGCTGTCATCCAAGGAACAATAATGAATATGATCACTGCCAGGAAAAAAACTGTCATGTTTTCACACAAAAACTTCCGGTATGAATAAATCCCATTTAGAACAAATTTTGCTAATTTTCCTTCACCGGATGAGGCTGCTGGTGAGGAAGAAAGAACTGCCTATCGTGACTGGTTTGCATCATTTGTAGGAACTGATGAAGTGTTTTTTGAGGTTACTTTAATCAGGGTAAGGTTTCCGTGGTTTACGGATGGATACAGAACCCATTTACTTTAAATCTGGATTCCATGGATGATAGCAATAAAATGAAAGATGATCTTGAGCTGAAAGCTAATTAATAATCCGAATGGAATTTGAATCAATGACGGTAAAAAAAAATATTGTGCACAACTCATAATGTTCCCACAGTTGGCAGAAAAGCTGTGATTCTCGTGCCATCTGCCACCACTTATTTGTGCACAAGAAAACAGAGGTTAGAAACCGTCTCATGGAAGTGTGACATGCGTGTGAGTATTTCTAAAAAAGAACCTGGTTTCAGCATCATCACTAATGAGAATCAGCAACAAAGTAGCCATGATGAGTAATGCATTTTTCTTTCTGGTTATACTCGAATGCATACAAGCTCTTTTTCATTTATTCATAACTGTGTAACTGATCTACTTCATCTTCATATTTGTTTTTGCTGTAAGAATAAAGACATTTTCCGAAGAAATGGAAGTTTATTACCAGAGGGTACGAAAAATACTACTACTGAGGAAGTACGAGCACTTAAAGGTTAAGAACCACTACTCTAAAGGGTATATAAAAAAAGTAGGTACCATTAAGTAATTTTATAATAACATATAAATAAAAATATTTCCCTACTTGTATGTGTCTTTTAAACCAAAGAAAAACCAGTTTTTTTTTTCGTTATATGGGCAATTATATCAACCCTGCTATCATCACCGCCACCATTATCATCACTATTACTGCTGCTGCTATTACTACTACTACTAATATTTCAAAGAGGAATACTCAGTCATATTTAACTTTAATTAATGAGAAAAATTACACACAATATTACACAAAATTGGCAAATGTGCATCTACTGAGTAGGATACAGCCATATTAAAAAAGAGTCTTTCCAAAGTTACCGAACCCATTCCAAGAATAATGGAATAGTCTACATAATATTGACTGGATGGTCACTGAACACGATAATAGTTGCTCGAACCCTTTCCTAATTACAATAATGCAAGTGTTCAAAATTTGAAGCCAATCTGATGAGGCGTTCTCAAGTTATAAACTAAATTATAATGAAACTGAAGAAAAAAATCAGCCTCCTCCAACTGGAGCATCTTAACGTTCTAATCCTGAGTCAGTACTCAGAGGACAGACTCGCCAGCTATGTGAGCATCCCCACACTATGACCACTACTAGAAACTTTTACTAGAATTTTCTCTGTGCTCTCTGCCAAATCCCAGCGTGAAGCATCAAGGCCGCGGCTAGCAGATTACACACACATACACACGACAGTGGAGGACAGAAGAATCGGGAAAGTAATAGAAAATACTCAGGGGAATTGATAAGGTAGACAGGGACAGGCCGTTAAACAGGCGAGAAACAGAAACTTGGGGGCACAGGAGAGTCACAGGATAGGAAGTATTTTTTGTCTCAGTGGTCGGTAAGTGGAATGACCTTGGTGAGACAATGGTGGGAGTAGGCGCAATACATAATTTTAAGAGTAGGACCCACGAGGCTACGAGAGTGGCAAGTTACTAAGAGGCGGGGCTAGGATCTGAGAATGGATCCCTGCAACCTCAAACAGGCTAGCAGAAATAGGCGAACACACACACACACTACACACACACTACACACACACACACACACACACACACACACACACACACACGCACGCGCGCGCCCCGATGGCATGGTGGCTAGCGCTCTTGCTTCACGCACGGAGGGCCCGGGTTCAATTCTCGGCGGGGCCGAAACATTTCGAAGTGTTTCGTTACACACAGACACACACACATATATACAACAGGCCTAGTGTTTAATCGACATGTGCCTAGGACAAAATGGTAACTAACAACACACACACACACACACAGGTTTGCGCAAAGGTTTGCGACAAGGTTATTTCCACAACTCAGGGGTCTGTCCTATGAAGAAAGGTTGAGGGAAATAGGACTAACAACACTGGAGGAAAAAAGGGTCAGAGGAGACATGATAACGACATACAAAATACTGCGGGGAATCGACAAGGTAGACAGTGACAGGATGTTCCAGAGAGGGAACACAGAAACAAGGGGACACAACTGGAAGCTGAAGACTCAGATGAGTCAAAGGGATGTTAGGAAGCATTTCTTCAGCCACAGAGTAGTCAGGAAGTGGAATAGTCTAGAGAAAGATATAGTGGAGGCAGGAACCATACATAGTTTTAAGACAAGGTATGATAAAGCTCATGGAGCAGGGAGAGCAGAGACCCAGTAGCGGACAGCGAAGAGGCGGGGCCAGGAGCTGAGTCTCGACCCCTGCAACCACAATTAGGTGAGTACACACACACACACATCATATTGGGGAATTTCAATCATAAGGAGACTGACTGGGAAAACCTAGAGCCACATGGGGAATCAGAAACGTGGAGGGCTAAGATGCTGGAGACAGTACTGGAAAACTTCATGCACCAACATGTTAGGAATACAACCAGAGAGAGAGGAGAGGATGTTCAAGCAAGGCTAGACCTCATATTTCACCTTGAACAGTTCAGAGACAGGGAAACATCACACAAAATGTCCCTTGATGCTAGTGATCACGACGTCCTGAGTTCTGAATACCTTGTAGAGTTAACAATGGGGAATGAAGCAGCACGAGGACGATAGAAGCCAAACTTCAAAAAGGGGACTACACATGTATGAGGCAATTCCTGCATGAGGTGCAGTGGGAAAGATAATTAGAGGGAAAGACAGTAAATGAAATGATGGAACAAGTGACCACTAAGTGCAGGGAGGCAAAGGAAAAATTTATATCAAAGAGTAACAGAAAACATGGAAAGATCAGAGTGAGCCCATGGTTTACCTGGAGGTGTAAAGAGGCCAAAGCCAAGTGTGCTAGAGCATGAAAAAAGTATAGAAAGCGAAGGACTCAAGAAAACAAGGAGTTAAGCAGAAGAACCAGAAACGAATATGCAGGGATAAGGAAAGAGGCCCAGAGGGTATTCGAGAATGACATAGTATCAAAAGCCAAATCTGAACCAAAGTCGTTATACAGTCACATTAGGGGGAAAATAATAGTCAATGACCAGGTAATCAGGCTGAGGAAAGAAAGACGGGAGCTCACAGAGTGACCAGGAAGTATGTGAAGAACTTAACACGAGATTTAGAGTATTCACAGTAGAGACATAAATGATTCCAGTAAACCGAGGAGGCAGGGTGCACCAGCAAGTGTTGGACACACTGCACATGACCAAGGAGGAGATGAAGAAACTGGAAGGCGGTGGGCCCAGATAACATATGTCCATGGGTCCTGAGAGAGGGAGCAGAGCGACTGTGTGTGCCGCTAGCAGCAATCTTCAATAAATCTATCGAAACAGAGTAACTGCGTGAGGTGTGGAAGACAAGAAGTTCCGATTTTTAAGAAAGGAAACAGACAGGCAGCATTAAAGTACAGACCAGTGTCACTGACATGTATAGTATGTAAAGTCATGGAGAAGATTATCAGGAAAATGAGTGGTGGAGCACATAAAAAGGATTGGGCTCATCCATGACAATCAGCACGGTTTAGGGTTGGGAAATCCTGTGTTACAAATCTACTTGAGTTCTACGACAAAGTAACAGAAGTAAGACAGGAGAGAGAGGGAGGGTAGATTGCGTCTTTTTGGACTGTAAGAAGGCTTTTGAGACTACCACATAATAGACTGATTCAAAAATTAGAGAAGCAGGCAGGAATAGTAGAGAAAGCATATCAATTGATTAGGGAATACCTGACAGGAAGGAAACAACGAGTGTTGGTACGTAAAGTGTCAGAGTGGGCCTATGTGTCGAGTGGGTCTCCACAAGGGTCAGTCCTAGGTCCGGTGCTGTTTCTTGTGTATGTGAATGATATGATGGAAGGAATAGATTCAGAGGTGTCCCTGTTCGCTGATGAAGTAAAACTAATGAGGAGAATACAAGCGGACGAGGATCAGGTAAGATTACAAAGGGATCTGGATAGGCTGTAACTGGTACAACAAATGGCTCTTGGAGTTTAACCCCACCAGGTGCAAAGTCATGAAGATTTGGGAAGGACAAAGAAGATTGCAGACGGAGTACAGGCTAGGGGGGATCAAAGACTGCAAACTTCCCTTAAAGAAAAGAATCCTGGGGTAAGCATTATACCGAGCACGTCCCCTGAGGTGCCCATCAATCAAATAATCGTTGCAGCATATGGGCGCCTGGCAAACCTGAGAATAAGATTTCGACATCTAAGTAAGGGGTCATTCACGACACTGTACACCGTATACGTCAGGCCCATATTGGAGTATGCAGCATCAGTATGGATCTCACACCTAGTCAAACACGTCACGAAACTGGAGAAAGCGCAAACATTTGGAACAAGACTAGTCCCAGAGGAGAGGTTAAATTAAGGGAACTCAACCTGATGATACTATAGGATTATTATTATTATTATTATTATTATTATAATCAAGGGGGAGCGCTAAACCCGTAGGATTATGCAGCGCCTGTGGGGGGATGTGGAAGGTATTCAGGCTTAATTCGGGGAACTGGAGCACAGATCCAATTCCCTAGATCAATAGCCCCTCACCAGCGTCAAGGAACCTCCCTTGAGGGGATACTAGAGGATAGGAGGGATAGAGGGACATGATAACGATGTATAAAATACTGAGAGGAATTGACAAGGTGGACAGGAATAGAATGTTTCAGAGATGGGACACAAGAACAAGGGGCCACAACTGAAGTTGAATACTCAGATGAGTTTTAGGGATGTTAGGAAGTATTTATTTAGCCTTAGAGTCGTCAGGAAGTGAAATAATCTGGAAGATGAAATAGTGGAGGCAAGATCCATACATAGCTTTAAGATGTATGATAAAGTTCTAGGAGACAACAGTGCCTAAGTGTGCGCAATAAGGCTAACAGATTACTAGGATTTATTTCAAGAAGTATAAGTAACTTCTTAGAGCGTTGAATCTCCACTCTCTGGAGAGACGTAGAATGAGGGGAAATATCATCGAGGTGTACAAGTGGATGATGGGCATAAACAAAGGAGATATTAAAAAAATACTGAGGATATCGAACCAAGTAAGAACCAGAAATAACGGATTTAAATTGGATAAATTTAGATTTATAAAGGACATAGGCAAGTACTGGTTTTCGAACAGAGTTGTAGATGCGTGGAACAATCTTCCGAGTAGGGTGATAGAGGCTAGGACCTTGGGTGGCTTTAAAAAGAGATTGGACAAATATATGAGTGGGAGGGGCTGGGTTTGATTGGTGTCGTGAGTACGGGAGTAAATTCTTAGGTAGTGGTGGTTTTGATAAGGACCTGCCTTGTATGGGCCAGTAGGCCTTCTTCAGAGGGGAGAGAGTGACCTAGTAGCGGCTAGCGAAGAGGCGGGGCCAGGAGCTGTGAATCTACCCCTGCAACCACATATAGGTGAATACACATACACACCACTTACTACACAAATTCATTGTTGATGGTACCCTGAACTCTTTCCTGGTAATAATTCTACTGTATTTAGCAAGCCAGACGAGTTTGTCTTCATTTTACTACGTTAATTTTATTACGCTGTTCCTCACGCCAATTTCTTAACGTTTCATGTAACAACAAATACTACTCTCTTTATTTTATGATAAGTTAGATAAGATGAGGCTAGGCAAAGTAAGCCGAGCCGAGCCGACCCAAGTCGAGCCGAGTCGAGCCGAGTCAAGCCAAGCCAAGCCAAGCCAAGGCAAGGCAAGACAAGGCAAAGGCAAAGGCAAAGACAAAGGCAAAGGCAAAGACAAAGGCAAAGGCAAAGAAAAGGAAAAGGAAAAAGAAAAGGCAAAGGCAAGGCAAAGGCAAAGGCAAAGGCAAAGGCAAAGGCAAAGGCAAAGGCAAGGCAATGCAAGGCAATGCAAGCCAAGCCAAGCCAAGGCAAGGCTATGTTAGACGAAGCTAATCTAGGCTAGGTTAGGTTAGGCTACAAAACTACAAAATAAAATAAATAACAGCTTTACGCCTAGCAACATGGTGGCATAAAAGAAATACTGAAATCTGTAGGAATATCACTCATGGTGCCTGAATTGGTGTCCATGCCATACAACCTAGGCTAGCGTTCCTCTCCGGCATCAGTGTAACGACGCTGAGTGTTCCGGCTGCCACAAGTGCCAGATCAGTCAGGACACGATGGCTACGTAGACCTGCGTGCCGCTGGTAAGAACGGTCTGGTTGACCTGGCACTTCACTATGAAATTTGGCTCCCGATCAGGTACCGAGAGCAGAACTCTCGAAACCGGTCATAGGTATGTCCGACGTCAATGACGCTATTAATATTATTATTATTAGACGAAACTCAGGCATTAGTTTAAGTTCTACAATAAACACAATCTATGTACCGTACATCACGGAATGAGTAAGTATTTCTAGTGCAAATTATTTTTGGGAGATAATACCGAAAATATTATAAATTTTGTTGCACAGCACATCTCAGCCAGTCAAAGTTTAGTATTTAGTCACGCGCCTGGCCGAATGTAAACAAAAGATGCGTCAGGACTGATTGCATGAGTAAAATTGTTACGCTACGTTATTTTAGGTTAGGACAGGTGGACATCGTGTTTGGCTAAGTTTTTTTTCCGCAACAAAATACACTCTAAAGTCTAAAAAAAAAAAAAAAAAAAACTAGCTTAATATTTTACAATTCAAGTCAACGGGCCCTGATGAGCTGTTATCAAAGGGTTCTAAAGGAATGTACGGAGGAACTGTGTGCTAGTCTCTTCAGTATATCACTACAAACAGGTATTGTACCAGATAAATGAAAAAATAGCAAATGTGATACCCAATTACAAAGCGGTAGACTAGCCCTTAGCTTCAAATTATATATCGATCAACCTAACCTTAATTGTGAGAAAGTTGATGGAATCAATAACTGATGATGCAATTCGAAGCCGCCTTGAAAGAAATAATTTGATGAACGAATCTCAGCACGGTTTTAAAAAGGCAAGTTCTTGCCTTACGATTTACTATTTTTTTTAACTAAGGTATGCGTACGGTAAACCAAGATCGAGGCCTTTGATAAAGTTCCACACGTGAGACTGAAAAAGAAAGCAGCTGCACATGGACTATTAAGATAAATTATCTCCTGGGTCGATGCATGGCTGACCGACAGGCAACAGAGTTTGCATTAACGGAGAGAAATCGGAATGGAGACCATTTCAGAGTGGTGTGCCACAGGGGTCAGTGTTGTGACTATCGTTCACAATCTACATAAACGACATTGATGAGGGAATAAATACCGACATAAGTTTGGCTATGGCACTAAAAGGCTACAGATGAGATTGTTATGGTCGGAGAAGTGGCAGATGCAGCTTAATGCAGACAAGTGTAAGGTTCTAATGTTAGGACAAGGAAATAACTGTGACATTTATAAGATAAACAATGTAGATCTTAGTCAAAGCGAATGAAAAAAAGATCTAGGAGTTCTGGTTAGTGGAAATTTAAAAGTCAAGACAACAGAGTATAAGTGTTCGCAATAAAGCTAATAAAATTCTTGGCTCCATGTCAAGAAGTATAAAAAATGGAAGTCCTAAGGTTATACTTCAACTCTTTATATCTTTGGTTAGACTTCATTTAGATTATGCTGCTCGGTTCTGGTCTCTATATTACACGATGGTCATAAATGCGCTCGAAAATATATACAGCAGTATGATGAAGTTGATCCCATGTATTAGAAACCTTTCCTACGAAAGTAGGCTGAAGGCTCTGAACTTGAACTCTTTAGAAAGGCGTAGAATTCAGTGAGATATGATTTAAGTGTACAAGTGAAAAACAGGAACAAGGGGATGCGAAGTGTTGAAAATATCTAACCAAGACAGGACTCAGAGCGATGGATTCAAGATGGATAAATTTAGATTTAGAAAGGGTACTGGGAAGCACTGGTTTGGCAATAGAGTTGTAGATGAGTCGAACCAACTCCTCGATAGCGTCACTGAGGCAAGACGTTTGGGTAGCTTTAAATATAGGTTAGACGAATACATGAATGGGTGTGGGTGGGTGTGAACTGAACCTGCCTCGCATGGGCCAGTAGGCCTGCTGCAGTTTTCCTTCATTATGTAATAAATTCAAACTATGATGGCTGAAATCGGCAGAGTAGCTGATTTATTGTTGATGCTATTGTTGGTGGTGGTAGTATTTTTTGTTTGTTGTTATAGTCATGAGAAGGTGCTAAACCCATGGTGACCACACAACACCTGGGAATAAGAGGTAATATGATTTGATATATGGGGATGATAGTTCTAATTCCTTGGAATAAGAACCCTCTAAGCGGGATCTTGACGTACTTTCTCTTCACAAAGGTTTCCTCACAAAATAATAAAAAACCTAGTAAGGACACCCACTTCCCGCTACTTCCGTAATAAAGTTACTTAAAAATAACCACACTTTTTAGAGCAAACTTCAGACGACGTTTTGGTCCCTTTTGGACCATTATGAGATTGTTTCTTAATAATGGTCAGGGATGGACCGTAATGTCGTCAAAGTCTCCTCTCTAAAGTGTGGGTTATTTGTAAATTGTTGCAGCCATGGTATCAGTGGCGGACCTACATTTTTGGGGCCCTGAAGCAACACCTAGCCTACATTATACTTAAATAACCTTTTATTTTTTATTTTAACTATTATTTTGTATTGAATTACACTATATTATTAATATTATTAAAAAAAAAAACTTCTCATACAGTAGATCCAAAATTTTTAAGCAGTGTGGATCAGTCACTTCTGGGGCCCCTCCGAGATTAGGGGCCCTGAAGCTCAAGCTTCATTAGTTTCATAGTAGATCCGCCCCTGCATGGTATTATGATTTTAATTATACAATACTGATATGTTATTGTTCTTCTGGCTGGGTGTCAACCTCGGGCAATGTCTCACACCTTGTGCAAACTGATAGCAATGGCAGGCTAATTAGCTCACAGCACTGTTTTGTTACTAAGTAATTATCTGCTAATCATAACACGGCGTGTACCTTGAAAGTTTTATTCTGTTGGGTTGGTGAGGAAGAAGGCCATGGCTTGGCAAGGTGGGTATCTGGCAAGGTGTGGCACTGTGGGTGGGTACCTGGCACTGTGTGGCACTCTACGCGGGTACCTGGCACAGTGTAGAAAGGTGGATTGGATGAACTGTGTGGGTGGGTGGGTGGTCGGATGTGTAAATATGTGGGTGAGTCGGTAGCTGTATTTGTGGGGAGGACAATGTGAGTAGGTAGGGGTCTGTGGGTGTGAGTGGATAGGTGGGGCAATGCTAGTGTGGATGACAGAAGATGTGTGAGGAATCTGGCACAAGTAGTCAATTTAGACAGCGAAGTACCGGACTGACGTAAGACTGTCAATGTGATAGTGATACAAGAGCCTAAACTACAACCCACTTTCCTGACACGTAAACCACGCAAAATAATGGGAAACACGCCTGGCTGCAGAAATAATCTTTCTCATTATTATCAGTCGGTAGATCGAGCTTTCACAACTACTACTACTAAAAGACCCACGTGAAGAAGTAGTAATACAAATCCACACGCACCTAGTTGAGAGCATCTAACGAAAATCAAGCTAGATTCAAAGGTGGATAAATCGCATTATCTTAAAATGTTAAAAGGCTTCGACACTGCCTTGAGTCTAGTCCACTAAGACAGTAGACAGTCACTTTGAGGAGAGGGGTGAAGGTTCAGACTGGACAAAAGCAACGTGCGGAGGTGAGGCTAACAACAGACCTCCAAGCTATATTCAAGAGGGAACTTATCAAGTTCCTCAAGTCAATTCATGATCAGCGAATATGTGGTGATTACGTTAGACTGCATGCTGCTAGCACCAACAGCTTCAATGTTTAGGGAACTTTACGCCATTAACTCGGAGGCCTGGTCAGGAATTGGGCCGTAGGCGGACGATAACTCCAGGAATCAGCAAGAGGTAAACAGGTAAGGAAAGCTTTCAACACTCATACCGTTTCTGATACAGAGGGAATGGACTAGTAACATGTCGCTGTTTGCAGAAATTGCAAACCTGATGAAAAAGATACGAACACAGGATGATGGCATCAAAGAGCAGAAGAGCATGACAAACTATTAATGTTATGACAAATGATGCTGCAGCTTAACCCAAACAAGTGTAAAGGAAGGTGAAAGCTGGGAAGAATAGTGACGACAAAATTACCTAACACGGAAACAACTCCAAAAACTGAAAAAAAAAAAAATGAAGAAATGACCAGGATAACATTAGTGACATAAGCACGGCTGGCAAATGTAAGAATTGGCTGTAACAACATTAAGATAGTAGACGAGAAAAGACGATTTAACACAAGAGGTGACATAACCAGAAGTTAGATGATGGACGCTGAACACCCAGACCCATCAGAGGCGTTTGGAAGCACGCTTATGCTTACACGGTAACGATTGTGAATAACAAGAATGAACTGTGGATAAATTGGGAAGGTTCAATAATCCAAACGTAGATAATGAACATCTAGGAAACTAGAAACCAACTGCACCACTGCTGAAGTTCGATTCCCATAGACAAGTACGCACGCACGCACGTTATCACACACGCATGCGCACGCACATGCACACGCACACAGGGACCTGGCAAGGTGTCACAAAGGATACTGCGAAAGGGAGCAGAAGCATTATTCGAACGGTTTCTGGTTAATGCAAATGACATAACAGAAGGGATGGAGTCAGATGTATCCCTGTTTGTTGATGGAAAACTGATGAAAATAAAAAACAGACGATGACAGGGAAAGGCTGCAAACGGATCTGGACACACAGCAAGACTGGACAGATAATTGGTGCTTGAATTCAACAGTATATGCGAGGTCATGAAGATCAGGGAAAGGGACAGAAGTTGCAAGACCTAAGGGTGAACCTAGTGCCTAGCATTTCGCCAGAGGTTCATATCAACCAAATAACCTCTGCTGCCAATGCTCAATGGCAAATCTAAGAGTGGCCTCTAGAAATCTCAACAGTCATCCCGACGTCAGGCACGTCTTAGAGTACGCAGCACCAGTATGGAACCCGCACCCGAAAAAAAAAATTAAGAAACTGGAGTCTAGCTCCTTAGTTAAAAGGCATGAACTACGAGAAGAGGATAAGCAATTGATTTTAACAACATTAGAGGACAGCGAAACCAGGGAATACATGATAACAACATACAAAATAATAAGGAGAAAAGATAGGGTAGACAGAGACAGTCTGTTTAATTAAGAGGCGATAAACTAGGGAACACAGCTGGAAGTTCAAGACACAGATGAGTCATAGGGATGGCAAGAAGTATTTATTCAGTCTCAGGGTGGTCGGAAAGTGGAATGATCTCGGTGAGGAAGTTGTGGAAGCAGGCTCCATACATAGTCTTAATTAAGAGCAGGTACGATAGGGTACACGAGGATAGGAGTGTGTGAATGTGGTAAGCGGCAAGTTCAAAAGCGGGGCCAAAAGCACTCGACCACTGCATCCATATTTAGGCGAGTACGTACGTACACACACACACACACACACTTAATTTTGTCTAATTTCAAACATCAGCCAAATTTAATAATGTGAGTGCTCTTGGTATGAGGCTCTTTATAAGCACACAACCAACTCCTTAAACCAAGGAACACTCTTTCTCTTAACCATCACAAGATAAAAGCCAACAATTAATATTAGCCCAGGCTAACATGCGACGAGAGCCATCCATTTTAACAAGCACATGCAGCTGCAAGCTCACTTCTCTCCAAGAATGATTATTTTGATTGGGAAGTGCTAAAAAAAAACCAAGGGTCATACATGTCTAAGAATATGAGGTAGTCACGTTTGACCAGAAAAAGGGGCTTGTAGCTCAAATTCTTTGGACCAAGAGCGCTTCATCAGTATCAAGGCACACCCCTTCAAAGGATTCACCAACATTATGTATCAAATCGGTTTCAAATTATTAATGTTCATGTAAGTGACTAGGAAACTGCTGACGCAACCACTGGCATGTGCAGGTGCCCTGTAGTCAATGTTATAAAGACTTTTCCCGACGTGGCTTCCCAGTAATAACTTAAGTAGGCTTCTTCTGATCAACTTCAATTTTTAAGACACAGATCACTTTTTGATATACCCCGTGTTCATATCAACCTATGTAAAAATTCTATGCACATAAAGGGCCCCAGAATCTGGAATTCACTACCAGTAAATATTAAGATAATCTTGTCTGAAAATCAATTTAAGACTCAACTCAAAAACCACCTACTCACCCAAAACTAAATGATCATACTATAAACTACTCTGAAAAATGCTCATTATTACTTTCCTATACGATAATCTCAATTTTTAATAATATGTTACTATTATGTTACCCCCTACTCACCCAAAACTAAATACTCATATTATAAGTTAATGTCAAAAATGCTCAATGTTATTTTCCTTAAGATAATCTCAATTCCATATTACCATTACTGTAACAATCTAATATCATTATAGTATAATAATTTAAACAGTAAAATTTCATCATATTGTAATTTTGAAAACAATTTTTAACTAGAATAAACTCAATAATTTTCTCTAATATTAAGTACATAGTCTTTAAGTTACTAGAATAAGCTGCCCCTAATGCCATGGCATGTCAGTGGCTCTCCTTGCACTCAATTTACATTGTAACTACCAATACCTATGTAATCTGCAATCTGCAATGAAATAAAATTTACTTTACTACTATTTTACTTTACTAATATTGGGACTGTTACTAGGGTGTTTGGGTACCAGTTTACCAACTGTACTTTTAAATGTTTTCCTTTTTTATTATTATTACCGTGAAATATACTATGCTTCAATTCTTAATGAGTGATACATCGTATGAGAAACATTGTAGCCTATATGTTTAGGCTGTGCAGGTGCATATTTGCCAATGTACTAACAGAGTCAAAAACTTGAAATCGATGGAGTCTGCGACGGCTGGAGAATGTCTCTTGTGATCGGGTTTAAACTGGAGAATGACTCTACTGATTAATATTAATAAAGCCTTCAATGCAGATGTATGATACTTAGAGGAAGGATTATTACAGTTCCTGGCCCTCTTAAGGATGTTGATCTACAGCTCCCAAGCTAAAACTCCCGGTCCTCTTCTAGGTGTTATTATATTCATAGAAAAGTACTAAACCCAGAGGGATCATATAGTGCCTGGAAGAATGGATGTCAGTCAGTTCAACCAAAGGAAATGGAAGATAGGTCCAATTCCTCGGATCATGACCTTCCAAGCATCAAGGCTCCTCTCTCGAGCGCTCTTCAAGATGTTGATCTCCAGCTCTTGGAACTTGTGAGGGTTGAGTTTTTAGGTCTCAAGGCTCTTCAGGGAGTTTAGCTGCAGCTGCGCTGTCTCTTGAGGGTTTAGAGCTTCAACTACTATATCTCTTCCGAGGGTTGAGGTAGAGCGGACTTGGGTTATGAGATACAGGATACCTTTTTCTCGGATCGCGCAGCGACAGTAATACATTTAGTTATTATATCCACGGGGAGGCACTAAAGCGCCTTGACAATAGGAGAAAACCGGTCTTAATCCAAAAAGGAGATAGTAGATCCAATGCTTTGAATCAAAGAGCTTTTCATCGGCATCAAGAAAACCCTTTGATGGGATCCTCCGTTAAACATGAACGAGTACAAAAAGGACACTTGTGTACAGTTCTGGATATTAAAGGAAACGTATCGCCACGAGTGGCTTCATCAGTTCTAAATATCCAGAATGACACACAAGTGTTTTTTTTCCAGAGTTTGTCAGTATCACCATGCCACTTACAACCAGGCACGAGCACATACACCAGCAGCTACACCTGGAGGCTGGCAGGATAAGATCATTTCCTGGCCCCAGCATCTTTGTAACCAGATAAATAGTCTTATAACGTCACATGAAGAATGAGGATGTGCTTCTCAGGAGTCAAGGCTGGTTGTCTGGCCCTCACAACCTCACATTAATATTCCGCTGTGTCGTAACCTATACGGTGTAAACATTGTGACTTTACCTCACTTAAAGAGAAGGTGCATTGCCACCTGCTTCCTACCTGTTGCTGTTCCTGCTACCTGTTGACTACTTGTTGTTGGTGATGCTGCCTACTGACTACCTGTTGCGTTTGCTTCTACCTGTTGACTACCTGTTGCTGGTGCTGCTACCTGTTGACTACATGTTGCTGGTGCTACTGTTTGACAATCTGTTGCTGCTGCTGCTACCGACTGACTAGGTCACTGGTATTCCTGCTGTTACCTGCTGACTAACCCACTTGTATTACTGCAGCTGTTACCTGTTAACTATCCCTTTCGTGTTGTTGTTGCTGCTGCTGCTTGACTAATCATTTGTTGTTGTTACTGTTGATACTGCTACCTGTTGCCTAGCCCGTTGAAACTGGTCCTCGCTGCACGCAGTTCAACGTAGTCACCACAGCCTGTGCTTGGCAGAACGTTTCAAGCTTCATCTTAACGACAGTCAAATCTTAGGAATTTCCCCTTATCTTCGAAAGGTGTTGAAAGCCTTAGAATCTTAAGAGTTCCTCAATAAAGGTGGCGGCCATAACACCAGGGAACTAATCTGAACCTTCTAAGACACCTGGAGACGCCGACGACGACGATGAAATGACGAATTTGCCACATTCCAAACTAGTATCGCTAAGAATCACCAGATCAACCAAATTATGGTGGCGTTTGAGGTATGAGGTCCACTTGCAACAACAGCCTAGTTAACCAAGCAGTCAATAATGAAATCTGGCCTCAGGCTTCCAGAGTACAAACACTCAACGCCAGTCACAGGTTTAACATTGGAGCATCGATTTGAGAAAGTAATATTCACTCCGTGTAAGTCGCCGGACCCTTTTGTTCGAAAAGAGTTGTGATCACAGACCGGGCCGCGGGGGCGTTGACCCCCGGAACTCTCTCTCCAGGTAAACAAGTTGTTGGTCAGTTCTAGTCTAAAAGTATTTGTTGTGCTCTGTATAAATTGCAGGTCGGTTCTATTCTAAAATATTGTATTCATATTTGGTTTTAAATAAGATGTTGACACACTGGAGGTTGTTCACCAGTCAGTGACGTCTTGACTGAATATATTCAGCCATGTAAAACGAAAGTCGTAAAGATGACTCGATACCAGTACTGAACGTTATCATAGGACATGACAATTCAGATAAGTCACCGGTTACACCTCACAACAAATTTTGATGAAATGGGAACTGTCAACACTATTTATACCAAAAGTGGATTGTAAGCTACTCAACCACTCAAACACCGCCACCATGGTAAGGTGACCCCCAGTGCTGGGGGAAGGGGCACAAACCTCACCACAACAGTAATATAACTAGGTATAGGGGCACAAACCCCACCATACAAGTAATATAACTAAGCGTAGGGGGCACAAACCCCACCACAACAGTAATATAAACTCAGCGTAGGGGGCACAAACCCCACCACAACAGTAATATAACTCAGTGTAGGGGGCACAAACCCCACCACAACAGTAATATAACTCAGTGTAGGGGGTACAAACCCCACCACAACAGCAACAGTACTATAACTCAGTATAGGGTGAAAATCGAGGGGTAAACTTGTGCAATAAATATCCAGAGGTAATTGACAGTAATACCATATATACACATACAAACTAAATACATAAATACTTGTTTTCAACTCGACGGCGACTTAAAATGTTTACGTTGCCTTGAGGCCTTCCATAAACAAACAGCCTCGTCTGGTTCTGTTGCTTTTAAACTTTTTTATATACCTTTGAATCCTCATCCTCACCCACCCTGGCAACACCAAAGGCCAGGATTACCACCATCCTCACCCACTATTCTTAATGTACGTAAATGCTCTGCCAAGAGGAATTACATCCTGTAAATCGTTGATGATGACATGAAACGAACACTACAAAAATAGCCCGCACATGGGAGACTGGAACTTATGACGAGGTTTCGGTCCTGCTTGGACTAGTTTATGGTTCAAGCCGGACAAAAACGTCGTCATAAGTTCCAATCTCCTATAAGCGGGTTATTTGTGCTATGTTCCAGTCACGGTATTGTGCCTATTTATTCTTTATGAAACTAACGATAACATCCGAACAGGCTACAGAAGTGGTCAAATAAGCAATTCAAGCTAGTTTAAGGTCAAGTAAGTCGGAGAGGGTGGACCTAAACCAAATACTGAGTATGTATAGTTTGGAAAGGAAAAAACTACAAAAAGCACTCAAGAAGGATCCATGGGCGAATATTAAATCGAATATATCGCCAGAGGTACACACAAACCACATAATACAGGCAGTGGGAGAAATAGTAATAAAACGCGTGATTGCAAATATGAAAAAAAATACTATAGTGAAAATAGGAAATAAAACCTGAGCGCTGTCATGTGCTTACACACATATCTTCAGAGGAACAGGAAGAAGAGGCAAGAGAAGCACATTTTATATGTTAAACCTGAAATGGCATCTCACTCAGAGAAAGTGACACTTCACACAAACAGATCCCGCAGTACATGAGGCTAGCTAATTTTAGACCTGTCTTCAGATAACAAAGAATACTAAAGTGTTTGCAGTTACATGACTCGAGTAACTGTGTCCGGCATTTTAGCGGTCAAACACGTCGTTTTCATTCAATAGCCACTGGGTGTGATAACGCTATAAAGCTAAAAAAAAAAAATTATAACGCGTTATGCCATACAGATATCATTAGTATATATACACAAGAATGAAGGAACACTGCAGCAGTCCTGTTGGCCCATGCTAGGCAAGTTCAATTCAAACCCGCTCATACCCGACCAAATAAGTTACCCAAAGGTCTCGCCCCTTTGGAGTTTGTCCCATTCACCTAACACTGTACTTCCCTATATCCTTTAAATCAAATTTATCCAACCTTAATCCAGTACTGCGGAGTCCTGTCTTGGTTAGATACTTTCAGCAAGTTATTTACATCCCCTTTATTCCTATTATCCATTTATATTCCCTCTCATTTTACGTGTTTCCAAGGCGTGATTTTTTTTTTATATTTTATTAATCAAAACTGTGAGAATACAAAAGTAACATGACGGTACTACACCAAGCACCTCATAAATGCAAAACAATATAATTATCTTAACTTAAGACTAAGGAAAAGACATAAAACTAAGGATGCCCTCAAACTAAACAGAAAAGAAAACCTAAATATGTAAGTGCCGTGATGCGGAAACTTACCCTACAGAAATATGAACACATTGGACTATATGTACAGAGACATTGAAAACAGCTACCAACATAATAACTCAAACAATACAATACTTGAGGCATAGTTACATCAACAGTACAATATAACATTGTTCATTTTTGTATATATAATTATACTATGGTGTCAAAACATGTTAATACCACATCAAGAACTTCATAAATGCAAACGATACTAATATCACAATGAAGACAAACGATATACGGATAACAGCGTTCGCCATCAAAGTAGAAAAGAAAACAAACCTAAAAATGTAAGTGCCGTGATGCGGTAACCTACACCGTATACAATCTACAATTTAAACATGTTACACCTGTAACCTGTCGTCCAATGGACTGAGACACGCACATTCACCCCATTCACGCTGAGGCCAAAATAACACAAAACACTCGCACGAGTACAAAAACACCCAACCTCACCATAAACACCTGTCTTCCCTAATACTCCAACCTATAACCATTAAGCCAGTAATTACGTGCTTCCAACAAAAGTACAACATAATGATCGTTCTAAGTCGCATAAGTCCAAGACCTGTTTAGACATGTGATTGCAAAACTTGCATCATCACCACACATTACAATATATGTCCACCTGACCTCCTACCACTGGCTGCTGGACGAAACGTGTTGACGCCCGTGAAAATTTAATGCCTGTAGCCTCTCTTTGCAGGAAAGGTTTTTGATATATGGGATCAACTTCGTCATCCTTTTCTGTATATTTTCCAGCAGTTCTATAATATGGTGATCAGAAATGAGCAGTGTAATCTAAATGAGGCCTTACCAAAGATGTATAAAGTTTAAGTGTAACCTGAGGCTTTCTATTATTTATACTTCTTGATATAAGAACATAAGAAAGGAGGAACACTACAGTAGCAAACAATCGTATTAGCTTTATTTCAAACATTTATGCACTGTTGTCTTGGCTTTAAATTTCTGCTAACCAGAACTCCTATATGTTTTTTGCTTTCAGTCTAAGATCTATATTATTTAGCGTAAATGTAATATAGTTATTTTCACTTTCCTATGATTAGAACCTTACATTTGTCCACCTTGAACTGCATCTGCCACTTCTCCGAAAAGAACATCAACCATGCAAGTCATCCTTAATGGGTTGCTGCAGTATACTCACTCATCAGAAATAATCTGACGGCCTATTAATGGGTCCCCATTCTGACTTCTCCCCATTTATGCACCCTTTCTGTTACCTATCTACCAGCCATGACTTGACGCAGGAGATAATTTCTCCTCCAATACCATGTACTGCTGCTTTCTTCAAGTCTCGTGTGTGGAACTTTATTAAAGGCCTTACCTAAGTCAATTATACACAATATCATATTCTTTATCTTAATATATCGCCTCGAATACCTTAATGAAAAAGGTTAGTAAATTCGAAAGCGAGAACGCCCCTCTCTTAAACTGTCGAAATTTGTAACTCAAATTATATCTTTCAAGGTGGTTACGAATGCCATCCGCAATTACTGAGTCCATTAACATAATTGAGGTTAGGCTGATTGGTTAATCATTTAAAGCTGAGGACCTATCTCTCGCTTTGTAAATGGGTATCACATTTGCCATTTCCCACTGTCTGGTATGATACCCATTTATAGTGATCTGTTGAGACTAGTGAACGGATAAATTTAAGCTATTATTAAATATCACAGCAGTAACTAAGTTTAAATTATACGAAACCGCAGCCAATTTGTCACTGAAGCCTTATTCTCATGAGACAGGCGTGTCTCGCAGTGTATATACACTAATAATTTATGTTAATTCTTATTTTACATTAAATATTCTTGACTAGTGGTGAACAATTATTATCATGGGGGGCGCTAAACCCGTAGGGATTATACAGCGCCTGTGTGTGAGTAGGGGGGGGGGAAGATGGAAAGCATTCAAGCTTAATTCAGGGAAGTGGAACACAGATCTAAATCTCCTGACCATGATCAAGGAACCTCCCTTTGAGGAATGGTGAACAAGTTACATGCAGCCTTTAGACCCTCGTGTAGTCGATAGGCTTTAAACCCAGTTAACCAGAGATCAACCATTCTCATTACTTGTTCTACTAAACTGAGATCTTTATGCAACATGCCTATGTATGACGCCAGTTACAGATATGCACAAGTTATTACGTATTCCCGAAGGTGTACCTTTAAGTGGTTGCCTTATTTTTTCCTCCAAAGTCCATATAACTACTTGCAAGTGCAGGCTCACTTTGGTAAATGTTGATAAGAAACATGCAAACAGTTATGTATCTTTACTGCGAAAGTTTCGCCTACACAGTAGGCTTCTTCAGTCGAATACGGAGGATGCAGTAAAAGCATTAAAGTTGTAAAAATGATGTAATCAGTCCATCACCCTTAAGACGTAGTATTGAGGTGGTCGGTCTCTAAATCTGGAGGAAAAAAATAGTATATAGAGCATTCCCAGATTTCACATCCGTGCGATAATTTAAGTCTCTTCTGATCGTGTACAATGAAAACTTGAACGCTGGTTGGTGTAGCCTACTTACAAGACATTGAGATTATTATTGGTAAGGGTACGTGCCAACTTGCTAATTTCACTTTTAAAATAGTGTGGTATTCCCCCTCCCCTGATACAGTTAATGCATCTTATGAAAAGGATGATACCTTTCGAATTTAGGCTGTGTAAGCGCAAATTTGCCAATTTACTAATATGTATTATAAATCTGGAATTGTTGGATTTTGTACGATAACTGGAGAATATGTCTTTTGGTCGGCTTCAAGCTTTCAGCATTGGTGAACTTTTCTCAATGGAACTTTCACATTGATTTTGGGTTGTGTAAATATTAATTAACCAGTTTTATTGAACAAATTGGTTTCTGTGCAATAACTGCAGAATATCTTTTCTGATGAACTTCAATTTCCCATTTCATTTAAATAATTGGGAATATTGTAATACTGTTTTTCATGTTATTTGTTAAATGCCTCATCCGATCGGCTTTTAATCCTCACTGCTGAAAATTAGAGAATGTACCTTCTTAGCGGCTTTAAACTTAACCTGGGGTATTGGTATCTTGGCTATAAGTACACAATGGCTCTTCTGATTGTCTTCAAAAACTTTCAACGTAGTACAAAGTTTGTCTTGATTTTGGATTGTGTGAGTGAAAATTTGCCATTTTCATTGAAGAACCTGGGATAGCTAGGATAGTATCAATGCGATAACGGGTAAATGTTTCTTCTAGCTTGATTCAGTGCCGATACTTAACGGCATCAGAAACTTATGCCGCACTCTGCTTCTTTTTTTTAATACACTGAGGTAGATGGGGCTGGGGATATGGGATACTGGAATACCTTTCTCGGATCGCGCAGCGACCTAAACACATCTAGTTCTGAAAATTGCCGAAAACAAGAAATATCTTGAAAAAAATAGTACTCTATGGCATTGCTGCAATATATGCATCATCTCCATATTTTGTGCGTGAGCTCCACAGATGCGCAGACAACTTATCAACTCTCACCAGAACATAACTATAGGAAAAGGCTTAACTATATGCGCAATCACATTACTGACCATGTAAACTACCATAAAATTATTATACAGCATATTACAACCCACGTTAGTTGTACGAGTAATGTTCAATGTCACGACGAACACCAGGTGTTCTCAAGTTTAAAATAAGTAATAAAAACGCTTGAAAATAAATACTGATTAGGGATAAATGATATCCTGAATTTGAATAGTACACAGCATTATTAAGCTAGCGGTGAAATACAACCAGTGATCGAGCTGACTTCTACATTAAAACTTGTCAGGTAAATACAGTAGTGGGGCACGGGGTTCTCTGAAGTGAATCATCAAATTAATTTGAGCTATCATACGCATCTCCACCAGCTCACCGCGATAAATAAAGTCTTACCATCGCCAGGGTAAGAATATCATCGGATGGTACGAAATTATTACGATTAAAAAAGTCTCATGGGTGGACCCCGCACGTACTCAGGCTGGTGTCGTTCCACCCACACCACCGAGTACTCTACTCTAGCCATTTCCCAGAGTATCGCCCATTTCCTGGCTAAGTACTTCACAATTACAACTGCTCAGTTAATTAAGGAATGTATCTCGACTCACTTGTCATTTCCCTAACTACCACCCATAACCTGTTTAAGTACTTCAGCTCAGTTAATTAGGAGAATTACTGACACCAGGTTTTGTGTGGGAAGTAGAGGGGTTACGAACAAAATAAAAGGATTAAGAGAAGGACACTTGTCCACCAAACTAATAAGTGTTGTTTATTTGATTTAATAAAATAAATAAGGTCATAATATTAGACACTACCTTTACCTTTGATATACCTTTGAAGAGTTTCGAGAGTTTCACTACTCTCTCGGAGCCCGGCCATGGGCTAGGCTCGTCTGATGCTTGCCTGATCAACCAGGCTGCTGCTGCTGGAGGCCCGCTGCCCCACATATCCATCACAGCCTAGTTGATCTGGCACCTGGTGAAGATACTTGTCGTATTTCCTCTTCCTCCAGCCGTGTTTCTGATATCTTCCGATAAGATGTTGAATAGTCTGAGACCCCGAATTTCGATACAGTGTTCCCTTATTGTCCCCACCGCACCCCTGCTTCTCACTGTGCTTATTTTGCACTTCCTCCCATATCTGTCACTCCAGTATGTTGTCATGGCAATGTGCAGATTTGGGACCAGGCCCTCGAGTACTTTCCAGGTATATATTATAGTACATGTTCAAGACTCGAAGGCGTTCCCAGTAATTTAGGTGCTTTACTGGCTCAATGTGAGCCGTAAACGATCTCTGTATTTGTTCCAGCTCTGATATTTCTCCTGCTTTGAACGGGGCCGTCAACACTGAGCAATATTCTAAATGAGGGGGCACTAGCGATTTAAAGAGTGTCACTATTGGCATTATTTCCCTTGTTTTGAAAGTTCTCAATACCCATCCCGTCATCTTTCTGGCTGTCGTGATCTTAAGGTCTTGTTATGGTCTTTAAAAGAATGGTCAGCTGACATAATTATTCCCATTCCTTTCATTCTATTTGGTGATCCTCTTGAGTTCTGTATATAGTGTTCCTTTTGAGTTCTTCATTCTTTGCATACCTGAGCAGCTGGAACTTATCACCATTGAACGTCATGTTGTTCTCCACTGCCCACTGGAAGACCGTGCTTGGCTTCCTGTAATTTTTCAGTGTCCTCTACCGTAGTGACTTTCATGCTTATTTTAGTGCCATCTGCAAATGATGATACAAAAGTGTGACTGGTGTTTTTATCTATGTCTGCTATGAGGATGAGAAACAGCAAAGGTGCCAAGACAGTGCCTTGGGGCACTGAGCTTTTTACTTCGCTGATGCTGGATCTTGCTATGTTTACTACTACTTTTTGTGTTGTGTTAGGAACCCGAAAATCCATCTACCTTCCTTCCCCGTAATGCCCATGACCCTCATTTTGTGCTCTATCACTCCATGATCGCATTTATCAAACGACTTTGCAAAATCTGTGTAAATCACATCTGCGTTTTGGTCGTCTGCCAACGCCTCCCTTATTCTGTCATAATGGTTCAGCAGCTGTGACAGGTATGATCGTCCTGCTCTAAAACCATGCTGGTTCGGGTTTGCTGGTCCATGAAATTTGTAATCTGCCGTCTCATCACTCTTTCGAAGATTTTTATGATGTGAAAGGTTAGGGCTACTGGTCTGTAATTTTTAGCTAATGCTCTACTACCTCCCTTATGCAAAGGAGCTATGTCTGCACTCTTTAAGGCCTCCGGTATTTCACCTAGATGTAAGCTCTTTCTCCAAAGAATACTGAGGGCTCGTGCTAGTGGTATTTTGCACTTCTTTATAAATAGGGCATTCTATGAATCCGGTCCAGGTGCTGAGTGAGTGGGCATGATATCCATTTCTTTTCTCGAAATCTATGGGATTTGTACTGTCAGTTAGTTGGTCTGCGCGGCCTTCTGCTGGAGTGAAAAATGTTTCTGCATTTTCTACCTTGTCATTTAGTGGGTTGCTGAACACCGACTCATACTGTTCTTTTAGGATTTCACTCATTTCCTGTTCATCGTCAGTATACGAATCTCCTCTCAATAATGGTCCAATTGAACAGGTAGTTCTTAGCTTGGATTTTGCAAAGGAATATAAATATTTTGGGTTTCTTGCAATATCCTTTATGGCCCTTTGTTTCCTTTGTACTTCTTCTGTTAGGTATGACATCCTAATTCAGTGATCTCTCGGCTAAGACTATCTTTCCTCTGTTGCGGCATATTTGTGTTTTTAAGCAATTCAGTAACCCGTTTTCTTCTTTTGTACCATCTCATATGTTCTCTATGTCTGATCTTCTTCTGGGTTTCCTCAATGGTACGTGCTTCATACATACCTTGTATGCGTCTATATTCAGCTTCTCTAGGCACTGGTGGGGGATTTAGGGCGCTCTTGTCTGATTCCCAGGATATGTCTGATAGCTCTTGGTTTATTTTTTCCCAGTGATGCAGTTCCCTAACCCTGAGTTAATACTCGTTTGAACTTCTATGATGTTGTGATCAAAGTATATTGTTTTTGTAACTGTTATGTCTCTGATTAGTTCCTCGTTGTTTGTGAATATCAAATCCAGGGTATTTTCATTTCTAGTGGAATCAATTATCTGTTGGTTCAATGAGTACTTTTCACAAAGCCTCATTAGTTTCCTGGTATATGTCTGTTGAGCCAGGGTGCTTCCCGGAGATATAACATTGCGGTGCGCCATCTTCCATTTCACATGTCTACCTGGAGTCTACCTGGAGAGAATTCCAGGGGTCAGCGCCCCCGCGGCCCGGTCCGTGACCAGGCCTCCTGTTGGACCAGAGCCTGATCAACCAGGCTGTTACTGCTGGCCACACGCAGTCCAACGTACGAACCACAGCCCGGCTGGTCAGGTACCGACTTTAGGTGCCTGTCCAGTGCCTGCTTGAAGACAGCCAGGGGTTTGTTGGCAATCCCCCTGATGTATGCTGGGAGGCAGTTGAACAATCTTGGGCCCCTGACACTTATTGTGTTGTCCCTCAACGTGCTAGTGGCACCCCTGCTCTTCATTGGGGGGATGTTACATCGCCTGCCGAGTCTTTTGCTTTCGTAGGGAGTGACTCTCGTGTGCAAGTTTGGTACTAAGCCCTCGAGAATTTTCCATGTGTATATAATAATGTATCTCTCCCGCCTGCATTCTAGAGAGTACAGGTTTAGGAACTTCAAGCGTTCCCAGTAGTTGAGGTGGTTTATCGCACTTATGCGTGCTGTGAAGGTTCTCTGCACATTTTCAAGGTCAGCAATTTCACCCGCCTTGAAAGGTGCCGTTAGTGTGCAGCAATATTCTAGCCTAGATAGAACAAGCGATCTGTAAAGTGTCAACATGGGCTTGGCATCCCTGGTTTTGAAGGTTCTCATTATCCATCCTGTCATTTTCCGAGCAGATGCAATTGCTACTTTGTTATGGTCCTTGAAGGTGAGATCCTCTGACATGATCACTGCCAGGTCTTTGACATTAGTTTTTCGCTCTATTGTGTGGTTGGAATTAGTTTTGTACTCCGATGAGATTTTAATTTCTTCACGTTTTCCGTATCTGAGTAATTGAAATTTCTCATCATTGAACTTCATATTGTTTTCTGCAGCCCATTTAAAGATTTGGTTTATGTCTGCTTGGAGTCTAGCCGTGTCTTCAACGGTGGACACTGTCATACAGATTCGGGTGTCATCTGCAAAGGAAGACACAGCACTGTGGCTTATATCCCTGTCAATGTCTGATATGAGGATGAGGAATAGGATGGGAGCAAGTACTGTGCCTTGTGGAACAGAGCTTTTCACAGTAGCTGCCTCAAACTTTACTCTGTTGACTACTACTCTTTGTGTTCTACATGTTAGGAAATTATAGATCCATCTACCAACTTTTCCTGTTATTCCTTTATCACGCATTTTGTGTGCTATTACACCATGGTCACACTTGTCAAAGGCTTTTGCAAAATCTGTGTATATAACATCTGCATTTTGTTTATCTTCTAGAGCATCCAGGACCTTGTCGTAGTGGTCCAGTAGTTGGGACAGACAGGAGCGGCCTGCTCTAAACCCATGCTGTCCTGGGTTGTGCAATTGATGGGTATCAAGATGGGTGGCGATCTTGCTTCTTAGAACCCTTTCAAAGATTTTTATGATAAGGGACGTTAGTGCAATTGGTCTGTATTTCTTTGCTATTGCTTTACTGCCCCCTTTGTAGAGCGGGGCTATGTCTGTTGTTTTTAGTAGCTGCGGGACGATCCCAGTGTCCATGCTTCCTCTCCATAAGATGTTAAAAGCATGTGATAGGGGCTTCTTGCAGTTCTTGATGAACACGGAGTTCCATGAGTCTGTGCCTGGAGCAGAGTGCATGGGCATGTCATTTATTGCCTTTTCGAAGTCATTTGGCGTCGTGGTGATGTCAGAAAGGCATGCGTCTGTCAAATTCTGTGGCACTCTCATAAAAAATTCATTTAGGTTTTCGATTTTCAGTCTGGTTAGAGGCTCGCTAAAAACTGAGTCATACTGGGACTTAAGTAACTCACTCATTTCCTTGCTGTCATCTGTGTAGGACCCATCCCGTTTAAGTAGGGGCCCAATACTGGTTGTTGTTCTCGACTTTGATTTTGCATAGGAAAAGAAATACTTTGGGTTTCTTTCAATTTCATTTATGGCTTTTGTTCTTCCCCGTGTCTCTTGATTCCTGTAAGATTCCTTTAGTTTTAATTCAATGCTTGCTATTTCTCTGACAAGTGTCTCCCTACGTATTTAAGAGATATTGGCCTCCTGTAGCCGCTCCGTTATTCTTTGCCTTCGCCTGTATAGGGAGCGCCTCTCTCTTTCTAGTTTGCATCTTCTCCTCCTTTTCCTTAAGGGAATTTGCCTTGAGCAAACCTCGAGTACCACAGAGTTAATTTGTTCTAGACATAGGTTGGGATCCGTGATGCTTAGGCAATCATCCCAGTTTATATCATTTAGGACTTGGTTTACTTGGTCCCACCTTATGTGTTTGTTATTGAAGTTGAATTTGGAGAAAGCTCCCTCGCGGCTGATCACATTTTGTTGATCTGGGGCTCCCCGCATGCATGTCTGGACCTCTATTATGTTGTGATCTGAGTATATTGTTTTTGATATGGTGACATTTCGTATCAGATCATCATTGTTGGTGAAGATGAGATCCAGCGTGGGAGATTAAAATCTCCAAGGAGTAAAATATTTGTTGTGGAATTTTCTAGCCTATCCAAATAGCTATCTATCTTCCTTAACTGATCTGTGAATTCCTCAGCAGTTGTTGATGGTTTATATACTAGGATAATTACCAAAATCATATTTTCAACTTTAATTCCTATGATTTCTACTATATCATTCGTAGAATTCAGCATTTCTGCGCAACAGAAAGTATCTTTTACATAGAGTCGTACTCCTCCCTGTGACCTATTAATTCTATCACATCTATACATGTTATAGATTTCTGTCTTTCTCTCCGTCCAAAACATCCCTTGTGTGTGTTTCTGTAAATGCTCCAAACATGGCATTCACTTCTGATAGGAGCCCACTGACAGAAATAACTTTGTCGTTTTTATTTGATTTCAAACCCTGAATATCTGCAAATATGAAGCAAGAATTAACATTTGGAATGTTTTGTTTTGCTGTGTGTTTCGTTAGTACCACTGGTGAAGTACTACCTGGTATGGCCCCTGGTGTACATACCCCTGGTTTCTCCAGTACTGACTTTGCATTTGATTGTGTATTCGGCCCTGATGGGCTGATGCCTGGTTTGGTATGTCCCATTGTGCTGCCCATCTGTAGCATTTCCCCTTTTTGCCTCTTTCTTTGGTTCGATCGTTTCTCTTCGTCTAAAAAAAATTGCTGTTCATTTTCCCTTTCTTTGCTTTCTCTGTAGGGCCGCGTTCTTTTTGCATGATGGTCTGGGCAATTCAGGTCATAAGATTCTCTGAACGTGTTGAAACTTTGCACATCACTGGGTGGAAGTACCTGCACTCTTTGTCAAAGCGACACTTTTCTTAACATGTTCGCACATTTTCTGTTGTGTTTATTCCAGCAAGCTCTGCCATATAGGCACATACCTTTTGCATAGTATCTGCAAATGTTCTGACTGCCTATAATTAATGAGTTTGTGTCTTTCCCAAGTTCTGTCACATGATCTGAATTCTCTTGATTTCTTTCATCCAGGCGTATTTCTTCTCTTTATTTCATTTTCGTTTGTTCCTGCTCTACCTTTTTCTTCCTCCCTTTCTTTTTTCTCTATGTTATGTACCCATGTTTTGTTCTTGTCCGACTTGCTCTGAATGACGTTCTCCACTCTTATTTCGACTCCTTTATTTTCGCTTTCCTCATTTCCTCGTTCCTTACCCCATGTTTTCCACTTTTTGTATATATCTGGCAAGCTCCTTAGGAACTTTCTTAAGCTTTCTAGATTTTCACTTTTCAATACTTCTCTTATGCCAGGCATAATTTCTGTGCAGAGTGATATGTTGTATTATCCAAGATATCTAGAACTGTATCACATCAAGATTATATACACTAACAAATGAAGGTACACTCGGAAAACAGGTGAGACCAACAGCTAGACGGGTACAATTTTAGCGAGTTCGTCTCACTCTGGTGGTTCCAACCACCAACACTTCATGCGCTGAATTACCCACATGGGTTTTACCACTTCATATGAATATAATAAATAAGTAGACTATCTTATATTTAATTAGTAGTCAATAACCATTTCACAATAGTCATTATTTTTCCATGAGAGAGTGAGCCTTCAAACAACTGTAACTTGTACAGTTAGCAGTGAATCTAATTAAAATTATGGACAAAATATTTCCACGAGATTTAATGTCAATTCTGAAATTTATGAACAGTAACGTTTCACCTGCGTATCAGGCTTCTTCAGCTGAATACAGACGACTGTAACATAGACGCGGAGTAATTTTTTAGTGATCAGCCTTGACAGGCGGTGGTCGCTCCCTTAACCTAAAGCAGAGGGATGAAGCCAGAGACTTACTGGAGCTAGAGGCGAGGTGTAACAGCTGGAGATGAAGTCACAGGTGAGCAGGACCCCACTAGTGTACGTACGTAACTGTAGGTCATATTAAACCATTACTAGCAACAGAGTTGGAGAAGACATACCCTGTACCAAGATCCATAGTGCTGCTGTCACAGAAGTATCACAATATTAATGCTACACAATACCAACAAGTTGATATTAATATTTTACACCATTTATAATATACGTATTTGAAATTTATATATTGTACTTAGAATTTGAAATGTGTCAAATTCTTCGAGTTCTAAAACGCTGATATTTCAATGAGAAACCAGTTTACTTTAAAAAGAAACTGGTTTTAATAAAGACTTTAGCTGTGTTGTGCCTCATTTTCATCAAGGTTTAGTTGTATATACTAGAAAATAAACTTGGAACAAATAAGTGAATTATAGCTCTTGAAGATGACTAAACTGACCCAGCACACTCCATGAACACGAGGCTGTGACTGATGACTACTGTCACCCAGCACACTTCATGAACACGAGGCTGTGACTGATGACTACTGTCACCTAACACACTCCATGAACAAGAGGCTGTGACTGATGACTACTGTCACCCAGTACACTCCATGAACACGAGGCTGTGACTGATGACTACAGTCACCCAGCACACTTCATGAACACGAGGCTGTGACTGATGACTACTGTCACCTAACACACTCCATGAACAAGAGGCTGTGACTGATGACTACTGTCACACAACACACTCCATGAACACGAGGCTGTGACTGATGACTACTGTCACCTAACACACTCCATGTACACGAGGCTGTGACTGATGACTACTGTCACCCAACACACTCCATGAACACGAGGCTGTGACTGATGACTACTGTCACCCAGCAGACTCCATGAACACGAGGCTGTGACTGATGACTACTGTCACCCAAAACACTCCATGAACACGAGGCTGTGACTGATGACTACTGTCACCCAACACTCCATGAACACGAGGCTGTGACTGATGATTACTATCACCCAACACATTTCATGAACACGAGGCTGTGGCTGATGACTACTGTCACCCAACACATTTCATGAACACGAGGCTGTGACTGATGACTACTGTAACCCAACACACACCATGGACACGAGGCTGTGACTGATGACTACTATCACCCAGCACACTCCATGAACACGAGGCTGTGACTGGTGACTACTGTCACCCAACACACTCCATGAACACGAGGCTGTGACTGATGACTACTGTCACCCAACACTCCATGAACGCGAGGCTGTGACTGATGATTACTATCACCCAACACATTTCATGAACACGAGGCTGTGGCTGATGACTACTGTCACCCAACACATTTCATGAACACGAGGCTGTGACTGATGACTACTGTCACACAACACACTCCATGAACACGAGGCTGTGACTGATGACTACTGTCACCTAACACACTCCATGTACACGAGGCTGTGACTGATGACTACTGTCACCCAACACACTCCATGAACACGAGGCTGTGACTGATGACTACTGTCACCCAGCACACTCCATGAACACGAGGCTGTGACTGATGACTACTGTCACCCAAAACACTCCATGAACACGAGGCTGTGACTGATGACTACTGTCACCCAACACTCCATGAACACGAGGCTATGACTGATGATTACTATCACCCAACACATTTCATGAACACGAGGCTGTGGCTGATGACTACTGTCACCCAACACATTTCATGAACACGAGGCTGTGACTGATGACTACTGTAACCCAACACACACCATGGACACGAGGCTGTGACTGATGACTACTATCACCCAGCACACTCCATGAACACGAGGCTGTGACTGGTGACTACTGTCACCCAACACACTACATGAACACGAGGCTGTGACTGATGACTACTATCACCCAAAACACTCCATGAACACGAGGCTGTGACTGATGACTACTGTCACCCAACACTCCATGAACGCGAGGCTGTGACTGATGATTACTATCACCCAACACATTTCATGAACACGAGGCTGTGGCTGATGACTACTGTCACCCAACACATTTCATGAATACGAGGCTGTGACTGATGACTACTATCACCCAGCACACTCCATGAACACGAGGCTGTGACTGGTGACTACTGTCACCCAACACACTCCATGAACACGAGGCTGTGACTGATGACTACTATCACCCAACACATTTCATGAACACGAGGCTGTGACTGATGACTACTATCACCCAACACATTTCATGAACACGATGCTTGCATTTCCTTTGGTTAAGAATTTTTTCCCCGTTCCTTCA
This sequence comes from Cherax destructor, assembly GCA_009830355.1. Taxonomy (NCBI): domain Eukaryota; kingdom Metazoa; phylum Arthropoda; class Malacostraca; order Decapoda; family Parastacidae; genus Cherax; species Cherax destructor. The sequence goes on from WNWK01000382.1 coordinate 244,950, forward strand.
AATTTTAGTGCTGTAAGACCCTCCACCCCCTCAAAAAAAAAATTCATTACTGAAATAAATTAACAAAAACCTATTTTTTTTTTAATAAAAAAATGACTTTTAGCTAACTGGTTGTGTAGTATTAATAGCGTACTTAAGGGAGGAGTAAAACACGAAAACATATATTCGTGCACTTCAAGCAGAATAGTAATTAAAAGTTTAGAGTCGAGCAGACCCTTATTTACAAACAGTGGTGGAGGGGATTAAACTTGGCAACCTAAACGCAAATCTTGTAGTGTTTTAAATGTATATCGTGGTCTTTTATTTTTCATGAGAACTCTGAAACTCCGGGCACGGCAGCTTTATAGCAAGATTCTTGTTTCAAAATTATTTACCCAATTATTCATAAATTTTCTGATAGTTGGTTTGATAACCGAGTCCCATCTGTCCTCACATAAAATGACACACACACACACACACACACACACACACACACAGTAGAGGCCAGTGAAGAGGCGGGGCCAGGAGCTATGAATCGACCCCTGCAACTACAACTAGGTGAGTACACACACACACACACACACACACACACACACACACACACACACCACACATACACGCACGCATATACAACAGGCCTAGTGTCTAATCGACATGTGCCTAGGACAAAATGGTAACTAACACACGCACGCACACGGAACAGAGGCGCCCTCTCTTAGCACAACAACAATCTTCAACACATCTATGGAAACAAGGCAACTACCTGAGGTGTGGAAGACAGCAAATGTAGTCGTCCCAGTTTTTAAGAAAGGGATAGGGGGGACATAACGACATATAAAATACTGAGAGGAATCATTAAGGTGGATAGGGACAGAATGTTTCAGAGATGGGACACAGCAACAAGGGGTCACAACTGGAAGATGAAAACTCAGATGAGTCATATAGATGTTAGGAAGCATTTCTCCAGCCTTAGAGTTGTCAGGAAGTGAAACAATCTGGAGAGTGAAGTAGTAGCTTTAAGAATAGGTACGATAAGGCTCTTAGAGCCGGGAGTGGACCTAGTAGCGACCAATGAAGAGGCGGGGCCAGGAGCTATGTCTCGACCCATGCAACCACAATTAAGTACACACACACATACTACCAGGGCCAGCAGCTGCGAATCGACCCATGCAACCACAAATAGGTGAGAACACACACACACACACACAAGGGGAGGTCCAGGCAGTCTCTGCTCCCTGATGGGTGTTCATAGTTTCTAGCCTATATATAGCCTTACACACTTTTTTTTAGGCTTTGACAAAGCAAATGGGGACACACTTTTTGAAATGAGAGGCATATAGAGATGCGAGGTCATAGATGGAAACTAAAGGCATAGATGAGCCACAGGGATGTTAGGAAATACTTTTATTTCAGTTTCAAAGTGGTAAATGGAATGAGCTAGATGACGAAGTGGTATAGGCAAACTCAATACACAGTTTCTAAAGTAGATTATGATATGGCCCATAAAGCCAGGAACCGGAAGCTGAGTATAGATTCGGGGGAGAGAGACTGCAAACTTCCTCAAGGAGAAAGACCTAGGAATGAGCATAGTGCTGAGTATTTTGCCAGAGGCTCATATGAACCGAATAACCTCTGCAGTGAATACTCGTTTGTCTAATCTACGACTAGCTAACAGGAATCTCAACAAAAAGAGTAATTCAAGACCATATATACGACATATTTCAGGCCCATCTTGAAGCATGCAGCACCAGCATGGAACCCCTCACTTAATAAATCATGTTAAAAACCGAAGAAAGTGTAAAGCTATGTAACGAGACGAGTCCTAAAGCTGAGGTAAAGAGGAAAGGTTAAAGGACATGAACGACATTAGAGGACAAAAGAACCATGATAACGATATAATAACAACATACACAATCATCAGAGGACTTGATAGGTTGAACAGAGATAGACTGTTCGAGAGACAGGAAACAGATACACGAGGAAACACTTGAATGTTATAGACAGATTTATCACAGGGATGTCAGGAAATATTTCTTCAGCCTGAGGGTGGCAGGAAGTGTAATGACCTGGCGGGTGTCCCTCCCCGTCATTACTGGCGGGTGTCCAGGTAGTATAGGGCACATGAGGCCCAGCGAATGGCAAGTTAATAGGCAGGGCTAGGGACCGACACTCGACCTATGACACCACAAATTTGTGACTACAAATATGTGAGTATAAGCAGCTAGTTAGGGTTAGAGCTAAGAGTAAGTAGTGTGTGGGCCATTATTTATCTGTTAATGGTTCTGGGGATTATTTTCCCCACAGCACGGTCTCAGACCAGACCTCTTAGACTGAAAATGAAAAATTACAAGAATAGGAACTATTAAGAAGCCCATTGGAAAGTAAAGGTATGTGAATCTAAATGTAAGTAATGGAGTGCAAGATTTACCTGTTATCTTACGTGCTCATGGGACAGAAAGAAAAGATCAGCAATCCACTTCAAGGTGCAAAAAATAGTTAACAGGTTTTCATTTCACACTCATTTGACAAAACGGCATTATTATTGCAATCAAAACTAAGTGCTAAACCCACAAATGTGCTAAAGATGTGCTAAAGATGTAATATGCGAATGGTTAGGAGTATGTAAGAGGCGGAGTCAGTAAGGGTAGTGGGGATCACTGAAGGGGAAACAGAATTAAAGTTGGTGTAATTGAAAGGTAGTTGCCTCCCTGAAGGTTGCTGTTTACCAACTTATTAATTTTAAAAATATGTAATATAAATTCAATATTTAAGATAGGACATCACGAGCATAGCTCTGCTACTTTAAACCACAGTGAGATAATAACCATAGGAAAATTACAAACATCTAATAAAAAGTAGGTAATTGATAATAAATGACAAATAATTAATTAAACACATCTAATCACATAGGAGGTGCGTGATGCTGGTGAAAAAATCTTCAAGGAACTGAATCCTCTTCCTTGGATCGATTCTGATTATCTCCCATTAACCAAGTGCTGTATGACCCATATAGGTTGAACACTTACTCATGAATGTAATAATATTTTACAAATGAATGACTTAATTCAGGAACATGATATGGTAAACATGAACAAAGGCTGCATCCTACTCGTGTAGGATTTATATCTAACTTGTTTTAAAAAGTCAGTTTCATAGAAGACTGGTGATATGAATACATTAATATTTTTACTACTACTATTATTATTACTATTTAAAAACTGGAACTAAACCCGTATGAGTCACAGAGTTGTTTCGAATACAAGAGACGAGCTACGTCTTACACATAATGTATTAGTCTGATCTCTAGTATATTAAGCTCTATCTAAACTGCATTATTATAATTATTGTGGGGAAATGCTAACCCCATAAGGGTCATGCAGCGATTAGTGATTAGGAGGTAATCAGATCCGAGTTTAAGAGGAAGGCAGTTTCAATTCCTTGGATCAAGAGCCCTTCGCCAGCATCAAATCACCTTCTTCCTCTCCACGCGACTGCATTCAATCATTTCTCCATTGCTTTACGGTCTAGATAAATTGCATTAAGTCTTATCTCCAGTGCATAAAATATATACACTACTTAAGTCTTATACCCTCCCATCCCCACATATGTCAGTGCCACCTGAATCAGACATTTCACCGCCTACTAGGTAACACATACCCAGCAACCCACCCACACCCACCCAACAACCTACCCAGGAACCCACTCACACCTAAAATTTTACACGCAGTGAGTCTAGCACCTGTCCCATACCTGGGTATCCCACCAGCTATGTACAGCAGGTTGCCTGTGTTGGTTTACAGGGCGTTGAGGCTGAGAGCTCAACAGATATACAGATAAGGTGACAAGGCCTGAGACGACCTTACACTTGGTCTTCTTCCTGCTTCTAGCCTTGAGCAAGCTCGCCCAGGTGCTCTTCGTGGTTGTCGTAGCTCCTGCAACCAAGTGCAATGCTACTTCAACATGTCAGGAAGAAACAAGTCGGACAAATTCCTTGCAAGATGCTTCAAGTGTTGCTGCAATCTTTAACTCCTGAATGTGAGATTACAAGTAGTTTCAAAGCACATATCGGTCCTATGCTCAGAGTGGATCCTATCCTTAGCAGTGAGTCGTATGCTTAGCAGTGGGCCTCATATTCAGAGAGGGGTCCTATGCTCAGAGCAGTAACCATATTAACATTGAGTCCCACGGCAGAAAATGGGTCCTATTTTAAGAGCAGGTCTTGAGCTCAAGACACAGGACCCCAGGTTTCTCACTTGGTGGTGTCTCCCGCCACACTCACTGCCAAAACCTTGCTGAGGTGGCTGCCAACAATCCTGACGTCACTAGTACGCCAGGAGAACTGACGCATTTTTTTTTATGCCATCGTAACCACCTTCAACGGTGAATGGCAATTCCTCAATGAATGGCAGTAAACTGACTTAATCCATCAACAGAACACAAACTGAATTAAAATTTCATAGCGTCTTTGCAGCCGAAATATTTCTTGGCTTACAAGCGTTTATAGAAAGCAAAATCTGTAAACGTCTTCGCCTTCTTACTGGAGGTTTAAAGAGCCACTAACAATTTGCGTCGTATCTAACCCAGCTTCGTGACTGGGACAATCCGTCCTCTTAAAGCAAACGTCAATTTCTGACGATAAACGTTATTTAGGTCAGGTTAGGTGAAGGTTGGTTTAATCTGATATGGTTAGGTTAGACTGTCTCTTATAATCAGAATCATAACATACCATAAAGGCGATAGAAACTTTCGAAGCTCGAACACAAAACGTAGACCCACTCCGAGCAAGTTAAGACCAAGTAGCCAATGTTTTTATTCCAGTGTCACTGGACGTTGGTTAGGAGGATGGGCTGCTGGTGAAGAAATATTGCACAAATTTGGGTGATGAGAGAAGGAACAGGAATTTCTTGGGAAAAGGAACAGAAACAAGAGGTTCCCAATTAGGATACGGCCGCTATTATTGGTGCGGGATTGTTTCTCGCGACTATGAGACCTATTTACTAAACATGAACTGTTTCTCGTCGCTAAGTGTTGTTAAAAATGCAAAGTCTGTGATCATCTTCACTCGCGAACTTTTTCTCGTGACTATGAGTGTTGGAGAGCAGGTGCGATCTTCACTTATGAACCGTTTCTCGTCGCTATGAGTGTTGTCAGAGCGTAAAGTGCGTAATGGTCTTCACTCAAGAATGGGCTGCCATCAGTAATGTAAACAGAGAGTGTGGGTGGGTGTTAATGTAAGGCACCTCGTGCCAACCTCCTGCTCAACGTCAACAAAGAAATTTTATAGTGAAGATATCTTATAAAAATCCATAAATTATAGCAAAACACTCTTCAGCCCAAGTTCACCAACATGTAAATACTGCATGCCACCCATGCTGAGGACGAAATTTCTTTCATATTTTTTCTCTAATGTTGGTGCTTTTCTAATTATTATATTATTATAACTACAATCATAGGTGAAAGCGCTAAATCTCAAGGAGTCATACAGCGCCTGGGGAATGGAATGCAATTAGGTTCGGAGCAAGGAAGAGGTCAAGAACAATTCCTTGGATCAAGAGTCTCATACCGGAGTCAACGAACCTACTTTTGGAGGAGTGGTGGAGGTGCGGTTCTAGTAAATAGCACGCATAGGTGAGCCACTTATTTTTAAATGAAGCTACAAATGTGGCTTAGAAGTAAACAAATATGTCACTGTTATTCATAAGGCAGGACACGGAATGCCAAGTTGCAACCAGAACACATCTAATAGCATTATTTTACTATTAGACTCAAAATATGATAAACTAAAATTCGCCTCACTTTCATGGCCAATTTGCCACTTCTGGCCACCCTGGCCTAGACCATCAATATATACATAATGCTGTATTAGGGTTGCTAGTGTTTTATTATTATTATTATTATTATTATTATTATTCTCATTTTGCTAGTGATGCTAGTTAAGTGACGATGCCTTCCACTCCTTTAGGTGCTGAATGACCCCTACAGCTTTAACGCTTCTACAATATACTACTGATAATGAAAGTAGCACAACCTATATCACAATGTAATGTTAAACAAAGCGATAAATATATCACAATGTAAAGTTAGAGCCAAGCTATAATATATGACGATTGAAAGTTAAAGTCAACTGATAAACTAAACGCTACATAAAAAAAAAACATCGCAGAGACCACAACTGGACCATCATCAAATCACGTCTGACTTAGCAATGTGACTTGTTAACTGTCCAGGTCTGACAAAGTCGTCCCAAGATCCTTTCCCTAAGTGTGGGCTATTTGTGAATTAAAAAAAGTAACTGTAGTGATAGCGATAGAGGGAGATGGTGCTGCTACCACAATTATAATGATTTAAAAAGCGCTAAATTTGTGGCATGGCATGAGAAGGGTGGGAAACCATCTGGCTTGAACCGAAAAATGGTTGGTTTACTAATTCCTTGGATTAAGAATCCTTAGCCAGAATCAAGGCACCCTCCTTTAAGGACTGACACAAAAGATATGGAACAAGTAACGCAGAAAGCGCCTCGTTGTAACTTGCTACTTAAAAGATCACCTTTGTTCAGTTGCTTGAATCGTTGGCAGTGTAACATACTGAATGTTTTTGTTTTTTTAATGTTTTTGTAACCGCATTCACTGTGAAATCAATTCACTAGTGAAACTAAATCCAATATTTTAGTAGAGATTATTACTACTGTTAGTTGTTTTGCTAGAATGTTGCAACCCAGTTCCTGGATACATTATGGCTGCGTAATAACTACCACACACAGGATGAGTATGGGGTGCATATAACTGTCAGACTAATCACTCACCGCAGTTTTTTTTTTCTAACACTGAATACGATAGTCACCAGCAGGCACTGTGACAACAAAAGTTAGCAGTTTCCCGTCATTTTCTATCACAGGAAGTATTTTTTTTCATCAGGTAGTGAAATTTATTAGTCTGAGTTCAGAGGCTTCAGCAAAGTGATGAGGATATCGTCAAGCATTCTCCTATGAGTTCAACATCGACGGCGGCTGTTTCCGTCCATAGTCTCGACAGCTGGATGAAATTTCGTATTTCCGACAAATATGACGAAGACAAATTGCAGAACAAGCATTTTATGGATAACGTTTCGGACTGTGCAGAGCTTTATCCAATCATTAAATAACAACAAAATGTTGTCTCAATAAAAGCCTATTTTGCAATTAGTTTTTCAGACTTGACGGCCATCGGAATGGAGAAAACATTAATGAAAGGGACTGCATACCCTCCCACCCTGGCAGTACATTGCAAACGCCGTGACCCGCAACACAACTACATGAATTTAACAAATACAATGCTTGGTTTTCCTTTAGATACTGCCAACTATGTCGTTGCCTCATTCCCCAAGTGCTGGCCGCGTTGGCACTGGTGTGACAAGGTAGCAGTGGGTGTGACCTGAAGAGGAAACAGCTGTGAGTGGTCAACTTACCTTAGGTGTGGCAGCGGTCGCCCACTGCCTCCAGGGCTCACACCCTCCGTCCCTTCTGTAATAACGAAACAAATCGTCAAAAAATTCTTAAATTATTTTAGCAGGCATCAGCACACCAAGGAAATAAGACAGGGAAAAAAAATAGGCAGAAGCAACAGCCTAGCTGGTCAGACGTTGCCAATAGACGAAACTTGTAAGCAAGGCTACATTTGTTGTTACATAATATTGGCTACATGACACCTGTATTCCAATAAATAACAGATGCGTGTAGGTGTCTATCACGAACACATTATCATTTATCATTATACTAGTGGAACTTCTCTACTTCCTTGAATCAAGATCCCTTCACTAGGAACAAGGCACCCTCTTGAAGAGAACACTAATACAATATTTCCGGGTAGCAACAAGGAAATATTTTCCAGATGGTCGGGTGTAAGGCACTCGACTACTGCCTCTTCACTACTCTTGCTCACTTATCTCCACATCTCATGAAACCAACTCTACTCCACACCAAACTCGGTCTAAAAACTATTTCACAGTTTGGCCAAGTTTCTTTCTTAAATTCCCCAAGCGACTGCAAGTTTGAAGCATTTCCTAACACTGCAGCTGAGGGGCTTTCATTATAATCACGGAAAAGCGCTAAACCAGTAGGGGGTCATACAACGCTTGGGAAATGAGTGCAATCAGGTTTGATCCAAGGAAAGGTTGGTCAACTCCGAATCTTTGGATCAAGAGCCCTTCACCTGCATCTAGGTACCCCCCTCCCTCCCTACCTGAAGTAACATATACGAGTAACGTCAAGGTATGCGAAGCAACAAACATCAACCTTCATGTGAATATTCTGACTCGTTAACATTTAAACATTTAAATACTTAATATAAAGAACAAAACGAAATTAGGAAGACAAATTTCCAAAAGTATTCTACAGATATATCCTACCCGATATTGGAAGGTATTTTTTAGAAGAAACCCCTAAGTATTCTAATGAATTAATAAATATATATGTCGTACCGAATAGGTAAAACTTGCGATTTGGGTTTAAATAGCAACGCTCTTCTTGCCGAATAAGGCAAGCGAAAATTTGTGTATGCAATAATTTCGCAAAAAATCATTCTGAACCTAACGAAAAAAATATATATTTCATTGTGTTTGTTTATTATTAAATTGTTGTAAACTTACAGCATAATGATATCAACGAGATAGTCAGCTGATCAAATGAAAATGTTGGCCCACAGATGGCTCCAACTTCCTGTTCCCTACTTGTATGTTTCATAACAATAAAAATTCTTTCAAATGAGCTGATGTAGGTAACAGCTCTTAGCTTGTCAATAAAGTTAGGAATCCTTAACTTGTCCAATAAAGTTAGGGATCCTTAACCTAACCTTGTCAAACCCTGTGTAAAAAAAAAAAAAAAAACTTATCGAAAATATATTTAGTTGGATTAGGATAAGTTAAATTGAGGGAGGGAGTATGAAAGCAGAGAATGTTTAGATATTTGGGAGTGGAGGTGTCGGAGGATGGATTTATGAAGGACGAGGTAAACCATAGAAATGATGAAGGGGAAAAGGTGGGTGGTGCACTGAATGTATGAGAGTATAGTGTTACTACCACTCTTATATGGGTGTAGAGCATGGATTGTGAATGTTGTAGAGAGGAGGCGGCGGTAGTGGAAATGTCATGTCTAAAGGCAATGTGTGGCATAAATATTATGCAGAGAATTCGTAGTGTGGAAATTAGGAGGAGGTGTGGAGTTACTAAAAGTATTATTCAGAGGGCTGAGGAGGGGTTGAGATGGTTTGGTCATTTAGAGAATGGAGCAAAATAGGATGACTTAGAGGGTGTATAAATCTGTAGTGGCCTTGGTGGGGTAGGGGTTGTCCTAGGAAAGGATGGCAGGAGGGGGTAAAGGAGGTTTCGTTTATAAGGGACTTGGTTGTACAGTAGGCATGTGTGGTGAACGTGTTAGACAGGAGTGGAGACGAATGTTTTTTTTTTTTTTGAGACTTGACGAGCTGTTGGAGTGTGAGCAGAGTAATAATTTGTGAAGGGATTCAGGGAAACTGGTTAGCCGGACTTGAGTCCTGGAGGTGGGAAGTACAATGCCTGCACTCTAAAGGAGAGGTTTTGGGATATTTGTTGTTTAAAGTGACATCTAAACTGTTGTATCTGCACTTCTGGAAAACAATGATAGTGTAAATGATGGTGAAAGTGTTTCTTTTTCGGGTCACCTTCCTTGGCGGGAGACGGCCAGCATGTTAAAATATTGTGATTGTGTGTGTGGTGTGTGTGTGTGTGTGTGTGTGTTCACCTAGTTGTGGTTGCAGGGGTCGATTCACAGCTCCTGGCCACGCCTCTTCACTGGTCGCCACTAGGTCACTCCCTGTTCCATGAGTTTTATCATACCTCTTCTTAAAGCTATGTATGGATCCTGCTTCCATTACCTGGAGTATACCTGGAGAGAATTCTGGGGGTCAACGCCCCCGCGGCCCGGTCTGTGACCAGGCCTCATGGTGGATCAGGGTCTCATCAACCAGGCTGTTACTGCTGGCCGCACGCAGTCTAACGTACGAACCACAGCCCGGCTGGTCAGGTACTGACTTTAGGTGCCTGTCCAGTGCCTGCTTGAAAACAGTCAGGGGTCTATTGAAGACAGCCAGGGGTCCATTACATCATTTCCCAGACTATTCCACTTCCTGACAACTCTGTGACTGAAAAAAATACTGCCTAACATCCCTTTGATTCATCTGAGTCTTCAACTTCCAATTGTGACCCCTTGTTGCTGTGTCTTATCTCTGGAACATCCTGTATCTGTCCACCTTGTCTATAGTGAGTCTGTGTTTATTCAAAGTGCTTAATCTTAACTGGGATCATCATATACTGAGAGAACCATCCCTCACCACCCAATCCTTCCCCATCCCTCACCACCCATTCCTTCCCCATCCCTCACCACCCAATCCTTCCCCATCCCTCACCACCCAATCCTTCCCCATCCCTCACCACTCAATCCTTCCCCATCCCTCATCACCCAATCCTTCCCCATCCCTCACCACCCAATCCTTCCCATCCCTCATCACCCAATCCTTCCCCATCCCTCACCACCCAATCCTTCCCCATCCCTCACCACCCAATCCTTCCCCATCCCTCACCACCCAATCCTTCTCCATCCTTTACCACCCAGTCCTTCCCCATCCCTCACCACCTGCTCCTTCCCCATCCCTCACCACCTACTCCTCCATCGCTCACCACCTCTTCCTCTCCATCTATTCCCATATCTCTCCACCCACTCCCTGCCCCTCTCCGTCACCCACATCACCCTTTGCAGTATCTAGAATGCCAACTTGTCAGAAAAATCACCCCTCTACCCTTCCGCCTGCCCACACTGCCAACATGTCACCTCTCTTGTGTAAAGCCACTCTGATCCACTCCCTCCCCCCCTACCCATCCTAGGCTACTTGCCTCACTCCCAGACTGCCTGTCAGCCTGCCTGTCTAGCTCATTTCTTACTGCCAATCAGCCTGTCACCCCTCCCTATCTGCTGGCTTGCCAGCCAACCCCTATGCATTCCTCCCTCCCTCTCTGTCAGCCTGCCTGACTATCTTGCTGTGACAAACCTTGTCATACGTGTAGCATTATACTGTTAATTTCCGGGTTATGTTGCCACCTCTTATTTGGTGTACCCGTGATGTGGCTGCATCGTTACCTGCGGTATTCCTGTGGTGTGCCTGTCCTCAACTAGTTAGGTTCGAATTTTGGTTAGGTTAGGTAAGATTTGTCAGGAAACAGGACAAGATTTGAATCTCATCTACCTCCTGAGCCCGCCTTTTATACTACGTTAAAAGGCATTAATAATTTTCTTCCTCTTGGGCTCTATCGTAGCTACTCTTGAAATTGTATGAAATTTGCTTCTATTACTTTCATGTTTATCTCGAGTCACTTACCACCCTGAGAATGAATAAGTACCTCTTAGTATTCCTGTGGTTCATCTAATTTTCAGATTCCCTGGAAAGCACTAAACTCGGGAGGGTCAAACAGCCCTTGGAAAAATGGGGAGTGGGGGGTAATCAGGTTTAATCCCAGGAAAGAGAGCACAGCTTCAATTGGATCAAGAATTTTTCACCAGCATGACAGGGAAGACACATCAGGCTGGTGTTAAGTACTCCATAAGCCTGACGCATCACATCATAACCTAAAATACACTATATTAAGATTCTTGAAGACTTCCCTAAGATTTAATCAACTCGAATATACAATACATATCTCTAACCAATAAATTAAAGATGATGAATATGATGTATATTCGCAGGTCCTCTTTCACCGTTAATAATTGTAGAATCTTTCCAACCAGACTGTACTCTGCCTCTGGTCTACCTTCTCTTTCCCAGATCTACATGACTCACTTGCTGGGGTTGAATTCAAGTAGAAATTTGTTTGATCCCCAATGCAACCTAAAAATTCCAGCAGAATGTTCCTATCCATTCCCAATCATATTCTTTTCAGTTTTACATCACTGGTAGATGGTTGCATAGTTCTATTGGTCCAAGAACCTATCCTTGAGAAACTTTGCTTGTTACCCTCGCCCGTCGATTGGAGATAAAAAAAAAAAAACCATGTTGGTGAAAAAACTTTTATAGATACTTTATCGAATTATGACGATAAAACTCTAGAGTGCGACGTTGTCCCAATAAAAGCTTGTTTTGTAATGTGCGTCATTTCCACACTCTTGCCTATGCTGATATCTCCTATACCGTCACTGTCTTATATCATTTACTCTCCTCGATTCTTTGAAGTCCTCTTCTTTGGAGTTATGTCTGCTCTTCACGTTTATAAATCAGTTTCCGGTGGGAACCGCATCCAATGCCTTCCTTCTGAATCTCTGACTATTAAGCCAGGACGTCTTATCCCTGAAGCTGTGCTGGTTTTCTCTGAGTCATCTCTCCAGGTTCTCCAACAGATCCCCCTTCAAAGAAGCAAGGTACCCTTGGAGGGTTGCTCCTAATTACTTATTCCCCAGGCGCTATATGGTCACCACGAGTTTAATGCTTTCCCCAAATATATAAACACCAATGGAAATAAGTCACTCTCTGACTTTTTTTGGGTTATCCTAGGTTCTCTACACATATGCTGCTATGTATGATAATCTATGTAACTATTTGTGTATACCTGAATAAACTTACTTAACAACAACAACAATTATAAAACATGGTCCTTCTGACTATTAAACTCTATGGGAACACACTTCCGCATTTCAATAGGCAGCCCTAACTTTTAAAACCTAGCTGTTTGTGATAGTCTACTCACACTCCTTTCAACCCTCCCTGACATAACATTGCCTTACTCACTATATCGTTCATTAACCTAATATATACTAACTTTAATTATCCTAGCATGGCCTCAGTTAACCTATGCTGGCCTTAACTAACATTGCTATATACCTCAATGTAAAGTCGTTAGGATTATGTCATCATGTTTAGAACTGAATAACTGACATGCAGTTTTGCATGGGTATGTGTATGAATCTGCATTTAGCCCAGTCACTCCCCTTAACACACTACTTTTGTTTACAATTCTCGGCATGAATTATTCATTACTTCTCCCTTCGTTTATGATGGCATCTAAAGGTAGTTGTTAGAAACGATTAAACTCAGTGAACAAGGTATGTTGACGGTTATAATATGGCTCTGGGCCGCATTAAATATCGTATAGCTATGTAGGTAGGTGTAGCCCAGGTGGGCTACATCTACCGGCTACCTACACCTAACTTCCTACAAATAAATACTACTCACCTCTCATCCTACATTAAGACTACACATATTTTAAGGTAAATAATGAGTGTACTGTATGTATATTTTATCTCTCTGGGCTGATTTAAATATCGTATAGTATTAAGTTTGGGATAGGGAGACAGGGCTACCTACACCTGACTTCCTACAAATAAGTACTACTCACCTCTCACCCTACATTAAGACTACGTACATATATTTTAAGGTAAGTAATGAATGTACTGTGTATATATTTTACTTTTTATTGTGTTTTTTAATGAATAATTCTATTACTAACTTAATATAAGTTAGTGTAAACTTGTTGTCTGGCATTTATATGCATTTATAAGTGGAAAAAATGGCGTTCTGCTTTCCAGAAGTAGCCTGGAACCTAACCTGCTGTACAAGTGGAACCCTACTGTAGTTGTAAAATAAAGGGGTCCTTACATGCTAGGGTTTTAGGATGGCCTGCCCAGCAAGGACCAGCAGACCCACTACTGTACATGAGACGCAGTTAATTATGACAAGTCAAGGATGATCCAATCTTGACATGACAGCATATACATTCTACAATTTTATGATGGAGATGTAGGATCACAGGTTCAAGGACACCTCTCACGATATTACTGATAATAAATAAATAACTATTATTATAAGCTAGGGGAAACACTAAATACTTGCACAGAGATCATACAGCACTTTAAGGAATGGAAAGTAATCAGACTGGACTAAAAAAAAGAAAAGGTAGCTTTAATTCCTTGAATTAAAGGGTTACCTCAACATGAAGGGAAATGTGTACACTGCCATGTCAATTTTGGTTCAGTCCTCTTTTATATAATTACCATCATCTCTCCATAATATAAAAAACACTACAGTAGGCCTGATGATTATTGCTGGGCAGGTCTTACTTGATTCCTATCATGTTAGGTCCCGTCATTAAGTAAGTTTTCATGTCGAGAATATAAATATACTCAATTTATTTTTGCTACTGTATATTCTATGTTCTCTATATTCTTCCTTTGTGTACTACAGCCAACAAGGGTTCAAATGAATGAGACTTTGCTGACCTTAACTATGTCAACAAAGCAATGGTAAGATTATCACAACTACCATTCCACTTTTAACTTTACTATTAACACCACTTGCATATGGTGTAACATGTTTGTTATACCATTTGCCCCTATCTAAGTAATTGATGTTTTATACTACAGTATCAGAAAATCACAAATTGTGAAATAGAGGCAATGTGGGATTTGAACTAAGTGGTAGCACATGTTTGTGACCATACATCGCAGATTCCAATTCTACACTGCCCCACCTTCATAATTTGTAATTTTACCAAAGTGCAAAACTTCATTTTCATAGATTGAGGTGAAGGATTTACTGCAATTGGTTAAAACCTAATCCTGTAGCTGTTTTATACTTGCAAGGGCACAAAATTTTTAGAGATAAACTTATCCTGGGAGAGCAATGTTAATACTTGCTTGTAAACATACAATTGCTTATACTGTAGCTACTTAATCTTGGGATTTTTTATATTTTATACATAACCCATTATTTTGTTGTTGAATACAGATAGTGAAGTCTCCTTTTATTATTATTATTGTCTCACAGTTGGGCCCAATTCTGTAAAGTACCCTAGATATTTTAAGAACTATCAGTGGAAAGGCAATAAACATTTCCCACAAGTACGGGTTTTCTTTTGGGCAGCAACACTTCAAACCATACATTCTCCAGACTATTGTCAAACAGGTTAGGTTTAGGGTTGTAAGCTAAATAACTTTTTATATATGCACATATACCACACCTTGTCTATTTCTGTTAGACCATAGTATGTTACAGCCTCTATTTTCACTTCTTCATTTATCATTGTTCTCTGACTATGATTAAGAGATGGAAATTACAGTAGCCATGGCTTATTTGTTAGAATCTTAATATCAGCCAATTCTGTTAAAATTTATTTAGTATTAACAGCATAAAGTGTAGATCTGATTTTGAAACAATCAAACTCCTCATTGGTCCTTTGCAAGGGTTTATCACTAGAGAAAAATTTGACACATTGTCTTGGGCATAATGATGAAATAGTAACAGGGTTAAGGTTCATTTGTTGTGTATAAACTCATGCGAAACAATCTTACAACGTTGAACAGTATAGTATCTGTTTTAGGCATATTCCACATTAACAATTCTTACTGTTTCTACTTGTACCATTATTACAGTACAGAGTAAGCATTATATTGTATTGTTTGTTGTTTGTTTTCAACACCATCTTCATGACATCTTGGTCCATTAAGAATGTATTATATATAAAATTTCTTACCACTGTTGGCCAATACCCTGTCATATAGTATGTGCACCTGTCATGCACCCAACTCTTACAAACATCACATGTAATGGTGAGGCTTCAAGTGATACCCCTGTACCATTGTGAGCACAAGGACACATGATATATCTCTTATGAAAGATAATATTTCCCACAATACATTAGTTACAATAGTAGGTTATGCATAACATTTCTGGTAGCCTAAAACTAGGACTAATATTAAAAGTATTAAAATACAATACAGTGGACCCCCGAGTAACGAGCATCCAGGAAATCGTACAATTATGTAAGTATAATATTGTAAGTGCTTTTGTAAGTGTATTTTTGGGGGTCTGAAATGGACTAACCTACTTGACATTAGTATTTCTTAATGGAGTAAATTAGTTCGGTAATGGCACTTGAGCAGGCTTCTGGAATGAATTTTGCTCGTTACTCGGGGGTCCACTGTATATGATATACAGTATTGGACATGCTATACGTATGTAAAATTACATAAAACAGTATTTTAATGAGAATTTATTTAAAGACATTAAATTAACATTTAATATTAAAATGAAACTTCAAGAGAATTAGCCCTTTCATGGTCTCCCATGTAGATCTACGGCAATGAGGCCAGTGTCACTTAATTAGATCTAAGTTACAATCAAAGCACCTTCAAATATGCTGTGAGAAGGAAATTTGGGCCTAGACAGGAAGAGAATGGATCTGTGCAGAAGCCGTGCACAGTATAAAAAAAAAAAAATCTGCAGTGAACTCTCTGACCCTATCTTTTAGTTAAAATAATGACTGAGGTGTTTTCTAGGGTGTTTTTTTTTTTTTTTTTGTTAATTTATACACTGGAAGACTACTAGTCAAATGGAAATGATTTTTCTTGGTTTCAGTGGCCTGAAATAGGCCTCAAAGTAGTAGAAATATTTGATTTTTGGCAATTTTCTTGAGGAAGGGTAAGGGTCCCACAACATCCCCCATCTGTTTGATGGGTATTTACTAAGTCTGCATTAATAATTTGGATGGCCTAAACCAGGGCTACTCAACTATTATGAGCAAAGGTCCACTTGGACAAGTACCAATGTATGCAAAGGTGTGGATACATTTTTTACATAATGTTTCATTATGTAAAAAAAAAAAAAAAGGCATTTCATATTACAGTGGACCCCCGAGTATCGTAATTAATCCATTCCAGGAGCTAGTACTTAACACAAAGTTTTCGAAATTCGAACCATTATTTCCCATAAGAAATAATGTAAATACAATTAATCCGTTCCACAAAAAAATATTCACATATAAAATAATTAAAAACAATATATATATATACATTTACTTACCTTTATTGAAGAGTTGCAGGCATCTGGAAGATAGAGTAATGAGTAATGAAGGTCCTCTTGGGCATTTTCCTCCAAAACAGGCCTGTTTCATCACAATTAAACACTTGTTGGGGGAGGAATTCTTCAGCCTCTACGAAGGGAAATCCCCACTCCCTGCATGCCTGCTACACTCCCTGCATGTCTGCTACACTCCCTGCATGAAAGCTACACTCCCTGCATGCCTGCTAAACTCCCTGCATTAATGCTAAACTCCCTGCATCAATGCTAAACTCCCTGCATGCCTGCTACACTCCCTGCATGCCTGCTACACTCCCTGCATGCCTGCTACACTCCCTGCATGCCTGCTACACTCCCTGCATGAATGCTACACTCCCTGCATGAATGCTACACTCCCTGCATGAATGCTACACTCCCTGCATGAATGCTACACTCCCTGCATGAATGCTACACTCCCTGCATGAATGCTACACTCCCTGCATGAATGCTACACTCCCTGCATGCCTGCTATACTCCCTGCATGCCTGCTACACTCCCTGCATGAATGCTACACTCCCTGCATGAATGCTACACTCCCTGCATGAATGCTAAACTCCCTGCATGAATGCTACACTCCCTGCATACCTGCTAAACTCCCTGCATGGCTTCTACACTCCCTGCATGAATGCTAACCTCCCTGCATTAATGCTACACTCCCTGCATACCTGCTAAACTCCCTGCATGGCTGCTACACTCCCTGCATGAATGCTAAACTCCCTGCATGAATGCTAAACTCCCTGCATGCCTGCTACACTCCCTGCATGAATGCTACACTCCTCCATGAATGCTACCACAGGGGTGCCACTAGGAAGCTTCTTTGGACCCATGGTGACTTATTTCACAGTGACAATCACTAAAGCACCAAAAAAAACACCAAATGTAGTGTGAATGTTTGAAAGAGCGCGCTAGGTAATGTTCTCTCAATAGTAAACAACGCTTCACTGGCGGCGTCCTGCGTCCCGCGCAGGCGCGGAGCAGGCGGACAGGTCTAATACGTTACGAAACACGAGCGGTTTTATGATTCTCGAAGTCGTAAAAAGCTTACGAAACACGATGTTTACGAAGTAAGAACCTTTGAAACTCGGGGGTCCACTGTACTGCTCTTCACTAAGGCAATTGTTTCACTACATATGAGGCAAAGGGGCTTAGAACTGCTTGTGGGAAGAATGAAAGCATACTGCTGTATCCATTCTTCCTTGAAGGAATGATTTTCATCATCAAACTTTCTTCTTTTTGAACGCGCCATATCTCCTTTAAAAAGATATAACTAGTTTAATAAAACAAATCATTTGATATGGAAATAAATATCTGGAGCATTAAAAAAAACAAAAACTACAAGTCATATTTAGACTGTAAAATAATAGTAAAGTTGTGCGAGGGTCGCCAGACTTCCCAGCCCATATGCGGCCAAACTCTTTTTCCAAAATGCCAAAAGAGTCAACTTCATTGCACAAGTGATAATTACCAATATGAATTACCAATGAATGGAAGAAAATATCACTATTTAGCTATGCTAAAAATATCACTATTTAGCTATGTATTTCATTCAGTGTATGCATTCCATTCAGATAGAATAATGTATTAATCCAATCCTGAACGTGGTAACAGCTGTTATTTAACTAAGCTTTCTCCTGAAGCCCGCGGTCCAACTAGAACACTCAGAAGGTTCGGATTTGGACCGCGGGACGCCAATTGAGTAGCCCTGGCCTAAACTATGCCCAATCACTCTTAGTTGTATTTTATTAGCCAAGAGATAAGGTAAAACTTCCATTTTCGTGTAATGATGGATTCAAAATGGAGGGCAAATGTTATATAGGAGAGGCCTGGGGATGTGATTAGTGATCAGAGAAACAGTTGCTTTAGTGGCTGGAATTCCTGGAGTATACCTGGAGAGGGTTTCGGGGGTCAACACCCCCGCAGCCTGGTCTGTGACTATGCCGCATGGTGGATCAGAGCCTGATCAACCAGGCTGTTACTGTTGGCTGCACGCAACCCAACGTACGGACCACAGCCCGGCCGGTCAGGTACTGACTTTAGGTGCCTGTCCAGCGCCTTCTTGAAGACAGATAGGGGTCTATTGGTAATCCCCCTCATGTATGCTGGGTGGCAGTTGAACAGTCTTGGGCCCCTGACACTTATTGTGTTGTCTCTTATCGTGCTAGTGGCACTCCTGCTTTTCATTGGGAGGATGTTGCATCGTCTGCTGAGTCTTTTTAAATTGGATTTTTTTTATTTTTTGTAAAATTGGTTAAATTACAGACTTCTGGATCCTTATAGGGTAGTTCTGATAGAACTGAAGACATACTAACAAAATAGCCAGGAACTGGGTTGGTTTAAGCAAAGGACTTAGCCTAAAATAGCCCTCAAGGTAAGAAAAATTGCTGAAGCATTATTTGTACCCAGACTGCTTCTGTAATTCTGTAAGTTTTCCATCAAATTTTGAATTTTCGGTCATTACCTATATAAAAAGATTCCAGAATATAAAATTATTTATATTTTTTTAAATTGTGACACTGTCAGCACTTTTAATTTCAAGGGTCACAACAATGAAAGGATTATAAAGCAAATACTATGGAGGTAATGATGTAATAATGGTTGGAGGTAAAATTAAATCTGAAAAAAACAACAAAGAACATGGTGTAATCTACAACTTGTATATAAAAGTATAAATACAATTTAAAGAGTCACAGAAATTGTTTCAGAGAAATACATTAAGCATACAACATTTTCGAGTCTAAATTTATCAAGAAAGTTACAATTTATTAATTCATCTGGAAAGTTATATATATTGCACATTTTTGGCCCTTTAAGTTGAATTGAGTTTCTATACAATTCTTTATTTTAAAATTATTATACGTACATACAAAACATACTATATTCTTAAATCTCATAAGATGCACAATTTTTCGGTGAAATGTGGAATAACACAGAGGTATTTGTTGCTAGTATGATGCCTGTGTTGTTAAAATCTACCAGGAAGTGTCTTAAAAGATTTTATATGAATTATTGACCTTGAGGGTTAGTAACCCAAGATATCTAACAAAGACATAGCATCTGACAGTCTGGTTTATATTCATTGGAGTTCTTTAATCCTCTTCCCAGGATGCAACCCTACAGCAGTTGGCTAACACTCAGGTACCTACTTATAGTGAATGGATTGTAAGGAAACATGTCCAAATTTTCCATTCGCCTTTGGATCAAACCCTGTCCCTCAGTTGTGTGCTGAGGCAGCTATCAATTGACTTACGAGCATTTTTATTACCATTATATTTATAGGAAGCACTAGACCCACAGAAGAAATACAGCTCCTGGGAGAATGTGAGTAACTGAGATTCAATCCAAAGAAAGGCAAGGTTACTTGCTTGCATCAAGAGCACTTCACCAGCATCAAGGCACCTCCACCGAAGGTTGGTTTTATGTATAGTAAATTATGGAATTATTACATTTATGGTAGGAAAGGTAAGTCTTCCAGGTTCAATCCTAGGAAGGGAAAGTCTTCAAGGTTCAATCCTAGGAAAGGGAAGGCTTCTAGGTTCAATCCTAGGAAAGGGAAGGCTTCTAGGTTCAATCCTAGGAAAGGGAAGGCTTCTAGGTTCAATCCTAGGAAAGGGAAGGCTTCTAGGTTCAATCCTAGGAAAGGGAAGGCTTCAAGGTTCAATCCTAGGAAAGGGATGTCTTCAAGGTTCAATCCAAGGAAAAGGGAAGGCTTCAAGGTTCAATCCAAGGAAAGGGAAGTCTTCAATGTTCAATCCAAGGAAAGGGAAGTCTTCAAGGTTCAATCCAAGGAAAGGGAAGTCTTCAATGTTCAATCCAAGGAAAGGGAAGTCTTCAAGGTTCAATCCAAGGAAAGGGAAGTCTTCAAGGGTCAATCCAAGGAAAGGGTAGTCTTCAAGGTTCAATCCAAGGAAAGGGAAGTCTTCAAGGTTCAATGCAAGGAAAGGGAAGTCTTCAAGGTTCAATCTAAGGAAAGGGAAGTCTTCAAGGTTCAATCCAAGGAAAGGGAAGTCTTCAAGGTTCAATCCTAGGAAAGGGAAGGGAAGTCTTCAAGGTTCAATCCTAGGAAAGGGAAGGGAAGTCTTCAAGGTTCAATCCTAGGAAAGGGAAGGGAAGTCTTCAAGGTTCAATCCTAGGAAAGGGAAGGGAAGTCTTCAAGGTTCAATCCTAGGAAAGGGAAGTCTTCAAGGTTCAATCCTAGGAAAGGGAAGGAAAGTCTTCAAGGTTCAATCCAAGGAAAAGGAAGTCTTCAAAGTTCAATCCAAGGAAAGGGAAGTCTTCAAAGTTCAATCCAAAGAAAGGGAAGTCTTCAAGGCTCAATCCAAGGAAAGGGAAGTCTTCAATTTCTTGGATGAAGAGCCCCTCACCAGCGTCCCTTGAAATCAAATCAAACTTTATTTCCACATGATATATAATTTGAACCAAACTGGATGACATTACAAGAACATGGAAAGCCCCTTAGTTATGCATTGCATTTCGGGCAAATTATAAACGTATTTCGGATAAATTATACAGAATTTAACCTACAATAAGGAAATAGTGAAACAATGTGACTAATTTCCACTCACCAGCACTGTTATAGTTCATGGCAGCACCGGAGCCATTTCAAGTTTACTTTCTCCCCAAAATCGAAATCTTACAAGAGGTCGAAGTGGAAAATAATCAACTGTTCAGCTGACATAGCGGGTGATGCGTCTGGTACACTCCTATAACTCCGGCTGGTCGCTCAGCATCACCCCACCCAGAGTTCTGATTGGTCCCCACCAGCAGAGCTTGCTAGGCTCAGCCAATGAAAACTGCACCTATGTGTAACTGGGGAGTGAGTCCCAGCATCAGCTGATAAGTGTCAACACTAGGCAAAACAGAAGCTACTTGGGCAGAAATGGCCGTACAGCAGATTCCTGCGCGAGTCTTCGTGTAGTGCAGATGTCTCGCTCTTGCCGGAGCATTTAATGACAGATTTATCTCATAGTTTCTGGAACTCTTGTTCTCATCTCATTATCTTCGCTAGGCACTTAGCAGGAAGGGCACAAATCATTTCCAAGTAGGACCCCAATGGGAAAGTCACTGACTTTTTTTGGTTATCCTAAGTTCTCTACACATATGCTGCTATGTATGATAATCTATGTAACTGTATTTGTGTATATCTGAATAAACTTACTTACAGGTGGACCCCTTTCGAAATCTCAGCAGAACAGGACGCCCACACCTCATCTGAGTTTAGTGACCGGCATTAAACCGAAACCGATAAATAAATAACTGCAGAGCATTAACCCTGTGGTTTAGCGCTTCTATTTGATTATAATAATAATGCAGAGCATTAAAACTGAGATAATAATAATAATAATAATAATAATTTTTATTTCAATGCATGTTACAAGTGTACAATGTTATTGGTAGTTACAAATATAATACAATTATAAAACTGTAATGCAAGGAGAGCCACTGGCATGCCATGGCATTAGGGGCAGTTTATTCTAGAGACTTATTCACTAAGTACTTAATGCTAAAGAAATTGATTGAGTTTATTCTAGTTCTATATTATTTAAATTATTAAATGGTTATACATACTATTTAAAGACAATACAAGAGAAATTGGTTGAGTTTAATCTAGTTGTAGAATTTATTTCAAATTACAGTATGTTGATGCTATACTAGTATAATAACAATACTAGAAATAGTTTTTAGAGTTTCATCTAGGTATATATTTTATTTCAAATTAAGAAAATGATGATACTATAAGATTTTAAATGACAATATGATGATATGAGATTGCAACAAGTGTTAAGGAGGATGAACATATCAAAATGAGATCTTCTTAAGTAAAATAATATTGGGTTTGGAAGTTTGTTACAGTATGAGTATTTAGTATAGGGTGAGTAGGTGACTTTTGAGAAGAGTCTTGAATTGATTTTCCGACAAGGTTAACTTGATATTTACTGGTAATGAATTCCAGATTTTGGGGCCCTTTATGTGCATAGAATTTTTACATTGGTTAGTATGGACTCGGGGTATGTCAAATAGTGATCTGTGTCTTGTGTCATGTTCGTGGGACCTATTAAAGTTGTTGAGGAGAATTCTGAGCGCAGGGTTAATATTAGCATGTAGAGTTTTATGTATGTAGAAGGCACATGAATAGGTATGAATATTTTTTATGGTGAGTAGTTTTAAGGTTCTGAATATAGGTGGAGTATGCTGTCTAGAGTGGGAATTTGTTATCATCCTGACTGCAGCCTTTTGCTGGGTTATGAGTGGTCTAAGGTGATTTAATGTTGTTGAGCCCCATGCACAGATTCCATAGGTGAGATAAGGGTAGATAAGAGAATGATATAGTGCAATGAGAGCTGGTTGAGGCACATAATAGCGTATCTTAGATAATATACCTACTGTCCTTGAGATTTTCTTGGAAATTTGTTGTATGTGTGTTTGGAATTTAAGACTACTGTCAAGGTGGATTCCTAGGAATTTTCCCTCTGTGAGCCTTGTGATGGGTGAACCATTTAGCGTTATGTTAAGTGGAACATTTGTAGCTTTGTTTCCAAACTGAATGTAGTAGGTCTTGTCCGTATTGAGAGTAAGCTTATTTGTCATCATCCATGTTGATATTTTCTGTAATTCGGCATTAACTGTGTTGGCTAGTACGACTGGATTTGGGTGAGAGAAGACATATGTTGTGTCATCTGCAAACAAAATGGGTTTGAGTAGTTGTGATGCATTCGGTAGGTCATTTATGTAAATGAGGAATAGGAGGGCCCCAGGACACTACCTTGAGGGACACCGACTGTAATTTGTTGTGTGGAAGAGTTCTCTCCATTTGTGTTCACGTACTGACTTCTGTTGCTAAGGTACGACTTTAGGTAGTTGAGGGGTGCCCCTAATACCATAGTGCGCTAGTTTTGTGAGCAATAAATCATGGTCGACTGTATCAAATGCTTTGCGTAGGTCTATGAAGATTCCCAGCGGAACCTCTTTCTTCTCAAGTGCGGTGTATATTAACTCTTAACATGTGTGTTATAGCATCGTTTGTGCTCTTGTTGGTCCTGAATCCAAATTGACAGGGGTTTAGTACATTGTGTGAGACGAGGTAGGAATAGATCTGTTTATGAATTAATTTTTCGAAGATTTTAGAAAGCAGTGGTAAATTTGAGATTGGTCTGTAATTGTTCAAGTCAGTTTGGTCACCTCCTTTGTGGATCGGGGTGACCCTAGCTATTTGAGAATTGATGGGAAGGTTGAAGATTCAATGGATTTATTGAATAATGCTGCTATAATTGGTGACAGTACATGTGTAGCTTTTTGTACATAAAGGGTGGTAAGCTGTTTATGTCTCCTGCTTTGTTTTTAAGGGTGTTGATTATGTGTGAGACTTCAATTGAGTTGGTAGGAGCTAGGAATAGTGTATCTGGGTAGGTGTTGGTGAGGTAGTCTGTTGGACGAGTGTTCGAGCTTGGGATCCTACTCGCAAGATTCTTTCCTATGGTGGAGAAGAAAACATTAAGTCTGTTTGCTGTCTCAATTGGTGAGAGTAGGGTTCGTCTGTTTTTGATAATTTGATGGTATTGTTCGTGGATATCTTTTTATTTCCTAGAATTGTAGATAGGGTTTTCCAGGTCTTTTTCATATCACCTTTTACGGTCTGGAGTCTGTTCTCATAATACAATTTTTTGGACCTTCTTATCAGGCTAGTAAGGATTGATGAGTAGCGTTTGGATTGTTCTCTGGTTATTAGACCCCTTCTATATTGTTTTTCATATTGGTGCCTCTTATTTATGGATTTAAGGATGCTGGGTGTTAGCCAGGGATTGTTAAGTCTCTTAGCTGTGATCTGTTTAGTTTTTTTCGGGCAATGTCTGTTATAGAGGTTATGTGTTTTTTTTAAGAAAGTTCTTGATGCATTCATTAATATCTGAGTGTGTTTCCAATTCGTTAAGCCAGTCAATGTTCGTCATAGCTGATATAAAATTATTAACAGCAGACTCATTATGTAGTCTGAAGGTAACTTTTGCAATTTCTTGGGGCAGAATGCCTAGGTTAGTTATGAGAAAGGTAGGGTAGTGGTCTGTGGTGTTTTCTGTGATTATGCCTGATTTTTGAGGAGATATTGTGTTAGTCCAGATGTGGTCTAGTAACGAGGTACTATTATCAGAGATTCTTGTAGGTTTTGATATTGTTGGTAGTAATAAGCAGTTGCTCATAGTGTTTGTGAATTCAGTTACCTGCGGGTCTTGGTCATGTAGGAGATTTATGTTGAAATCTCCTGTTTAGTTGTACTGCGTCCGCGGCTACTTTACTCTATAATAATAATAATAATAATAATAATAATATCTTTATTTACTACAAGTACATGTACATGGTATACAGGCCTAGCTGACATCAGTGACATACTACTATATAGAAAGTCCCTTGTTATGCTGAGCATTTCGGACAGATTAGGTCAGTGTCCTAGGATGCGACTCACACCAGTCGACTAACACCCAGGTACCCATTTTACTGATGGTGAACATAGACAACAGGTGTAAAGGAACACGCCTAATGTTTCTGCTCTGGCTGGGAATCGAACCCAGGCCCTCACCGTGTGAAGCGAGAGCTTTAGCCACCAGACCACCCATGCTCATCCTGTGAGTGCTTTTTTTTCGTGGCCTGGTGGCACAGCTCTCGCTTCACACGCTGAGGAGTCCGGGCTCGATTTCCGGCAAGGGTGGAAATATTGGGTGCGTTTCCTTACACCAGTTGTCCATGTTAACCCATCAGTAAAAATGGGTACCTGGGTGTTAATCGACTGGTGTGGGTCGCATCCCCGGACAAAATTGACCTAATTTGCCCGAAATGCTCTGCAAAACACGCGGCTTTCTATTTAGTAGTATGTCACTGATGTCAGCTAGGCCTATATACATTGTACATGTACTTGGAGAAATAAAGATATTATTTTGAGCTACCGCTGACAGGATGAACATGGGGCACACAATAAACTAGCCGCTCAGGCGGCACAACTGAACTGGCACAAATAACCCACACCCAGGAAAATGAAACTTACGACGAAACTTCGCTCCGACTTGGACCATTAACTAGTCACAATGGTCCAAGTCGAACCGAAATCTCTTTTTAAGTTTCATTCTCCCCTGTGCGGGTCATTTGTGTATTCCAGTCACGGTATTGTGCCTTTTTATTCACGGTGCCCCGTGGCCTGGTCGCTAAAGCTCTCGCTTCACACGGCGAGGGTCTGCTTTCGATTCCCAGTGCGGATAGAAACATTGGGCGTGTTCTTTACACCGGCTGTCTATGTTCACAAATCAGTAATATGGGTACCTGGGTGTTAGTCGACTGGTGTGGGTCGCATCCTGGGACAAGGACCTAATTTGCCTGAAAGGCTCAGCATAACAAGGGGCTTTCTATATAGTAGTATGTCATTGATGTCAGCTAGGACTGTATACCATGTACATGTACTTGTAGTAAATAAAGATATATTATATTATACTAAAAATATCATTATGTAGATAAGGAAATGTGCACAATTCAAGGCTTTTTTTTTTAGGAAACTTGTTGCCACAAGTAGCATCTTCAGTCCTAGGACCGAAGAGGCCACTTGTGGCTAAACTTTTCATCAATAAATGTACTAAACTGTGCATTGTCTTTATCTACATCTTGTTAATATCACCACGGTGGGCCGTGGCTCTGTTGGTAACGCACTTGCTTCATATACTGAGTGTCCGTGTCCGTGATTCAATCTCGGCATGGTTGGAAACGTCGGGCATGTTTCCTTACACCTGTTGTCCCTGTTCAACTAACATTAAGTAGGTGCCTGTCCAGTGCCTGCTTGAAGACAGCCAGGGGTCTATTGGTAAACCCCCTTATGTATGCTGGGAGGCAGTTGAACAGTCTTGGGCCCCTGACACTTATTGTGTTGTCTCTCAACGTGCTAGTGGTACCCCTGCTTTTCATTCAAATTCAAATTCAAATTGATATATTTCTCTGTAAAAATTACAATGAGTGTTCATGTCAGAGGATCTCACCTTCAAGGACCATAACAATGTAGCAATTGCATCTGCTCGAAAAATGACAGGATGGATAATGAGAATCTTCAAAACCAGGGATGCCAAGCCCATGTTGACACTTTACAGATCGCTTGTTCTATCTAGGCTGGAATATTGCTGCACACTAACTGCACCTTTCAAGGCGGGTGAAATTGCTGACCTTGAAAATGTGCAGAGAACCTTCACGGCACGCATAAGTGCGATAAACCACCTCAACTACTGGGAACGCTTGAAGTTCCTAAACCTGTACTCTCTAGAACGCAGGCGGGAGAGATACATTATTATATACACATGAAAAATTCTCGAGGGCTTAGTACCAAACTTGCACACAAAAATCACTCCCTACGAAAGCAAAAGACTCGGCAGGCGATGTAACATTCCCCCAATGAAGAGCAGGGGTGCCACTAGCACGTTGAGGGACAACACAATAAGTGTGAGGGGCCCAAGATTGTTCAACTGCCTCCCAGCATACATCAGGGGGATTACCAACAAGCCCCTGGCTGTCTTCAAGCAGGCACTGGACAGGCACCTCAAGTCGGTACCTGATCAGCCGGGCTGTGGTTCGTACGTTGGACTGCGTGCGGCCAGCAGTAACAGCCTGGTTGATCAGGCTCTGGTCCAACAAGAGGCCTGGTCACGGACCGGGCCGCGGGGGCGTTGACCCCTGGAATTCTCTCCAGGTAGACTAAGGACTATAATTACAAAAATGGCCGTTAGCATGCCTGGGCATGCTAGACATTTCGGGCAGACTTAATACTAGGTTTGCTCCAATATTGAAGTAAATCAGGCAAACTTACTCTATACAATAATTATACTGGTATTAAGGTTAGGTAATTGCTGTGATTAACTAGGTTTACAAAATTGAGGTAGTATAAAAATTAAAGAATTTAACAATTACTAGTTTATATATTAATGGAAATGGTGACGTGTTGGCATGATACAGTTTCTATATTGGAGTGTCTTAGGCAAACTTATGACTAGCTTAAGAATTATGAAGCAATAGTTGTATTAGAATCTGGCTACAGTCATGTGCAAAATTAAGGGGGAATCACAGATATCAATAAGTGTAATTTTGGGGGATGTTACATCGTCTGCCGAGTCTTTTGCTTTCGTAGAGAGTGACTCTCGTGTGCAAGTTTGGTACCAATCCCTCTAGGATTTTCCAAGTGTATATAATAATGTATCTCTCCCGCCTGCGTTCTAGGGAGTACAGGTTTAGGAACTTCAAGCATTCCCAATAATTGAGGTGGTTTATAGCAGTTATGCGTGCCGTGTATGTTCTCTGCACATTTTCTAGGTCAGCAATTTCACCTGCCTTGAAAGGTGCAGTTAGTGTGCAGCAATATTCCAGCCTAGATAGAACAAGCGACCTGAAAAGTGTCATCATGGGCTTGGCATCCCTGGTTTTGAAGGTTCTCATTATCCATCCTGTCATTTTTCTAGCAGATGCGATTGCTACAGTGTTATGGTCCTTGAAGGTGAGATCCTCTGACATGATCACTCCCAGGTCTTTGACATTAGTTTTTCGCTCTATTGTGTGGTCGGAATTTGTTTTATACTCCGATGAAATTTTAGTTTCCTCACGTTTTCCATATAGGAGTAATTGAAATTTCTCATCATTGAACTTCATATTGTTTTCTGCAGCCCATTTAAAGATTTGGTTGATGTCTGCTTGGACATTGTCATGCAGATTCGGGTGTCATCTGCAAAGGAAGACACGGCACTGGCTTATATTCCTGTCTATGTCCGATATGAGGATGAGGAACAAGATGGGAGCGAGTACTGTGCCTTGTGGAACAGAGCTTTTTCACCGTAGCCGCCTCAGACTTTACTCTGTTGACTACTACTCTTTGTGGTCTACGTGTTAGGAAATTATAGATCCATCTACCAACTTTTCCTGTTATTCCTTTATCACGCATTTTGTGTGCTATTACACCATAGTCACACTTGTCAAAGGCTTTTGCAAAGTCTGTGTATATAACATCTGCATTGTGTTTGTCTTCTAGAGCATCCAGGACCTTGTCGCAGTGGTCCAGTAGTTGGGACAGACAGGAGCGCCCTGCTCTAAACCCATGCTGCCCTGGGTTGTGTAATTGATGGGTATCTAGATAAGTGGCGATCTTGCTTCTTAGAACCCTTTCAAAGATTTTTATGTATGATATGGGACGTTAGCGCTATTGGTATTTATGTACAATAATTATATTCTGTGTACCCAGCAAGCTTTTTGTGAGAGTGGTGAAGTAGTGGGCATCGAGGGAGTGACAGTTCTGCAACCTACTGTGACTAAGTCCCACTTACCTCGCCCAAATTACTTCCACGTAATAATTCAGGTAACACCCTGTAAACCTCATGCAGGTAATTTCTCGCATAATAATTCAAAAGGTCGATGTGGCAGATGCTGTTCAGTGCAAATAAATACAAGGTTCTAATCAGAGGAAAATAAAATCACTGTAGCACTTATAAGCTAAACAATGTAGATCTTTGGAAAAGTAAATGGAAAAAAATGGGTCTAGTTAGCAGAAATTTAAAGCCAAGATAGTGCATAAATGCTCGCAAGCTATAAGAATTAATGACTTCATGTTAAGAAGTATGAATAAGAGAAGTCCTAAAGTTATACTTCAGCTTTTCATATCTTTGCTTAGGCCTCTGTTAGATTATGATGATCAGTTATGGTTGCTATATTACAGAGTGTATAAATACGCTGGGTCCATCTGATCTAATTGGGAACTTCTAGTTTCTGCCAATCAGTTAAGAGCTATTGTTAAAAATCACTTCATCTCCCTAACGTAACTAAACCAACACTGCTATACCAAACAAAACCAACTCATCCAACTTTATCCCTGTTCCTCCAGTCTTCCTTAAACTCCCATAGAAAATTAATTACGCATATTGTTCCATTGTAATTCCACTGAAACCTAATTAATTTCCTGTTTATTCACCATCTTTTATAGTGTCCCGTGGCCTGGTAGGCAACACTCCCCTCACACTGAGTGTCTGGCAAGGCTTGAAACACTGGGCATGTTTCCTTACACTTGTTCCGTTCACCTAGCAAGCAAGTAGGTACCTGGGTGTTAGTCGACAGGTGTGGGTCGCATCCTGAGGGACAATAGGACAGACAATCCTCGATAACGCACTGACATTCTTGGGTGGCTAACTCTCCGGAGTTAAAATTCCGAACAAAATCTTATCTTAGGCTGAAGACGTCGAGCCAGTTTGAAATCGGTTAAGAAATCCCAATTAACTTATAATTGAATCAGTTTAAAGCATTAATGCATACTTGAAATTGTACCTTTTCATTTAACTACCTTTTTTTTTTTATCAATGCATACTTAAATTTGTACTGTTCTTCACTTAGCTGCCTCACTTTTTTGTACATTTAAAAAACTACACGTTACACGAAAACTCCATTTTGTATACTCCAAAAAAAAAAGTAAGTTTATTCAGGTATACACAAATACATTTACATAGATTATCATACATAGCAGCATATGTGTAGAGAACCTAGGATAACCCAAAAAGGCAGAGTGACTTATTTCCATTGGGGTTGCATTGTATTATATAAGCAACGCTTATTTCCTCTTTCCTTCAATCATATTATGATATGTAAACACACATTGTAACCTTAGCAAAGAAATAAATTTTTATTTTTATATTTTTTATTAACACATCGGCCGATTCCCACCAAGGCAGGGTGGCCCAAAAAAGAAAAACTTTCATCATCATTCACTCCATCACTGTCTTGCCAGAAGGGTGCTTTACACTACAGTTATAAAACTGCAACATTAACACCCCTCCTTTAGAGTGCCGGCACTGTACTTCCCATCTCCAGAACTCAAGTCCGGCCTGCCGGTTTCCCTGAATCCCTTCATAAATGTTACTTTGCTCACACTCCAACAGCACGTCAAGTATTAAAACCATATGCCTCCATTCACTCCTATCAAATACGCTCACACATGCTTGCTGGAAGTCCAAGCCCCTCGCACACAAAACTTCCTTTACCCCTCCCTCCAACCTTTCCTAGGCCGACCCCTACCCCGCCTTCCCCCCACTACAGATTTATACACTATCGAAGTCACTCTGTCTCGTTCCATTCTCTCTACATGTCCAAACCACCTCAACAACCCCTCCTCAGCTCTCTGGACAATCGTTTTGGTAATCCCGCACCTCCTCCTAATTTCCAAACTCCGAATTCTCTGCATTATATTCACACCACACATTGACCTCAGACATGACATCTCCACTGCCTCCAGCCTTCTCCTCGTTGCAACATTCATCACCCATGCTTCACACCCATATAAGAGCGTTGGTATAACTATACTCTCATACATTCCCCTTTACTTCCATGGACAAGGTTCTTTGTCTCCACAGACTCCAAAGTGCTCCACTCACCCTTTTCCCCTCATCAATTCTATGATTCACCTCATCCTTCATAGACCCATCCGCCGACATGTCCACTCCCAAATATCTGAATACATTCACCTCCTCCATACTTCTCCTCCAATCTGATATCCAATCTTTCGTCACCTATTCTTTTTGTTATCCTCATCACCTTACTCTTTCCTATATTCACTTTCAATTTTCTTCTTTACACACCCTACCAAATTCATCCACCAACCTCTGCAGCTTCTCTTCAGAATCTCCCAAAAGCACAGTGTCATCAGCAAAAGCAACTGTGACAACTCCCACTTTGTATTTGCTTCTTTATCTTTTAGCCCAACACCTCTTGCCAAGACCCTCGCATTCACTTCTCTTACAACCCCATCTATAAATATATTGAACAACCACGGTGACATCACACATCCTTGTCTAAGGCCCACTTTTACTGGGAAATAGTCCCCTTCCCTCCTACACACTCTAACCTGAGCCTCACTATCCTCATAAAAACTCTTCACTGCTTTCAGTAACCTTCCTCCTATTCCATACACCTGCAACATCTGCCACATTGCCCCCTATCTACCCTATCATACGCCTTTTCCAAATCCATAAATGCCACAAAAACATCTTTACCCTTATCCAAATACTGTTCACCTATATGTTTCACTGTAAACACTTGGTCTACACACCCCCTACCTTTCCTAAAGCCCCCTTGTTCATCTGCTATCCTGCTTTCTGTTTTACTCTTAATTCTTTCAATAATAACTCTACCATACACTTTACCAGGTACACTCAACAGACTTATTCCCCTATAATTTTTGCACTCTCTTTTGTCCCCTTTGCCTTTATACAAAGGAACAATACACGCTCTCTGCCAATCCCTAGGTACCTTACCCTCTTCCATACATTTATTAAATAATAGCACCAACCACTCCAAAATTATATCCCCACCTGCTTTTAACATTTCTATCTTTATCCCATCAATCCCAGCTGCCTTACCCCCTTTCATTCTACCCACTGCCTCACGAACTTCCCTACACC
The DNA here is from genome assembly GCA_009830355.1 of Cherax destructor. Taxonomy (NCBI): domain Eukaryota; kingdom Metazoa; phylum Arthropoda; class Malacostraca; order Decapoda; family Parastacidae; genus Cherax; species Cherax destructor. The sequence continues at coordinate 277,255 of WNWK01000382.1, forward strand.
CACAACTGGCTCTTCCACACTCCTACAAGATGTTAATATTTTATTATATTTATTTATTTTCTTTCATCGCCGAGCCTTGGGCAACATCTCTTCTCCGTACATCGGGAAGCAGGACTCGATACGGTGTAAGCTGTCAGTGGCCCTTACAAACCCAAGAAGAAGGAAGAAGGGTGTAAGTTTATTTAGGTACACGTACATAAATTTATTAAGTAAGTTAGCTTATTTACGTACAGGTATACAAGTTATCATACATAAGTAACATGACTCACGAAATCGTAATAATACGATTGCAAACAAACCACTCTTATTACAATTTCGTGAATCATGACGGCTAAAGGCTTTAATAATAATCTTTATTTCTACAAATACATGATAAAACTTATACAGTCCTAGCAGACATCAGTGACATACTATATAGAAAACCCCTTGTTATGCAGAGCATTTCGGGCAAATTAGGTCAGTTTTGTCCACAGGATGCGACCCACCAGTCGACAAACACCCAGGTACCTACTTACTACTAGGTGAACAGGGACAGCAGGTGTCTTAAGAAAACGCCCCAATGTGTTTCCTTAACACGCCCCCATTGGGGTCGAACCACAGACCTCAGTATATGTGAGTTTAGTGCGCTACCAACTGAGCTACAGAACACCCTTGGGGGGACGGCCCGTGGCCTGATAGGCAATGTTCTTGCTTCACTCGCTATGTCCGTTGATTCCGGGTAAAGGTGGAAACATTGGGCATGTTTCCTTACACCTGTTGTCCTGTTCATGTAGCAAGCAAGTAGGTACCTGGGTGTTAGTCGAGTAGTGTGGGTCATATCCTGGGGGACAAGACCGAGGACCCCAATGAAAATAAGACAGTCCCTCGATGATGCACTGCCTTTCTTGGGTTATCCTGGCTGGTTAACCCTCCGGGGTTGAAAATCATATTTCTGGATGTGTAATAGATTTACCTTATCAAAATATTATTTCTTTCAATATTACAATAAACCCACTTGACTTAATTAACTTATTACATTATACAGGGAAATTATAGGGAATATTACTGTGACTTATCACCTTTTAAAAGTCACATTAACCTTGCATAACTGCTTTATTATATAAACATTATTATCCCTACCAATTATTACATTTAAATCAGGAAATTTATTAAAATTTTCCACAGAAATATACTTGGAATAAGGTAAACTGAGTTATTTGCATTAACATTAAAGACAGGATCAGCTTACAATAATAGGTACATGAATGTTAGCTATACAAGAAATCACTCTTCCCTTTCTGTAGCTTCATTCTTTAGCACTATTCCTGGACTGGCTCATGCTAGGACAACCTTTGATATGTGCAGGCAGTCCATATTTAGATACTACATGCAAATACAATTAATCAAGTTTTTGGTGATTACAACTGCCTTATTCAAATTTTTATTTCCTTGCAAGTTTGCATTGAGATTATATAATTACAATAATGGATTGCAGTTTATATTGAGATTATATAATTACAATAATGAGCTGCAGTGCAAAGAGAGCCACTATCATGCCATGGCATTATGGGCAGACTAAATTTAATGGCTTACAGACTACTTAATTCTACTAGAGAAATTGATCATAGTTTGTTTGATTGTACATCTGTTTTTAATTATAGCAGACAGCAAGTTTACTCAAATTAACAATTTGGGGATATAACATTGGGACAAGTTGAAAGTATTTTGCAGGTTGTTTATATCAATAGTAAATAATTAAATTATATTATTTGGTAAAGTCAAGTATATTGAGTACATATTGAGTTTTTAGTTTAGGGTGAGTATGTGGTTTTTGAGAAGAGTCTTAAATTGATGTTCAGACCAGGTTATTTATTGGTAATGAATTCCAAATTTTGGGGCCCTTTATGTGCATAGAGTTTTTGCACAGTGTGATATGGACACTGGGTACATCAAACTGATCTGTGTGTAGTGTTATGGTCGTGCATCCTGTTAAGGTTGGTTTGTGTAAATTATGTAGGATAATTAAAAAAGTCAGCCTAACTATTAGATACCATAGAAAATAATCATGCAGATAAAATAAAAAATAAACTTCATGAAATCAATTACAATACAAAGGGATACAATAGGAATAAAGTAAACTGAGTAGTTTACATGAATATGAAATAAAGAAAATCATCTTATAATGAGTACATGACAGTTAACTATTCAAAAAAATTACTTTACCCCCTTTTTGTAACTTTATTCAATAGGAATATTTTAGTTCTCTTCAGAACTGGTTTATGCTAAAACTGATCATTACATGTTCAGGCAATCCATTCCACTACTTTATTGCTGTATAATAAAAGGTGTCTGAGGCCTGACCACTTGTTCACTTCCCATAGTACCATACTACTGGTTTTGGGTCCTAACTTTTGACAAAAATTTGCAGCAAGATAGTATTCAGTAATGTGAGAAATTTTATAAACATGACTTAATTTGAAATGCCATACTATGTCAATACATGGCACACATGACAGAACAGTGTACAGTACTGTGAAGAAAATATGATTGAGGTAAAAGTAGAGTAGTGCAGTCACAGCATGCTTGCACAGTGGGCTTTTGAGGACATTTGAAGATGAATTTAGTTAGAGGTTTTGCAGTGCTAAATACTTCTTAGTTCTGGTTGATGGTATTGGAGGTCTAAGTTTGCAGCTTTTAAACATTATGTTCTTATCCTGTTTTCCTCATAGATAATCTTTTCAGACTTTGTCCAGTCCATTTGATGTAACTATTTTCTTCCTATTAGTGATACAGGTAGTATTCTGGTTATATATCTTGCAGGTGTATTACTGTTCAAGAGAGACTGTACAGAGCCTCCTTATAGTCTTACTAATGTACGTATACTGTAACACAAACCACAGGGAATTCCATAGATGCCTGGTTTATTATTAGTATGGTTGCAGGTCATGAGTCTTGTAATATTCTGAATGGTTTTATTAGTGACAACACCAATGTTGATGTCACTTTGGGAGGGGAAAGTAGATCGTATGGGAAATTTGGATGGCCACTGCACTAGTTGGAAGGGTGAGTTTGTTTGCCATAGTCAGTTGAGAGGATTTTGGAGAATACCCTGTTCTTTGCATTGACAATCAAACTGACAACACAAGTAGTAATTTATCCTTCCAACTGATTATGTGGCCAACCAAATTTTCCATTTCATTCACCTGAATGATGCGAACATTGGGATTGTCACCTGTAAAAACCATTGGAGATATTACAAGGCCCCTGGATCCACAGCCCTCAATACTGTATTTAAGATTTTGTCTGTAAATAGTATCCTTTCACCATACTTGTCAGTAATCCAGCTAGCTATTTCAGTATAATAATAAATACTAATAATTATAAGCTATGTGTAGAAAGAGGTTTGGTAATAAGTAATACATATTTTATGAAAAAGAGCATAAATAAATATACAAGGTATGATATAGCACATAAGGAAAATAGTTTGTTGGATTATGTATTGGTGGATAAAAGGTTGATGGGTAGGCTTCAGGATGTACATGTTTATAGAGGGGCAACGGATATATCAGATCATTATTTGGTTGTAGCTACAGTTAGAGTAAAAGGTAGATGGGACAAAAAGAAAATGGCAACAGCAAGTAAGAGAGAGGTAAAAGTGTATAAACTAAGGGAGGAGGAAGTTAGGGTGAAATATAAGCAACTATTGGCAGAAAGGTGGGCTAGTGCAAGTATGAGTAGTGGGGGTTGAAGAGAGTTGGGATAGTTTTAAAAATGCAGTATTAGAATGTGGGGCAGAAGTTTGTGGCTATAGGAGGGTGGGTGCAGGAGGAAAGAGGAGTGAGTGGTGGAATGAAGAAGTTAAGGGTGTGATAAAAGAGAAAAAGGTAGCTTATGAGAGGTTTTTACAAAACAGAAGTGTTAATAGAAGAGCAGAGTATATGGAGAGTAAAAGAAAGGTGAAGAGAGTGGTGAGAGAGTGCAAAAGAAGAGTGAATGAAAGAATGGGAGAGGCTCTGTCAAGAAATTTTGCTGAAAAGAACAAATTTTGGAGTGAGATAAAGAAGGTAAGAAAGCCTAGGGAACGAATGGATTTGTCAGTTAAAAACAGAGTAGGGGAGTTAGTAGATGGGGAGCTGGAGGTATTGGGTAGATGGCGGGAATATTTTGAGGAACTTTTAAATGTCGATGAAAAAAGGGAAGCAGTAATTTCATGTACTGGCCAGGGAGGTACAACATCGTTTAGGAGTGAAGAAGAGCAGGATGTGAGTGTAGGGGAGGTGCGTGAGGCATTACGTAGAATGAAAGGGGGTAAAGCAGCTGGAATTGACGGAATCATGACAGAAATGTTAAAAGCAGGGGGGGATATAGTGCTGGAGTGGTTGGTATTTTTGTTTAATAAATGTATGAAAGAGGGGAAGGTACCTAGGGATTGGCTGAGAGCATGTATAGTTCCTTTATATAAAGGGAAGGGGGATAAAAGAGAGTGTAAAAATTATAGGGGAATAAGTTTACTAAGTATACCAGGTAAAGTGTATGGCAGGGTTATTATTGAAAGAATTAGAGGTAAGACAGAGAGTAAGATTGCAGATGAGCAAGGAGGCTTTAGAGTGGGTAGGGGATGTGTAGATCAAGTGTTTACAGTGAAGCATATATGTGAACAGTATTTAGATAAAATTAGAGAAGTTTTTATTGCATTTATGGATTTAGAAAAGGCATATGATAGAGTAGATAGGGGAGCAATGTGGCAAATGTTGCAAGTGTATGGAATAGGTAGTAAGTTACTGAAGGCTGTAAAGAGTTTTTATGAGGATAGTGAGGCTCAGGTTAGGGTGTGTAGGAGAGAGGGAGATTACTTTCCAGTAAAAGTAGGTCTTAGACAGGGATGAGTAATGTCACCATGGTTGTTTAATATATTTATAGATAAGGTTGTACAAGAAGTAAATGCTAGGGTGTTGGAGAGAGGGTGGGATTAAATTATGGAGAATTAAATGCAAAATGGGAGTTGACACAGTTACTTTTTGCTGATGATACTCTGCTTATGGGAGATTCTAAAGAAAAGTTGCAAAGGTTAGTGGACGAGTTTGGGAGAGTGTGTAAAGGTAGAAAGTTAAAAGTGAACATAGATAAGAGTAAGGTGATGAGGGTATCAAACGATTTAAATAAAGAAAAATTGGATATCACATTGGAGAGAGGGATTATGGAAGAAGTAAATGTTTTCAGATATTTGGGAGTTGATGTGTCAGTGGATGGGTTTATGAAGGATGAGGTTAACCATAGAATTGATGAAGGAAAAAAGGTGAGTGGTGCGTTGAGGTATCTGTGGAGACAAAAAACGTTATCCATGGAGGCAAAGAAGGGAATGTACGAAAGTATAGTGGTACCAACACTCTTATATGGGTGTGAAGCATGGGTTGCAAATGCTGCAGCGAGGAGGAGGCTGGAGGCAGTGGAGATGTCCTGTCTAAGGGCAATGTGTGGCGTAAATATTATGCAGAAAATTCGGAATGTGGAAATTAGGAGAAGGTGTGGAGTTACTAAAAGTATTTGTCAGAGGGCTGAAGAGGGGTTGTTGAGGTGGTTTGGTCATTTAGAGAGAATGGATCAAAGTAGAATGACTTGGAGAGCGTATAAATCTGTAGGGAAGGAAGGCGGGTAGGGTCGTCCTAGAAAAGGTTGGAGGGAAGGGGTAAAGGAGGTAGTATTGTGGGCGAGGGGCTTGGACTTCCAGCAAGCATGTGTGAGTGTGTTAGATAGGAGTGAATGGAGACGAATGGTTTTTGGGACATGACGATCTGTTGGAGTGTGAGCAGGGTAACATTTTGTGAAGGGATTCAGGGAAACCAGTTAATTGATTTAGTTGGACTTGAGTCCTGGAAATGGGAATTACAATGCCTGCACTTTAAAGGAGGGGTCTGGGATAGTGACAGCTGGGAGGGACAATTCTCAGCTGTCGTATCTGAGCTCCTCTGCAAAGACAGTGATTATGTATGAGTGTGGTGAAAGTGTTGACTGATGATGAAAGTATTTTCTTTTGGGGGATTTTCTTTCTTTTTGGGTCACCCTGCCTCGGTGGGAGACGGCCGACTTGTTGGAAAAAAAAAAAAATTATAAGTATAGTGTACATCTATCTGATTCATTTACTAAAAATTATACTATGTTGCAGAAGCAGATACAAGATGTTCCACAATATTTCCACACCAAATATTGCATATTATGGAAAGCAGTGTTTCCAAACCACCAAGGTTCTGAGGTGAGTTAAAATGCTATCTGACATTTTTTTTTTAGTTACGTACTGTTACCAGTAGTTTGGATAAGGTTTCATTTAAATTGTATATTAATACGTACAGTGGACCCTGGGTTTTTTCACCTAAAAACTCGAACAATTATGTAAGTGTATTTTCGTAAGTGCTTTTGTAAGTGTATTTCTGGGGGGTCTGAAATGACTAATCTAGTTTACATTTGTCCTTATGGGAACAAATTCGTTCGGTAACGGCACTCAAACAGCATTCTGGAAAGAATTTTCGACGAAAATCGAGGGTCCACTGTATATGTGAAGCTAATTTTTAATTATTTTTTTTAACACCCTGGCCGTCTCCCACCGAGGCAGGGTGACCCAAAAAAGAAACACTTTCACCATCATTCGCACTATCACTGTCTTGTCAGAGGTACGCAGATACAACAGTTTAGATATCACTCTAAACATCAGATATCCCAAACCCTTCCTTTATTGTACATGCATTGTACTTCTCACTTCCAGGACTCAAGTCTGGCTAACCAGTTTCCCTGAATACCTTCACAAAATATTAACCCTGCTCATACTCCAACAGCACTCAAGTCCCAGAAACCATTCTTCTCCACTCACTCCTATCTAACACGCTCACACATGCCTGCTGTATGTCCTAGCTCCCTTGCACATACAGCCTCCCTCCATCCTTTCCTAGGATGACCCCTATCCCACCTCCCCTCCACTACAGATTTGAATTATGTTGGCTCTTATTCCAGTATGAAATTCAGTACAGTACAGTGGTACCTCGAGTTACGATGGTCCCCAAAATCGCCCTTTTATGTAAGTTTATTTTTTTAAATGCTTTTGTAAGTATATTTTTGGGGGTGTAAAAGGACTAGTCTATTTTACATTATTCCTTATGGGGATAAATTCGTTTGGTAATGGCACTTGAACATCATTCTCGAACGAAAAAATATCGTAACTCGAGGTACCACTGTACTTGGCATTCCAAACACTGTGTTTAATTATTCCTTGGGGTATATACGTACATAAAATATTGACATACAGTAGATCAGTTAAAACATTGTTCTGCCAACATGAAAATTTTTTTGAATGTTGCTAATATTACTTAAACAAAAGGCTAGAATGTATGGGATACTGTATAATCTATGTACAGTATTACCTTCTTAAGTAGAGTTCACATTAGGAATAAGAAATCACTATACCATTAGATATATTTTGTACACTATATAAAGTACAGCATTGTACAGGTGGCCCTCCACATTCGCGAGTTCCACTTTCGTGAGCTTCGAACATGCGCGAATGCCCAGCCGCCTATTATCGGCAGTGACGCTGGCAGTAAAGAGTTAGATTCCACACACTAGACTCATCATGCCATGCAGTTACACTCCATATAATCAACTCCATTCAACTGTCATCAGTAATTGCATGGCTAACTATCATCACCATCATCATCATCGTCATTGTCATCATCATCATCACAAGTCATCAGAGTTCGTCTGCCTAACCTTACGAGTGGTGAGCATTTTGTTTGTTCATTATTTATTATTAAACCATAACATGTACAGTATATACAATATTTTACGATGTTTTCATGTGTTTTATGATTGTTCATGGTTCAATAGGTTAAGGAAGCAGTATTATTAGGCTAAGTAAATGCTATTATTATACAGTGGACTTTCGGTTTTCGTACAGCTCCCAACTCGAACAATTATGTAAGTACTTTTGTAAGTGTATTTTTGGGGGTCTGAAACGACTAATCTAATTTACATTCGTCCTTATGGGAACAAATTCATTCGGTAACGGCACTCGAACAGCATTCTGGAAAGAATTATCATGAAAACCGAGGGTCCACTGTATTTCCCTACAATATATTTGCGCACCAAATATTCGCGAATTTTCAACATTCGTGAGGTTCTTGATCCCCTAACCCTTGCAAATGTGGAGGGCCACCTGTATATGCATTCTGTGCTACAGCCATTGGAAACTTTAAAATATATGATGAGCAAATTATTGAAAGTGAGTACCAAGAGTAAAACTCTGCTTCTGTAGCATCAGCTACAAGAGCAGAGCGTGTCTTTAGATGTCCCCTTAACCCTTTCAGTGTTGGTCCCGTAGTACTACGGCTTGAGAGCCAGTGCCGGTCCCGTAATACTACGCCAAAATTCTAGCTGCTTCAAATCTAGCGGAAGAAAGCTGGTAGGCCTACATGTGAGAGAATGGGTTTGTGTGCTCAGTGTGCACAGTATAAAAAAAATCAGGGACTCCTCTGCTTTGTGGGAATGCCATTTCAGTAGTTCTTGTTCAGCATGCCTAGCAGTAAGAAATATCTGACTCCCTGGAAAATCTGGGACTCTTCTCTTCCCAAGTGATAGTTCTAACACAGATGGAAGTGTCAGTGAAGATGAATTTCATGGTTTTGAGGAGTTTGTGACCAAAAGCAATGCCCAGGAAACCAGAAGGAAGGTAGGAAGGAATAAAGGAAGGAAGGTAGGAATGAAGGAAGGATGACCCAGACGACCATCAATCTAGGATAACCCAAAAAAGTCAGACAAAGTGACTTAAGTGAGCCCCCGGTTTTCGTGATTAATCCGTTCCAGAGGGCGTCATGAACACCAAATATGAACTCCGAATCTATTTTCCCCATAAGAAATAATGGAAATAAAATTAATCCGTTCCAGACACCCAAAAGTATTAAAATAAATTTAGTTTCTACATTAAATATACACTAAATTACACAGAAAACAATGATACATGAAGAATAAAAGTACAGTGGAACCCCGGTTAACGAACACCCTGGAAATTGTGCAGTTATGTAAGTATAATATTGTAAGTGCTTGTGGAAGTGTATTTTTGGGGGTCTGAAATAGACTAACCTAAATGACATTTTTTCTTAAGGAAGTAAATTCGTTCGGTAATGGGACTTGAGCAGGCTTCTGCAATGAATTTTTTTCGTTAACCGGGGTTCCACTGTATAATAACATGTCACTTACCTTTATTGAAGAGTTGTTGATGTGTGGAAGACGGGAGGAGGGGAGAGGATGGAAGTTTTTTCATTGTTTGGAAGGGAAATCCCCTTCTATAAAGACATCAAGTAACAAATCCTTGCCTTCCTTCTACACTCCCTGCATGCCTGCTATGCTCCCTGCATGCCTGCTACACTCCCTGCATGCCTGCTACACTCCCTGCATGCATGCTACACTCCCTGCATGCCTGCTACACTCCCTGCATGCCTGCTACACTCCTGCATCCCTGCTACACTCCCTGCATGTCTGCTACACTCCCTGCATGTCTCCTACACTCCCTGCATGCCTGCTACACTCCCTGCATGCCTGCTACACTCCCTGCATGCCTGCTACACTCCCTGCATGCCTGCTACACTCCCTGCATGCCTGCTACACTCCCTGCATGCCTGCTACACTCCCTGCATGCCTGCTACACTCCCTGCATGCCTGCTACACTCCCTGCATGCCTTCTACACTCCCTGCATGCCTGCTACACTCCCTGCATGCCTGCTACACTCCCTGCATGCCTGCTACACTCCCTGCATGCCTGCTACACTCCCTGCATGCCTGCTACACTCCTGCATGCCTGCTACACTCCCTGCATCCCTGCTACACTCCCTGCATCCCTGCTACACTCCCTGCATCCCTGCTACACTCCCTGCATCCCTGCTACACTCCCTGCATGCCTGCTACACTCCCTGCATGCCTGCTACACTCCCTGCATTTTTGCTACACTCCCTGCATGCCTGCTACACTCTCTGCATGCCTTCTACACTCCCTGCATCCCTGCTACACTCCCTGGATCCCTGCTACACTCTTTACCACAGGGCTGGCACTAGGAGCTTTCTTGGGGCCCATGGTGGCTTATTTAGCAGTTGCAACCGCTAAAAACAGTGGAATAATGACAATATATCTGGTATGAATGCGTGGGTGGCGGTCACTCGCTGGTAAACAATAGCACACTGACGCTGAATGGGGCCCATGGTGGCTTATTTAGCAGTTGCAACCGCTAAAAACAGTGGAATAATGACAATATATCTGGTATGAATGCGTGGGTGGCGGTCACTCGCTGGTAAACAATAGCACACTGACGCTGAATGGAGTGCCCGGGCCCGCTCAGGCCACGCGTACGCATCCGGGACGAATCATGAACTCTAAGCGGATTCGTGAACACCGAGCCAAAATTTTTGTGAAAAAACATAACGAACACCGATTTTAACGAACTCCGACGCTAACGATGTCCCCTTAAGAGCTCTTCTTTAGATGTCCCCTTAAGAGCTCTTCTTTAGATGTCCCCTTAAGAGCTCTTCTTTAGATGTCCCCTTAAGAGCTCTTCTTTAGATGTCCCCTTAAGAGCTCTTCTTTAGATGTCCCCTTAAGAGCTCTTCTTTAGATGTCCCCTTAAGAGCTCTTCTTTAGATGTCCCCTTAAGAGCTCTTCTTTAGATGTCCCCTTAAGAGCTCTTCTTTAGATGTCCCCTTAAGAGCTCTTCTTTAGATGTCCCCTTAAGAGCTCTTCTTTAGATGTCCCCTTAAGAGCTCTTCTTTAGATGTCCCCTTAAGAGCTCTTCTTTAGATGTCCCCTTAAGAGCTCTTCTTTAGATGTCCCCTTAAGAGCTCTTCTTTAGATGTCCCCTTAAGACTCTTCTTTAGATGTCCCTTAAGATCTCTTCTTTAGATGTCCCCTTAAGAGCTCTTCTTTAGATGTCCCCTTAAGAGCTCTTCTTTAGATGTCCCCTTAAGAGCTCTTCTTAGATGTCCCCTTAAGAGCTCTTCTTTAGATGTCCCCTTAAGAGCTCTTCTTTAGATGTCCCTTAAGAGCTCTTCTTTAGATGTCCCTTAAGAGCTCTTCTTTAGATGTCCCCTTAAGAGCTCTTCTTTAGATGTCCCCTTAAGAGCTCTTCTTTAGATGTCCCCTTAAGAGCTCTTCTTTAGATGTCCCCTTAAGAGCTCTTCTTTAGATGTCCCCTTAAGAGCTCTTCTTTAGATGTCCCCTTAAGAGCTCTTCTTTAGATGTCCCCTTAAGACTCTTCTTTAGATGTCCCCTTAAGAGCTCTTCTTTAGATGTCCCCTTAAGAGCTCTTCTTTAGATGTCCCCTTAAGAGCTCTTCTTTAGATGTCCCCTTAAGAGCTCTTCTTTAGATGTCCCCTTAAGAGCTCTTCTTTAGATGTCCCCTTAAGAGCTCTTCTTTAGATGTCCCCTTAAGAGCTCTTCTTTAGATGTCCCCTTAAGAGCTCTTCTTTAGATGTCCCCTTAAGAGCTCTTCTTTAGATGTCCCCTTAAGAGCTCTTCTTTAGATGCCCCCTTAACCCTTTGGGGGTTTCAGGACCCTCTCCGAATTTCGTTCTCAGGGTCGCACATTTTTCGGAAAAAAAAAAAATTATTTTTTCTTATGAAATGATAGAGAATCTTTTTCCGATCATAACGCCACCAAAATTATGAAATTTGATCGAGAACTAACGGAATTATGCTTTTGTGAAGTTAGCGGTATCGATAACATTTACGCATCGGCGACTTCGCCCTCTTTGAGCCCTATTTTCGGCAAATTCCAATGTTTCAGTCTACTAAAATTATAGCTATTTCGCTAGAACTCCATTTCTTCTATCGATTGAGTACAAAAAAACGTCTATTTACCAATTTCAACTACCCAAAATAGTGGTCAGAAAATGGCAATTTAGCCAATTTCACAAATTTCAAAAGATGCCAATTTCAAAATAGGGTCCAGAATAAACAAGGCAGACATTCCTGCCACTAAAATAACATCATCTCTGTTCATTAGTCACGTCTCCAGGCCCCTCTTACATTACTTTTGCTTTCTATTTTTAATTTTTATTCCCACAAAAAATAGAAGATTTACTGTTATGTATACAACTGCATCATTGTAAAAGTGGTATAAATAATATCAGCGCACTTTTGCAAGAATATTAGACTCGCCAGTTGATGTGCATTGGGAGCATGGTTTGATTTGTTTACTCTTGAACATCGGCCAAAATCGAACATTTTTGCTACTTTGCGTTCAGTTTCAAGGTACTTGTTATCGTGAAACCAGTCAAAATTATCTCTATTTCTGTAATATATCATCCATTCTATCAAATGAGACTAAGAAAACGAGAATACAAGCATAAATACCATACGAAAATAGACTGCAAAGTAGCTGTTTTAAACCAAAAACATGGTCAGAGTTATTTTTTCATTATGCACTGTGTGGTGCAGGATTTTTTTATACTGCGCACACTGACCGCACAGACCTATTCTCTCAAATCTAGGCCTAACAGCCTGTTTCTGCTTGATTTGAGGGCGCTAGAATTTAGCCGTACTAGTACGACGAAAACCCTGGGGCGTAAGCCGTACTAGTATGGTCGAAACCCTGAAAGGGTTAAGAGCTCTTCTTTAGATATCCCCTTAAGAGAGGTTCATTGATGCTGGTGAGAGATTCTTGTTCTAAGGAATTGGACCTAACCTCCCCTTCTTGAATTGAACCTTATTGCCTCCTGTTTTTCCAGGTGCTGTCTGACTCCTTTTGGATTTAATTCTTTCCCCTGATCAGTATAATAAATAAATCTTTAAATGTAAAGAAAGGTAGATAGATATTGCTGTTCATAAATGGTTAAATGTTTGTAATTTTCTTAACATTACTATTTTAAAGCAGAAATGCTTAAATATTTGCTAAAGTATTCCTCATTTCTCAGTGCTTTTAAGTTACTGTATTTTTTTTTTATTAACACATCGGCCGATTCCCACCAAGGCAGGGTGGCCCAAAAAAGAAAAACTTTCATCATCATTCACTCCATCACTGTCTTGCCAGAGGGGTGCTTTACACTACAGTTATAAAACTGCAACATTAACACCCCTCCTTCAGAGTGTAGACACTGTACTTCCCATCTCCAAGACTCAAGTCCGGCCTGCCGGTTTCCCTGAATCCCTTCATAAATGTTACTTTGCTCACACTCCAACAGCACGTCAAGTATTAAAAACCATTTGTCTCCATTCACGCCTATCAAATACGCTCACACATGCTTGCTGGAAGTCCAAGCCCCTCGCACACAAAATCTCCTTTACCCCCCTCCCTCCAACCTTTCCTAGGCTGACCCCTATCCCCCCCTCCCTCCACTACTGATCTATACACTCTCGAAGTCACTCCGTCTTGTTCCATTCTCTCTACATGTCCGAACCACCTCAACAACCCCTCCTCAGCTCTCTGGATAATAGTTTTCGTAATCCCGCACCTCCTCCTAATTTCCAAACTCTGAATTCTCTGCATTATATTCACACCACACATTGACCTCAGACATGACATCTCCACTGCCTCCAGCCTTCTCCTCATTGCAACATTCATCACCCATGCTTCACACCCATATAAGAGTGTTGGTATAACTATACTCTCATACATTCCCCTCTTTACTTCCATGGACAAAGTTCTTTGTCTCCACAGACTCCGAAGTGCTAAACTCACCCTTTTCCCCTCATCAATTCTATGATTCACCTCATCCTTCATAGACCCATCTGCTTACATGTCCACTCCCAAATATCTGAATACATTCACCTCCTCCATATTCTCTCCCTCCAATCTGATATCCAATCTTTCGTCACCTAATCTTTTTGTTATCCTCATCACCTTACTCTTTCCTATATTCACTTTCAATTTTCTTCTTTAACACACCCTACCAAATTCATCCACCAACCTCTGCATCTTCTCTTCAGAATTTCCCAAAAGCACAGTGTCATCAGCAAAAAGCAACTGTGACAACTCCCACTTTGCATTTGATTCTTTATCTTTCAACCCCACACCTCTTGCCAAGACTCTCGCATTCACTTCTCTTACAACCCCATCTATAAATATATTGAACAACCACGGTGACATCACACATCCTTGTCTAAGGCCCACTTTTACTGGGAAATAGTCCCCCTCCCTCCTACACACACTAACCTGAGCCTCACTATCCTCATAAAAACTCTTCACTGCTTTCAGTAACCTACCTCCTATTCCATACACCTGCAACATCTGCCACATTGCCCCCCTATTCACCTATCATACGCCTTTTCCAAATCCATAAATGCCACAAAAACTCTTTACCCTTATCCAAATACTGTTCACCTATATGTTTCACTGTAAACACTTGGTCTACACACTCCCTACCTTTCCTAAAGCCCCCTTGTTCATCTGCTATCCTGCTCTCTGTCTTACTCTTAATTCTTTCAATAATAACTCTACCATACACTTTACCAGGTACACTCAACAGACTTATTCCTCTATAATTTTTGCACTCTCTTTTGTCCCCTTTGCCTTTATACAAAGGAACTATACACGCTCTCTGCCAATCCCTAGGTACCTTACCCTCTTCCATACATTTATTAAATAATAGCACTAACCACTCCAAAACTATCCCCACCTGGTTTTAACATTTCTATCTTTATCCCATCAATCCCAGCTGCCTTACCCCCTTTCATTCTACCCACTGCCTCACGAACTTCCCCCACACTCACAACTGGCTCTTCCACACTCCTACAAGATGTTATTCCTCCTTGCCCTATACACGGAATCACAGCTTCCCTGTCTTCATCAACATTTAACAACTCCTCAAAATATTCCCTCCATCTTCCCGATACTTCCAACTCTCCATTTAATAACTCTTCTCTCCTATTTTTAACTGTCAAATCCATTTGTTCCCTAGGCTTCCTCAACCTATTAATCTCACTCCAAAACGTTTTCTTATTTTCAACAAAATTTGTTGATAACATCTCACCCACTCTCTCATTTGCTCTCTTTTTACATTGCTTCACCACTCTCTTAACCTCTCTTTTTCTCTCCATATACTCTTCCCTCCTTGCATCACTTCTACTTTGTAAAAACCTCTCATATGCTAACTTTTTCTCCCTTACTACTCTCTTTACATCATCATTCCACCAATCGCTCTTCTTCCCTCCCACACCCACTTTCCTGTAACCACAAACTTCTGCTGAACACTCTAACACTACATTTTTAAATCTACCCCATACATCTTCGACCCCATTGCCTACACTCTCACTAGCCCATTTATCCTCCAATAGTTGTTTATATCTTACCCTAACTGCCTCCTCTTTTAGTTTATAAACCTTCACCTCTCTCTTACTTACTGCTATTTTCCTTGTATCCCATCTACCTTTTACTCCCACTGTAGCTGTAACTAAAAAGTGATCTGATATATCTGTGGCCCCTCTATAAACATGTACATCTTGAAGTCTACTCAACAGTCTTTTATCTACCAATACGTAGTTCAACAAACTACTGTCATTACGCCCTACATCATATCTTGTATACTTATTTATCCTCTTTTTCTTAAAATATGTACAGTGGTACCTCGACTTACGATATTTTTTCATTCCAGAATACTGTTAAAATGCCATTACCAAACGAATTTATCCCTTTTAGACCCCCAAAATTACACTTACAAAAGCATTTAAAAAAATAAACTTACATAAAAGGGTGAGTTTGGGGACCATCGTAAGTCGAGGTACCACTGTATTACCTATAACTAAACCCCTTTCTATACAAAGTTCAATCAAAGGGCTCCCATTATCAAAAGTTACTGTATATAAGTAAGAAATTAATTTTTTTTTTTTACCTTTATAAAAAGAGCATTTACTGTACAGTGGTACCCCGACTTACGATGGTCCCCAAACTCACCCTTTTATGTAAGTTTATTTTTTTAAATGCGTTTGTGAGTGTAATTTTGGGGGTCTAAACGGACTAGTCTATTTTACATCATTTCTTATGGAGATAAATTCGTTTGGTAATGACACTTGAACAGCATTCTGGAATGAAAAAATATCGTAAGTCGGGGTACCACTGTATATGTATAGAGTACAAAATAAATAATTTTAGAAAAATTAGGACTCACAGAAAACTGTTATTACTGACCTCTCATTTGTTTCTGGTTTATTGTATAGTTTTCATAATGTATCAAGTTTTTATAAAAAATCTAACTTACAGTAAACTTTTTTACCCCCCACAGGACTTCATGTTTTCTAATCCCAGGAAGTCGCCATTTTCACCAAGAACACTCTTTTAAGACAGCCAGTAACTGTTCCATTCACAGGCTAGGCAATAGTAGTAATCATTATTTATTTGAGATAAATCGTGAAAGACAAAAATATCACAAACATAGATTCAGTTACAGAAATCAAATGGGTATGCTATGTGGAATCATGGGAACTGCTGCAGTCTTTGGCATGGGTTCAGCACTGTGTGAAACCAAGGACAATGTATCAGATAAAGATTTATCATTGAATTCAGCAGTTTCTTTCACAGAACTTAATGTCTCATCTGAGGAATTCTTGGAAAATAAGAATTCTGATCAAATAGGTCAAGATGTTGTTGGCACAGAAAAAATTTCCTCTGAAAATCAGTCATCCTCTAGTAGTGGAACTTCTCAAGAAGTAAAAGTTACTAGTGTTCAGGAGATTGTAAAAAAGTCTCGTAAACTTCTGAAACGTTGTATGGATGAGGGTGGAGCACCAGGCCTTACTATAGCAGTGTCAGTGGATGGCAAGACAGCTTGGGAGGATGGTAGGTGATGTTACAATAATTGTTGGAAAACTTTTTTTAATGTTCTAGGTGGTAATTTATAGAGATACGTACATGTATCCCTTAAACCATCCTTACCTATGTGATTGTATTATTGACCAAACAATTTTAAATTTATTTAATATATAAGATTACCCAGAGTTGTGAAGGATAAGCCTTAGTGCATGGTATAGCACTGTTCCCTTTTTCATGTATGTACTACATGTTACCTACTTAGTTTTTCTTGGTTTTTAAGCAAGAAAATTTCTGCTATCTCGGGTAGAATCCACCTATAGAGCAAATGCGGGGATGCATAGCCTTGGAGAAGTAGATAAAAAAAACTTTTAAGAAAAAATAGGAAGATTTATAACTGAGGCTGTTTGAATGTTCTACCCATCTTTTATAATGAGCATACAGTGGACCCTCGGTTTTCATCGATAATTCTTTCCAGAATGCTGTTCGAGTGCCATTACCGAACAAATTTGTTCCAATAAGGACGAATGTAAATTAGATTAGTCCATTTCAGACCCCCAAAAATACACTTACATAATTGTTCAAGTTGGGAGCTGTACGAAAACCGAGGGTCCACTGTATATGTATATACAGTAGTATTAGGAAATATGGCACACAAGCTTTAAAATACAGTGGACCCCCGAGTAACGAGCAAAAGTCATTCCAGAAGCCTGCTCAAGTGCCATTACCGAACGAATTTACTCCCTTAAGAAATAATGTCAAGTAGGTTAGTCCATATCAGACCCCCAAAAATACACTTACAAAAGCACTTACAATATTATACGTACTTACATAATTGTACGATTTCCGGGGTACTCATTACTCGGGGGTCCACTGTATATATTATCACTGTAGTCATTTTAACAACTACAATGATAACTGCTGGATTGATGGTGCTGTATCACCCTTTCAGGTTTATCACTTAGCTTGATTATAATAATAATAATTATTATTCTCCAAAGGGAAGTGGAACAGAATTCTTCCTCCGTAAGCCATGCATGTCGTAAGGGGTGACTAAAATGCCGGGAGCAAGGGGTAGTAACCTCTTCTCCTGTAGACATTACTAAATTTTAAAAGAGAAACTTTTGTTTTTCTTTTTAGGTCACCCTGCCTCAGTGGGATATGGCTGGTTTGTTGGAAAAAAAATAGGCTGTTTCTTGTGCACATAAACTGTACATATATGAATAACTGTTTTCAATTTTTTTTTTTTTTATTAACACATCGGCCGATTCCCACCAAGGCAGGGTGGCCCGAAAAAGAAAAACTTTCATCATCATTCACTCCATCACTGTCTTGCCAGAGGGGTGCTTTACACTACAGTTATAAAACTGCAACATTAACACCCCTCCTTCAGAGTGCCGGCACTGTACTTCCCATCTCTAGAACTCAAGTCCGGCCTGCCGGTTTCCCTGAATCCCTTCATAAATGTTACTTTGCTCACACTCCAACAGCACGTCAAGTATTAAAAACCATATGCCTCCATTCACTCCTATCAAATACGCTCACACATGCTTGCTGGAAGTCCAAACCCCTCGCACACAAAACTTCCTTTACCCCCTCCCTCCAATCTTTCCTAGGCCGACCCCTACCCCGCCTTCCCTCCACTACAGATTTATACACTCTCGAAGTCACTCTGTCTCGTTCCATTCTCTCTACATGTCCAAACCACCTCAACAACCCCTCCTCAGCTCTCTGGACAATCGTTTTGGTAATCCCGCACCTCCTCCTAATTTCCAAACTCCGAAATCTCTGCATTATATTCACACCACACATTGACCTCAGATACGACATCTCCACTGCCTCCAGCCTTCTCCTCGTTGCAACATTCATCACCCATGCTTCACACCCATATAAGAGCGTTGGTATAACTATACTCTCATACATTCCCCTCTTTACTTCCATGGACAAAGTTCTTTGTCTCCACAGACTCCGAAGTGCTCCACTCACCCTTTTCCCCTCATCAATTCTATGATTCACCTCATCCTTCATAGACCCATCTGCTGACATGTCCACTCCCAAATATCTGAATACATTCACCTCCTCCATACTCTCTCCCTCCAATCTGATATCCAATCTTTCGTCACCTATTCTTTTTGTTATCCTCATCACCTTACTCTTTCCTATATTCACTTTCAATTTTCTTTTACACACCCTACCAAATTCATCCACCAACCTCTGCAACTTCTCTTCAGAATCTCCCAAAAGCACAGTGTCATCAGCAAAAAGCAACTGTGACAACTCCCACTTTGTATTTGCCTCTTTATCTTTTAGTCCCACACCTCTTGCCAAGACCCTCGCATTCACTTCTCTTACAACCCCATCTATAAATATATTGAACAACCACGGTGACATCACACATCCTTGTCTAAGGCCCACTTTTACTGGGAAATAGTCCCCTTCCCTCCTACACACTCTAATCTGAGCCTCACTATCCTCATAAAAACTCTTCACTGCTTTCAGTAACCTTCCTCCTATTCCATACACCTGCAACATCTGCCACATTGCCCCCCTATCTACCCTATCATACGCCTTTTCCAAATCCATAAATGCCACAAAAACATCTTTACCCTTATCCAAATACTGTTCACCTATATGTTTCACTGTAAACACTTGGTCTACACACTCCCTACCTTTCCTAAAGCCCCCTTGTTCATTTGCTATCTTGCTTTCTGTCTTACTCCTAATTCTTTCAATAATAACTCTACCATACACTTTACCAGGTACACTCAACAGACTTATTCCCCTATAATTTTTGCACTCTCTTTTGTCCCTTTTGCCTTTATACAAAGGAACAATACACGCTCTCTGCCAATCCCTAGGTACCTTACCCTCTTCCATACATTTATTAAATAATAGCACCAACCACTCCAAAACTATATCCCCACCTGCTTTTCAAAATATACAGTAATTAACCTTAAGGCAAATT
The DNA here is from genome assembly GCA_009830355.1 of Cherax destructor. Classification (NCBI taxonomy): domain Eukaryota; kingdom Metazoa; phylum Arthropoda; class Malacostraca; order Decapoda; family Parastacidae; genus Cherax; species Cherax destructor. The sequence continues at coordinate 296,967 of WNWK01000382.1, forward strand.
TTTTTAGGATTTTTTTTTTATATTGCTAGAAAATGAACAGTTAGAAGATGGTTGCTTATTACTACTCTACATCCAGGCTTTGGATTTGCTGACCTAGAAAACAATGTTCGGTGTTCACCCAACACTGTAATGCGCATTGCCAGCATCAGCAAATCTTTAACTATGGCAGTTGTAGCTAAACTGTGGGAAGATGGGAAGCTGGATCTTGATGCTCCAATCCAGAAATACATTCCAAGTTTTCCAGTCAAAACCTTTAATGGTGAGGAGGTAAGATTCTTTAAAAGTTAACTTGTTTAAATTCTTGTTTATACAGTATAGGAGATATAATATAGCAAAGGCATAATGCACATTCTACACTATAGAATGTACACTATAAAAGGAGCAGCAAAAAACATTTTATGATATGGTCTCACAGAGTATACAAGGAAATCTTTACATTTTCCTTACAGGATTACCATAGATTTTAGAAATTGTCAATAAGATTTTGTGTGCTTTAGTTCTATTTAATTTGAGGTCTACTAATGTATATATATATTGGTGGTGATTTGCTAGGGTGGTATGTGCTAATGCTTACACACATAGCCACTATGGTAAGTTGTTCAGAATTGTTTGAAGGCTCTTATGCACACAACATGCTTTAAAGATGCAAAGAAACTACTCTCTCTTGCATATTTTGAGAACCATTTACTGTATAACTATGGACTTGCCATCCTTCTTGAAATTTTGGAATAAGAATGACATGAATAATAGCAAAAGTGCAATTCTGAGTGATGTCAGTATATAGGGCTTTTATATAGGATACATTTTCTGTATTTTCCATGGGGGAAGTGTAAAAGAATTCTTCCTCCATGAGCCATGCATGTTGTAAGATGCGACTAAAATGCCGGGAGCATGGGGCTAGTAACCCCTTTTCCTGTATAATTTACTAACTTTAAAAATTAAAACTTTCATTTTTCTTTTTAGGTCACCCTGCCTTGGTGGGATACAGCCAGTTTGTTGAAAAAAAAATTATGTATGGGTTCTAATAAATCTCTTATGTCATACCTCTCTCTTTTCATCAGGATTGACCCTTTCTACCATTTATGCCTCTTTTCCCTTTCCATTTTCCTCTCTTAAAGGATCCTGTTTCCTGTAGCTGAGCTCGACCCACAGTCAGCCAACTCTCACCAATTGACAACCTTCATCACCACAGATATAATCCTTCTGGTGGGTACCTTCTTGCCTGTGAAGGGCTCTTGATCTGTGGAATTGAAACTACCCATTCTCCAGGCACTATATGGCCCTTATGTATTTGCCACTTTCCCATGAATAACAATCTACAGATTATACTGTGTCTCTGCTTGTCCCTAAACACAAAAAAATCAAATTTGTATTAAGATTTTTGCAGTTAGTATATGAGATTATACCAATTACTGTAGGTCTGTACAGACCTACTGCAGCTGTTTACCTAACAGTACTATGAATATAGGTACCTGGGTGTTAAGCTAACTTGTGGATCACATCTTAGGGAAAAGGACCAGATGGCCCCACTGGAAATAAGTTATGCTATTGGCTTTCCTTCTACCTTTGTGCTCCACAAGAAAGTGAGAAGGGGATAGACATAAGCTTTATTTGGTTCATAGTCGTGATAGTGTGGCTTGCTTTGTTTGCATAGCTTGTATAGTGGATGATATAACCAGGACTGCAAACAACGAATGACTATTCCCACTTCCTACTGATATTTCTGTTTAGAGTAAGTGTATAGATTCTCTGCTTTCTTATGGCTATTCATCACCCTCAGACCTCCAGACATTATTTAGGAAGTTATTTCAAATCAAGCTTAGTATTGTGGGGCTGTTGGCAGTTTACTAAACAAGCAAAGTTTGATGAACCACGTAGACTGCTACCTCATCAGTTCCTATACAGAGTGTTTCTACTGGTGACACTCAGCTGATTTGTGGCCCTTGCTTAGATATAGAAAAGAGGAACCTTCATGAGAGAAAATCAAAGGTAGGAGGATACATACTGAGGTAAAAGTAGTAAGAAGGTTTAATTCTAGAGGAGAGAGAGGTATGACAAGAGAGGTTGTATACCTAGTAGTTTATTGAATCTTACAAAGAAAGACATTTTTCATATGTCAGTATGTTGTACTATAGTCTATTGTTGAATTCTCGTCTACAGGTGACCATAACTACGAGGCATCTTATAAGCCATCAATCTGGGATAAGACATTATAAGTCGAGAGGATCTAATAAAAAGGAAAAGGAAGAAGAGAAAAAGAGGACAACTACAGTATCAAAAAATGAAAATATGAAAGGTAAAGAGGATAAAGCAAACAAATCACAAGATAAAACTGCAAATGTAATGAATACAAAAAAAAATAGTAGTGACAGTAAATCCTTAGACAACAAGCAGAATGAAAATATAGTAATTGATAGTATTACCACAATAGCTAATGGGAAATCAACAGAGCAAGATGGAAAAGCTAAAGAAAAGCCTGCTACAACAAGGAAATATAAAAAAGAGGAAGAAGAGTATGAATTTGGCAAGCAAGAATACTACATTAAGAAAGAGTATGAAACCATTCAGGAAGCACTTATGCTGTTTCAGAATGATGAGCTTCTCTTCAAACCTGGTGGGTATATACATACATACCTCGTTAATACACCACTTGCTCTAGAGTTCTTTGATAATACGGTGGTTTTCAATTATATTCATGTTTATTATTTTCAGTGCTTGCCTTGATCTTAAGATGGTTTTAAGTTTTTGGTATTAGTGAGGTATGCCTGTATTATTTGTAGCAATTAGCTTTAGTTATGTACTGTATATTGACCCTAATCATATATACATGGTTGTTAATCGGAAGATTTACCGCCTAAGGGTACAATACCTTTAAACAGTAAATGGGGGTATTGATGCTAGTGAAGGGCTCTTGGTCCAAGAAATTGGATGTGGTGCTCTATTTCTTAAATCAACCTTGATTGCCTCCCATTTCCTAGGTGTTGTGTAACCCCTACAAATACAGTGGACCCCCGAGTTTCGGTCATAATTCATTCCAGAAGGCTGCTCAAGTGCCATTACCGAACGAATTTACTCCCTTAAGGAATAATGTCAAGTAGGTTAGTCCATTTCAGAGTCCAATAAACAATGCAGACATTCCTGGCACTAAAATAAGATGTTACAGTAGACCCTCATTTAGCACGACTTTATGTTGCACGATTTGGGTATTACACGATTGAAGAATTGCGGCACATTTTTATCTAACACGAAGTAAACTGTGTATATACCCATGTTTCAAAGAATTCCACAAGCTGCAGGAGTTCTAGGAAAGTGTTCAGTGAGTGTACATTTGTATACTATATATTATAGAACAATAGTTTTGAACATTTTTTTCCCAAAAATACACTTACAAAAGCACTTACAATATTACACTTACATAATTGTTCGATTTCCGAGGTGACCGAAACTCGGGGGTCCACTGTATAGGACTTTCCCATGAACATAATAACGTGATTGCATTATATTACATATATTGTTGTTGATGATATAAGAAATATTGTGTATACAGCCTCTCCACACTTAACGACGGAGTTCTGTTCCTAAGACCACGTAGGTAAACAAATTCATTGCTAAGTGAGGAGCATACTATAATTGTGGTGGGTTTGTGTCAACCATCTTTGATTTTGTTTTAATGCCACCTTTGCACCATTTATAACATTTATAACATTTATGGTATATTTTTAAATGTTTATACAGCAATGTACTGTAGTATATTGTAATAAACGGAATAGAGGAAATCAGCTCTAATATACATTATTTAGGTATGCATACTGGTCAAAGAGCCCGTCTTAAGTCCGAGTCGTCAGTAAACGAGTACGTACATCTCTTAAGTGAGGAGAGGCTGTATTACTGTACTATACTTTTGAAGATTATGGTTTAGTTATAACATATTATTTTACTCTCATTTCTGCACATGTTTGCAAATAACTTTTAATGTGACATTGTGATAAATGAGAATGATAAAACAGTAAACCCTAAATTTAAAGGACTGCAAAAATCCTGGACAAAATCCACTAAGTCATTTAGTTTGGAGAAAACATATTAAGTCCATTGGGTAAATAATTGCCCATTATTGTTATGATCAAAACAAGACAATCTTAGCTCAATTCATCACACTCATCATTACTGACCACCTTCATACCTCCTCTTACTCTGTTATTAATCAAGGGTTTACTGTATATAAAAGACTGATGATTGAAAATTTAGAAATTCATATACTAATTGGTATAATGGATAGCAAACAAAATTTTGAGTAATTTTTTGGAAGAAGAATATGTGTTCAGTGATAAAACATGCAAAATAAGCAAGAATATGATTAGATGCACAGTAAGTAGAGTACATAGTACATAATGTGTAAAAATAATTATATATAATGTATATGGTGAGAATTGATGCAAAAGTTGCCCTTCTAGACAGTCAGAAAACATAAATGGAATATGAATGGGTAATAAGTATTAATACACAACCAATTTCTACTATCTTTCTAAATAAATGTCAGTATTTTGAATATCCATTAATAATAGTTTGTCTGAATATCAGTTTCCAGTACATTTTTATGAGAACCTGCACTATATTGCATAGTGTACAGAACCAAGTACAGTTCAATACAGATATTTGTCCATTGATTATTTTCGCAAAGTGTTCTATAGGATTTTAGTTACAGTGGAACCTCTGCTTACGAGTTTAATCCATTCCGTGACCTAGCTCGTAACCCGATCTGCTCGTATGCTGAGTCAATTTTCCTCATTTAAATTAATTGAAATGCCATTAATCCATTCCAGCGGTGTTCCTGCTCTCAGGTGGCAGGACAAAATACACTTCAATATAACACTAATATCAACTCTATGGCTTATTTATCTATCACAATTCATCTAATATGACATAATAAACAATATAAATAACATAGAAACCTGATTTATACTCTTGAATGAATAAAATATGTCATTATGTGACAAGTGGTGGTGGCCATTTTTGCTCCCGCGTTGTTGTGGTATTCACTGTGCCATCTAGTGGAGGCGTTCTGAAACTCACTTGTTATTATGGTATTATTATTATTATAATTATTATTATAGTAGCATTATTATTATATTTACGTGTAGTAGGTTGGTAGACGGCAACCACTCGGGGAGGTACTACCGTCCTACCAAGTGAGTGTAAAAAGGAAGCCTGTATTTTGTTTTACATGATGGTAGGATTGCTGGTGTCTTTTTTCTGTTTCATAAACATGCAAGATTTCAGGTACACCTTGCTACTTCTACGTACACTTAGGTCACACTACACATGCATGTACACGTTTATGTATACACTCATCTGAGTTTTCTTTGATTTTACCTTAATAGTTCTTATTCTTATTGCTAGTAACCCGTTTTCCTGTATAGCTTACTAAAAAGAAAAAGAAGAAAACCGTCAAAGTGGGATGTTTCAATGTGCGTGGATGTTGTGCGAATGATAAGAAAGAGATAATTGTGGATGTTATGAATGAAAAGAAGTGGGATGTCCTGGCTTTAAGTGAAACAAAGCTGAAGGGGGTAGAAGAGTTTCAGTGGGGAGAAATAAATGGGATTAGGTCAGGGGTTTCAAATAGAGTTAGAGCTAAAGAAGGAGTAGCAATAATGTTGAAGGATAAGTTATGGCATGAAAAGAGGGAATATAAATGTATAAATTCAAGGATTATGTGGAGTAAAATAAGGGTTGGATGTGAAAAGTGGGTTATATTAAGTGTTTATGCACCTGGAGAAGAGAGAAGTGTAGAGGAGAGAGAGAGTTTTTAGGAAATGTTGAGTTAGTGCGTGGGGAGTTTTGAACCAAGTGAGAGAGTACTTGTGGTGGGGGATCTCAATGCTAAAGTGGGTAAAAATGTAGTGGAGGGAGTAGTAGGTAAATTTGGGGTGCCAGGGGTAAATGAAAATGGAGAGTCTTTAATTGAGCTATGTGTAGAAAGAGGTTTGGTAATAAGTAATACATATTTTATGAAAAAGAGGATAAATAAGTATACAAGGTATGATATAGCATGTAATGAATGTAGTTTGTTAGATTATGTATTGGTTGATAAAAGGTTGATATGTAGGCTTCAGGATGTACAGTGGTACCTCGACTTACGATATTTTTTCATTCCAGAATGCTGTTCAAGTGCCATTACCAAACGAATTTATCTCCATAAGGAATGATGTAAAATAGACTAGTCCTTTTAGACCCCCAAAATTACACTTACAAAAGCATTGAAAAAAATAAACTTACATAAAAGGGTGAGTTTGGGGACCATCGTAAGTCGAGGTACCACTGTACATGTTTATAGAGGGGCAACGGATATATCGGATCATTATTTAGTTGTAGCTACAGTTAGAGTAAGAGGTAGGTGGGACAAAAGGAAAATGGCAACAGCCAGTAAGAGAGAGGTGAAGGTGTATAAAATAAGGGAGGAGGAAGTTAGGGTGAGATATAAGCAACTATTGGCAGAAAGATGGTCTAATGCAAGTATGAGTAGTGGGGGGGGGGGGGTTGAAGAAGGTTGGGATAGTTTTAAAAATGCAGTATTAGAATGTGGGGCAGAAGTTTGTGGCTATAAAAGGGTGGGTGCAGGAAGAAAGAGGAGTGACTGGTGGAATGATGAAGTAAAGGGTGTGATAAAAGAGAAAAAGGTAGCTTATGAGAGGTTTTTACAAAACAGAAGTGTTATAAGAAGAGCAGAGTATATGGAAAGTAAAAAAAAGGTGAAGAGAGTGGTGAGAGAGTACAAAAGGAGAGCAGATGAAAGAGTGGGAGAGGCACTATCAAGAAATTTTGCAGAAAATAAGAAAAAGTTTTGGAGTGACATAAACAAGTTAAGAAAGCCTAGGGAACGAATGGATTTGTCAGTTAAAAACAGAGTAGGGGAGTTAGTAGATGGGGAGCTGGAGGTATTGGTTAGATGGCGGGAATACGTTGAGGAACTTTTAAATGTCGATGAAAAAAGGGAGGTGGTAATTTCATGCACTGGCCAGGGAGGTATAACTTCGTTTAGGAGTTAAGAAGAGCAGGAGGTGAGTGTGGGAGAGGTGCGTGAGGCATTACGTAGAATAAAAGGGGGTAAAGCAGCTGGAACTGACGGGATCATGACAGAAATGTTAAAAGGAGGGGATGATATAGTGTTGGAGTGGTTGGTATTTTTGTTTAATAAATGTATGAAAGAGGGGAAGGTACCTAAGGATTGGCAGAGAGCATGTATAGTTCCTTTATATAAAGGGAAAGGGGATAAAAGAGACTGTAAGAATTATAGGGAATAAGTTTACTGAGTACATATACAGTGGACCCCCGGTGTTCGTGATGCTCCAAACTCGAACAATTATGTAAGTGTATTTTTGTAAGTGCTTTTGTAAGTGTATTTTTGGGGGTCTAAAAGGACTAGTCTAATTTACATTATTCCTTATGGGAATAAATTCGTTTGGTAATGGCGCTTGAACAGCATTCTGGAATGAAAAAATCACGAACACCGGGTGTCCACTGTACTAGGTAAAGTGTACGGTAGGGTTATTATTGAAAGAATTAGAGGTAAGACAGAGAGTAGGATTGCAGATGAGCAACCAGGCTTTAGAGTGGGTAGGGGATGTGTAGATCAAGTGTTTACATTGAAGCATGTATGTGACCAGTATTTAGATAAAGGTAGGGAAGTTTTCATTGCATTTATGGATTTAGAAAAATCCTGTGATAGAGTGGATAGGGGAGCAATGTGGCAAATGTTGCAAGTGTATGGAATAGGTAGTAGGTTACTGAATGCTGTAAAGAGTTTTTATGAGGATAGTGAGGCTCAGGTTAGGGTGTGTAGGAGAGAGGGAGATTACTTCCCGGTAAAAGTAGGTCTTAGACAGGGATGTGTAATGTCACCATGGTTGTTTAATATATTTATAGATGGGGTTGTGAAAGAAGTAAATGCTAGGGTGTTGGGGAAAGGGGTGGGATTAAATTATGGGGAATCAAGTACAAAATGGGAGTTGACACAGTTACTTTTTGCTGATGATATTGTGCTTATGAGAGATTCTAAAGAAAAGTTGCAAAGGTTAGTGGACGAGTTTGGGAGGGTGTGTAAAGGTAGAAAGTTGAAAGTGAACAGAGATAAGAGTAAGGTGATGAGGGTATCAAACAATTTAAATAAAGAGAAATTGGATATCACATTGGAGAGAGGGATTATGGAAGAAGTGAATGTTTTCAGATATTTGGGAGTTGACTTTTCAGCAGATGGGTTTATGAAGGATGAGGTTAACCATAGAATTGATGAAGGAAAAAAGGTGAGTGGTGCGTCGAGGTATCTGTGGAGACAACAAAACGTTATCCATGGACGCAAAGAAGGGAATGTACGAAAGTATAGTTGTACCAACACTCTTATATGGGTACTCACCTAATTGTGGTTGCAGGGGTCGAGACTCAGCTCCTGGCCCTGCCTCTTCGCTGTCCGCTACTGGGTCTCTGCTCTCCCTGCTCCATGAGCTTTATCATACCTTGTCTTAAAACTATGTATGGTTCCTGCCTCCACTATATCTTTCTCTAGACTATTCCACTTCCTGACTACTCTGTGGCTGAAGAAATGCTTCCTAACATCCCTTTGACTCATCTGAGTCTTCAGCTTCCAGTTGTGTCCCCTTGTTTCTATGTTCCCTCTCTGGAACATCCTGTCACTGTCTACCTTGTCAATTCCCCGCAGTATTTTGTATGTCGTTATCATGTCTCCTCTGACCCTTCTTTCCTCCAGTATTGTTAGTCCTATTTCCCTCAACCTTTCTTCATAGGACAGACCCCTGAGTTGTGGAACTAACCTTGTCGCAAACCTTTGCACTTTCTCTAGTTTCTTTACGTGCTGGACCAGGTGTGGGTTCCAGACTGGTGCTGCATATTCTAGTATGGGCCTGACATACACGGTGTACAGTGTCTTGAACGATTCCTTGTTAAGGTAACGGAACGCTAATCTTAGGTTTGCCAGTCGCCCATATGCTGCCTCAGTTATCTGGTTGATGTGTGCCTCCGGAGACGTGCTTGGCGTTATACTCACCCCAAGGTCTTTCTCCTTTGCCGAGGTTTGTAGCCTTTGTCAGCCTAGCCTGTACTCTGTCAGCGGTCTTCTTTGCCCTTCTCCGATCTTCATGACTTTGCATTTGGTGGGATTGAATTCGAGAAGCCAGTTGCTAGACCAGATGTCGAGCTTGTCCAGGTCTGTTTGCAGTCCTGCTTGGTCCTCTTCCGATGTGATTCTCCTCATTAATTTCACATCATCTGCGAACAGAGACACTTCTGAGTCTATCCCATCCGTCATGTCATTTACATATACCAAGAATAACACTGGTCCTAGGACTGACCCCTGCGGTACACCGCTCGTCACAGGTGCTCACTGTGATACCTCATCACGCACCATGACCCGTTGTTGCCTCCCTGTGAGGTATTCCCTGATCCATTCCAGTGCCCTTCCTGTTATACGTACATGCTTGTTCTTCCAACTTCTTTACTAATCTCATGTGAGGAACTGTGTCGAAGGCCTTCCTGCAGTCCAGGAAAATGCAATCAACCCACCCTTCTCTCTCTTGCCTTACCTCTGTTACTTTATCATAGAACTCTAGGAGGTTTGTTACACAGGATTTGCCTTCCCGGAATCCGTGCTGTCTGGTGTTTATTATCCTGTTCAGCTCGAGGTGCTCCACCATTCTTTTCCTGATGATTTTCTCCAGGACTTTGCACACTATACACGTAAGTGACACCGGTCTATAGTTTAGTGCCTCTTTTCTGTCTCCTTTTTTAAAGATGGGGACTACGTTGGCCTTCTTCCATACCTCAGGTAGCTGCCCAGTTTCAAGGGATGTGTTGAATATTATGGTAAGTGGCACACTCAGTACCTCAGCTCCTTACCGAAGAACCCACGGGGAGATTTTGTCCGGACCCATCGCCTTTGAGGTATCGAGGTCACTGAGTAACTGCTTCACCTCCTCCTCAGTTGTGTGTATGCCCTCTAGCACTTGATACATCCCTTGTTGGTGACGAACCTCGTCCTGTCTACCCAGCTGCCTTCCTTCCTCCACTGTGAATACTTCCTTAAACTTCAAGTTCAGCTCCTCACATACCTCTTGATCGTTACTTGTGAGTTCCCCATCTTCTCTCCTCAGCCTTATCACCTGGTCCTTGACTGTTGTCTTCCTTCTGATGTGACTGTACATCAGTTTCGGGTTGGACTTAACTTTCGATGCTATGTCATTTTCATACTGTTTCTGGGCCTCCCTCCATACTTGTGCATACTCATTTCTAGCTCTTCTACTAATCTCTTTGTTTACTTGGGTTCTGTGCCCTCTGTACCTTTTCCATTCTCTGACACTCTGAGTCTTTGCCTCCCTGCACCTTTGGGTAAACCAGGGGCTCTTTCTGGCCTTCCCACTTAATCTTTTTCCTCTGGGTATAAACCGGTGTGAATCATGGGTTGCAAATGCTGCAGCGAGGAGACGGCTGGAGGCAGTGGAGATGTCCTGTGTAAGGGCAATGTGTGGTGTAAATATTATGCAGAAAATTCGGAGTGTGGAAATTAGGAGGTGTGGAGTTACTAAAAGTATTTGTCAGAGGGCTGAAGAGGGGTTGTTGAGGTGGTTTGGTCATTTAGAGAGAATGGATCAAAGTAGAATGACTTTTAGAGCGTATAAATCTGTAGGGGAAGGAAGGCGGGGTAGGGGTCGTCCTCGAAAAGGTTGGAGGGAGGGGGTAAAGGAAGTTTTGTGGGCGAGGGGCTTGGACTTCCATCAAGCATGTGTGAGCGTGTTTGATAGGAGTGAATGGAGACGAATGGTTTTTGGGACCTGACAAGCTGTTGGAGTGTGAGCAGGGTAATATTGTGTGAAGGGATTCAGGGAAACCAGTTAATTGATTTAGTTGGACTTGAGTCCTGGAAATAGGAAGTACAATGCCTGCACTTTAAAGGAGGGGTTTGTGATATTGGCAGTTTGGAGGGACTTCTAAACTGTCATATTCTGAGCTCCTCTGTAAAGACAGTGATTATGTATGAGTGAGGTGAAAGTGTTGAATGATGATGAAAGTATTTTCTATTGGGGATTTTCTTTCTTTTTGGGTCACCCTGCCTCGGTGGGAGACGGCCGACTTGTTGAAAAAAAAAATGATTATATTATTATTATTATTATTATTATAATGGGAAAGCGCTAAACCCGTAGGATTATACAGCACCTGTGGGGGGGAGGGGATGGAAGGTATTCAGGATTAATTTAGGGAACTGGAGAACAGATACAATTCCCTAGATCAAGAGCCCCTCACCAGCGTCAAGGAACCTCTCTTGAGGGGGAAGCTCGCAACCTGAATTTTGGCTCATATCCAGGAGCAAAAAATCAACTGAGCGACGGCTCATATCCTGAAAAACTCGCATGATGGAGCAATCATAAGCAGAGATTCCACTGTATACAGCATACTGTACTCAGCTTTTAGTCAGGGGTTTTAAAGTAATTAGCTTTATGTTTTTGCTATTTGATATTTTTTGTTCCCGAGTGATGCATTAATCTTTGCTTTCCTATAATTCTATTCATCAGATAACCATCCTTTCAATTTTAGGTTCCAGCTACTTGTATACGACTCTTGGATGGACGGTTGTGAGTGGTGTGGTAGAAGGTGCTGCTGGTAAACCATTTACTCAAGTAATAACTCGTCTCTTTTATGACCTAGGCCTTGAAAATACATACCTTGACAAAAATGCACCCATTATTTATAACAGAGCCAGGTGAGAAAACCTTAACTAATCACCATCATTACTATCGATATCATTCTTATCAGCATTATCCTCACTGTAATATGTACTGTACCTATTCTGCATGGAAATACAGTGGACTCCCGAGTATTGGCCGGCCTGAGTATCAGCCGACTTGAGTTTCGGTCGCTTTATTCGGCCCAATTTTTCCCCGACTATCGGCCGTTTCCCCAAGTATCGGCCCGCGTACCAGACCTGTCCGCCTGCCCAGGCTTGCGCGCCTCCCCGTGCAGGCGTCGTGAGCCAGTCTAGCTTTGTTTACCATTGAGTGAACATTACCCAGCACGCTCATTCAAACATTTCACAATAATTTTATTGTGTGTATTGCTTGTTTATTGATTGTCACTGAAATAAGTCACCATGGGTCCAAAGAAGCTTCCTAGTGGCACCCCTGTGGTAAAGAAAGTGAGGAACACCATCGCTCTGAAGAAGGAGATAGTAGAAAAATATGTGAGTGGCGTACGTGTGGGGGAGCTTTCCAGGATGTACAACAAAAACAAATCTACTATCACCTCTATCCTGGCAAAGAGAAAAGAAATCAAGGAAGCTAATGTTGCGAAAGCCATCTCTGCAACAAGTTCAGTGACAGAGCCATATTGCTCTTCAGGAACATGTTAAAGAGGCGCCAAAAACAAGAGGACTGTGGACAGTTATTTTGTGAGACAGGGGTCCAGTGACTCTCAAGCTGGTCCTAGTGGCATTAAAAGACTAAGAAGGGAAGTAACCCCAGATAGGGCTTTGATACCTGAAGTCCTTATGGAGGGGGATTTCCCTTCCAAACACTAAGCCCTCCCTCACTCCTCCCTATCTTCCAGATGCCAGCAAGTCTCTTCAATAAAGGTAAGTAAATGTTATTTTAAATGTAAATGTATAAATTTAATATGTGTTGTTGTTATGTGTTTTGTGTATGTAAAAGTATAGTTATTCTTTAAAAAATTAATTTTTTGTGAATATTTTTGGGTTTCTGGAATGGATTAATTGTATTTACATTATTACTTATGGAAAATAATGGTTCGACTTTCGGCCAGTTCGAATTAAGGCCTAGCTCCTGGAACGGATTACGGCCGATACTCGAGGGTCCACTGTATGGTGTAAAATACAGGTTTCCTTCACTTTATCGACAGATTTATTACACCAGCTTTGCTTACACTTCCTTTAGCACTCCTCACCACCCTTCCTAGCTTTACTTCTGTTATACTCTTCTTCCTTGTTGGTCTTTGATCATGCATATTACACCTTTTAGCACACCCTACCCTACAGCGCTGTATGACTCTTATGGGTTTAGTGCTTGGTTTTGATTATAATAATAAAAATCCTTCACTTTATGCTGATTTGTCCTGTGCGATTTCACTTATACTTGGTGACCCTATTTCTTCCAGGAATTTCCTATATGTGATTGGAGAGAGTATTTCTTGTGCATTTTCACTCATGTGCTATCATTCAAGTACAGCGCATGATATTTAACCAATATTGAATTTAATACCACTCTAAACTAATGTAGTGTGTTGAGGCCTAAACACGTTCAGGGCATGGGAACTTCTGTCCTCTCCTGCCCTTTCTAACACTGGGGGAGGCAGTGAGTGAAGGAGGGAGGGAGGAAGGCAGTGAATGAGGGAGGCAAGGAGTGAGGGAGGTAAGCAGGCAGTGAGAGAGGCAGTCAGGGAGGGAGGGAGGCTGTGAGGGAATAAGGAAGGAAGGAAGCCAGTGAGGGAGGGAGAAAGATAGGCAGGGAGGAAGGAAGGAAGTCAGTCCAGTCCAGTCCAGTCAGTCAGTCAGTCTCACACTGCCTCCAGTCCAGGACAGGCCCTCCTGTGGTCCCAGCCAATCCACCCCTCTGTCCCTCCATTTCTTCCCCTTAGCCAGGGCTAGGGCCTTCCTCCATGTTAGTTGTGCTGTTTGAGCAGCACAACTAACATGGAGGGAGGGGTTTCCAACTGACAAAAAGGAGGATTACAGAGGTGTTTTGCTATATCCTGTAGGGCAACCTGGTCACAGACCAGGCCATGGGGGCGTTGACCCCTAAAACTCTCTCCAGATATACTTTCTCTAGGGTTTGAATGGAGGTATCTCTGAAAAGTTTTATGTTAAAACACTAAGATATAATGCTCCAGTTTATGGCCCTGTCCTTATCCATATGTTTTGCATTTTATGTCATTGACATCTCCATACAAACTGTACTGCCAGAGATATTCATAACCTAGTCTAGCAGTAACAGCATCTTGCAATCTACTGACCTTGTTCCTTTATCTATAGATATGTTTAACATGACATGTTTCATAATGATGGGCAAGGAATCTGCTAGTTCCTGTCTGTACTGTTCTACTTACTTCACTCATTTGCTAGTTTCTTTGTTAGTGTTTCTTGAATATTGTCAGAAAGGAACTAGCAAACATTCTCTTTATTTAATGCTTTTTTTTTTAGCTAATTTATCACCTTTGTTATGCTCCTGGAGGCCTCTGTGAGAGGGAATCCATGAAAGCTTAACTATAATCCCTTAATAATTTGTGTATTATGTGTATTACGTTATAATGGGTTTGCTATATGTGATTTCACTTTGCATCATTGGCCAAGAACACAACTATCACATAAAGTAAGGGATACCTGTATAACAAAATTCATATTTGTGAATTATATCTTAGAAAATGTGCACAGAAATGTTTACTTGAGAAAACAAATATTTTTTTTTAACGTCGGCTGTCTCCCACCAAGACAGGGTGACCCAATTAGAAAGAATAACCTAAAAAGAAAGAAAAACTTTCATCATCATTCAACACTTTCACCATCATTCATAAGTAATCACTGTCTCTGCAGAGGTGCCCAGATATGACAATTTAGATGTCACTCCAAACAGCCAATATCCCAAACCCCTCCTTTAACCCTTTCAGGGTCGGTCCCGTATGTGTACGGCTTGAGAGCCAGTGTCGGTCCCATATATGTACGGCTTGAGAGCCAGTGTCGGTCCCGTATATGTACGGCTTGATAACCAGTGTCGGTCCCGTATATGTACGGCTTGAGAGCCAGTGTCGGTCCCGTATATGTACGGCTTGAGAGCCAGTGTCGGTCCCGTATATGTACATCTTGAGAGCCAGTGTCGGTCCCGTATATGTACGGCTTGAGAGCCAGTGTCGGTCCCGTATATGTACGGCTTGAGAGCCAGTGTCGTTCCCGTATATGTACGGCTTGAGAGCCAGTGTCGGTCCCGTGTTTATGCGCCAAAATTCTAGCGCCTTCAAATGTGGTGGAAGAAAGCTGGTAGGCCTACATATTAAATAATGGGACTGTGTGGTCAGTGTGCACAGTATAAAAAAAAATCTTGAAGCACGCAGTGCATAATGAGAAAAAAACTCCAACCGTGTTTTTGGTTTAAAACAGTGACTTTGCAGTGTATTTTCGTATGGTATTTATGGTTGTATTCTCGTTTTCTTGGTCTCATTTGATAGAATGGAAGATTACAGAAATAGAGATGATTTTGATTGGTTTTACAATGAAAAGTACAGTGGTACCCCGGTTTACGATGGTCCCCAAACTCACCCTTTTATGTAAGTTTATTTTTTTAAATGCTTTTGTAAGTGTAATTTTGGGGGTCTAAAAGGACTAGTCTATTTTACAACTTTTCTTAAGGAGATAAATTCGTTTGGTAATGGCACTTGAACAGCATTCTGGAATGAAAAAATATCGTAAACCGGGGTACCACTGTACCTTGAAATTGAGCTCAAAGTAGCGGAAATGTTCAATTTTTGCCGATGTTCAAGAGTAAACAAATCACGCCTTGCGTCCAATACATATCAACTGGTGAGTCTAATATTCTTTCAGAAGTGCGCTGATATTATTTATACCATTTTTACAATAATGCAGTAGTCTGCATAACAGTAAATCTTCTATTTTTTGTGAGAATAAAAATTCAAAATGGAAAGCAAGAGTAATATAAGAGGGGCCTGGAGACGTGACTAATGAACAGAGAAAATGTTATTTCAGTGTCTTATTTATTCTGGACCCTATTTTGAAATTGGCATCTTTTGAAATTTGTGTGAAATTGGCCAAATTGCCAATTTCTGACCACTTTATTGGGTAGTTGAAATCGGTAAATGGGCAATTTCTTGTACTCAGTCGATAGAACAGTTAGAGTTCTAGCGAAATAGCTATGAATTTAGTTGACTGGAACAATGGAATTGGCCGAAAATTGGGCTCAAAGTGGGTGAAATAGCCGATGCGTAAATATCGCCGAGATCACTAACTTCGCGAGAGCACAATTTTGTAAGTTTTCCATCAAATTTCGTACTTTTGGTGTCATTACCATCGGAAAAAGGTTCTCTATTATTTCATAAGATTTTTTTTTTTTAAGTTTTCAACCCTGAGAGTGAGTTAAGGATCGGGGGTCTCGACCCTGAAAGGGTTAAAGTGCTGGCATTGTACTTCCCACCTCTAGGACTCAAGTCCGGCTAACCGGTTTCCCTGAATCCCTTCACAAAATATTACCCTGCTTACACTCCAACAGCTCGTCAGGTCTCAAAAACCATTCATCTCCATTCACTCCTATTGAACACGCTCACGCACACTTGCTGGAAGTCCAAGCCCATCTCCCATAAAACTTCCTTTACCCCCTCCCTCCAGCCTTTCCTAGGACGACCCCTACCCCGCCTTCCTTTCACTACAGATTTATATGTTCTCCAAGTCATTCTACTTTCTTCCATTCTCTCTAAATGACCAAACCACCTCAACAACCTCTCTTCAGCCCTCTGACTAATACTTTTAGTAACTCCACATCTCCTAGGTTCCACACTACAAATTCTCTGCAACCACCCAGGGAGGTACTACCGTCCTGCCAGGTGACTGTGAAACAGAAACCTGAAACTGTTTTACATGATGGTAGGATTGCTGGTGTCTTTTTTCTGTCTCATAAACACGCTGGATAACAGGTATATCTAGCTACTTCTACTTACACTTTAGGTCACACTACACTTGCATGCACATGCATATATATACATACACACATCTAGGTTTTTCTTCTTTTTCTTAATAGCTCTTGTTCTTATTATTTTCTCTATTGTCCATGGGGAAGTGGAAAAGAATCTTTCCTCCGTAAGCAATGCGTGTCGTATGAGGCGACTAAAATGCCGGGAGCAATGGGCTAGTAACCCCTTCTCCTGTACAAATTTACTAAAAAAGAGAAGAAGAAAAACTTTATAAAACTGGGGTGTTTGAATGTGTGTGGATGTAGTGCGGATGATAAGAAAGAGATGATTGCCGATGTTATGAATGAAAAGAAGTTGGATGTCCTGGCCCTAAGCGAAACAAAGCTGAAGGGGGTAGGCGAGTTTCAGTGGGGAGAAATAAATGGGATTAAGTCAGGAGTATCTGAGAGAGTTAGAGCTAAGGAAGGGTAGCAATAATGTTGAAGGATCAGTTATGGAAGGAAAAGAGGGAATATGAATGTGTAAATTCAAGAATTATGTGGATTAAAATGAGGGTCGGATGCGAAAAGTGGGTCATAATAAGCGTGTATGCACCTGGAGAAGAGAGGAGTGTAGAGGAAAGAGAGATTTTGGGAGATGTTAAGCGAATGTATAGGAACTTTTGAACCAAATGAGAGAGTAATTGTGGTAGGGGACCTAAATGCTAAAGTGGGAGAAACATGCAGAGAGGGTGTAGTAGGTAAGTTTGGGGTGCCAGGTGTAAATGATAATGGGAGCCCTTTGATTGAACTTTGTATAGAGAGGGGTTTAGTTGTGGGTAATACATATTTTAAGAAAAAGAGGATAAATAAGTATACAAGATATGATGTAGGGCGTAATGACAGTAGTTTGTTGGACTATGTATTGGTAGATAAAAGACTGTTGAGTAGACTTCAGGATGTACATGTTTATAGAGGGGCCACAGATATATCAGATCACTTTTTAGTTATAGCTACAGTGGGAGTAAAAGGTAGATGGGATACAAGGAAAATAGAATCAGTAAGTAAGAGAGAGGTGAAGGTTTATATACTAAAAGAGGAGGCAGTTAGGGTAAGATATAAACAACTATTGGAGGATAGATGGGCTAGTGAGAGTGTAGGCAATGGGGTCGAAGATGTATGGGGTAGATTTAAAAATGTAGTGTTAGAGTGTTCAGCAGAAGTTTGTGGTTACAGGCGAGTGGGTGCGGGAGGGAAGAGGAGCGATTGGTGGAATGATGATGTAAAGAGAGTAGTAAGGGAGAAAAAGTTAGCATATGAGAGGTTTTACAAAGTAGAAGTGATGCAAGGAGGGAAGAGTATATGGAGAGAAAAAGAGAGGTAAAAGAGTGGTGAAGCAATGTAAAAGAGAGCAAATGAGAGAGTGGGTGAGATGTTATCAGCAAATTTTGTTGAAAATAAGAAAAAGTTTTGGAATGAGATTAATAAGTTGAGGAAGCCTAGAGAACAAATGGATTTGACAGTTAAAAATAGGAGAGGAGAGTTATTAAATGGAGAGTTAGAGGTATCGGGAAGATGGAGAGAATATTTTGAGGAGTTGGTAAATGTTGATGAAGACAGGGAAGCTGTGATTTCGTGTGTAGGGCAAGGAGGAATAACATCTTGTAGGAGTGTGGAAGAGCCAGTTGTGGGTGTAGGGAAGTTCGTGAGGCAGTGGGTAGAATGAAAGGGGTAAGGCAGCTGGGATTGATGGGATAAAGATAGAAATGTTAAAAGCAGGTGGGGATATAGTTTTGGAGTGGTTGGTGCTATTATTTAATAAATGTATGGAAGAGGGTAAGGTACCTAGGGATTGGCAGAGAGCGTGTATTGTTCCTTTGTATAAATGCAAAGGGGACAAAAGAGAGTGCAAAAATTATAGGGGAATAAGTCTGTTGAGTGTACCTGGTAAAGTGTATGGTAGAGTTATTATTGAAAGAATTAGGAGTAAGACAGAAAGCAGGATAGCAGATGAACAAGGGGCTTTAGGAAAGGTAGGGGGTGTGTAGACCAAGTGTTTACAGTGAAACATATAGGTGAACAGTATTTGGATAAGGGTAAAGATGTTTTTGTGGTATTTATGGATTTGGAAAAGGCGTATGATAGGGTAGATAGGGGGGCAATGTGGCAGATGTTGCAGGTGTATGGAATAGGAGGAAGGTTACTGAAAGCAGTGAAGAGTTTTTATGAGGATAGTGAGGCTCAGGTTAGAGTGTGTAGGAGGGAAGGGGACTATTTCCCAGTAAAAGTGGGCCTTAGACAAGGATGTGTGATGTCACCGTGGTTGTTCAATATATTTATAGATGGGGTTGTAAGAGAAGTGAATGCGAGGGTCTTGGCAAGAGGTGTGGGACTAAAAGATAAAGAAGCAAATACAAAGTGGGAGTTGTCACAGTTGCTTTTTGCTGATGACACTGTGCTTTGGGAAATTCTGAAGAGAAGTTGCAGAGGTTGGTGGATGAATTTGGTAGGGGTGTAAAAGAAGAAAATTGAAAGTGAATATAGGAAAGAGTAAGGTGATGAGGATAACAAAAAGAATATTTGACGAAAGATTGGATATCAGATTGGAGGGAGAGAGTATGGAGGAGGTGAATGTATTCAGATATTTGGGAGTGGACATGTCAGCAGATGGGTCTATGAAGGATGAGGTGAATCATAGAATTGATGAGGGGAAAAGGGTGAGTGGAGCACTTGAGTCTGTGGAGACAAAGAACTTTGTCCATGGAAGTAAAGAGGGAATGTATGAGAGTATAGTTATACCAACGCTCTTATATGGGTGTGAAGCATGGGTGATGAATGTTGCAACGAGGAGAAGGCTGGAGGCAGTGGAGATGTCGTGTCTGAGGTCAATGTGTGGTGTGAATATAATGCAGAGAATTCGGAGTTTGGAAATTAGGAGGAGGTGCGGGATTACCAAAACGATTGTCCAGAGAGCTGAGGAGGGGTTGTTGAGGTGGTTTGGACATGTAGAGAGAATGGAACGAGACAGAGTGACTTCGAGAGTGTATAAATCTGTAGTGGAGGGAAGGCGGGGTAGGGGTCGGCCTAGGAAAGGTTGGAGGGAGGGGGTAAAGGAAGTTTTGTGTGCGAGGGGCTTGGACTTCCAGCAAGCATGTGTGAGCGTATTTGATAGGAGTGAATGGAGGCACATGGTTTTTAATACTTGACATGCTGTTGGAGTGTGAGCAAAGTAACATTTATGAAGGGATTCAGGGAAACCGGCAGGCCGGACTTGAGTTCTGGAGATGGGAAGTACAGTGCCGGCACTCTGAAGGAGGGGTGTTAATGTTGCAGTTTTATAACTGTAGTGTAAAGTACCCCTCTGGCAAGACAGTGATGGAGTGAATGATGATGAAAGTTTTTCTTTTTCGGGCCACCCTGCCTTGGTGGGAATCGGCCGATGTGTTAATAAATAAAAAAATATTTACACTACACATTGCCCATAGACACGACATCACCACTGCCTCCAGCCTCCTTCTTGCTGCAGTATTTACAATCCATGCTTCACACTTATATAAGAGTGTTGGTACATACCTTTATACTCTCTTACATTCCTTTCTTTCCCTCATCATTTCTATGGTTAACCTCATCCTTCTTAAATCCATCTGCTGACAAGTCAACTCTCAAATATCTGAACACATTCACTTCTTCCATACTCCCTCCCTCCCTCCAATGTGATATCCAATTTTTCTTTTTCTAGATCATTTGTTACCCTCATCACCTTACTCTTATCTATGTTCACTTTCAACTTTCTTTACACACAAATATCTTCTTCTTTCAACAAACTGGACGTATCCCACCGAGGCAGGATAACCCAAAAAAAAAAAAAAAGTTTCTTTTTTTAACTTTAGTAATGTATACAGGAGAAGGAGTTACTAGCCCCTTGCTCCCAGCATGTTAGTTGCCTCTTACCATACACATGGCTTACAGAGGAAGAATTCTGTTCCACTTCCCTATGGAGATAAGAGGAAATAAACAAAAAGAACAACAACTAACAAGAAAATAGAAGAAAACCCAGAGGGATGTACTCACCTATTTGTGGTTGCAGGGGTCGATTCATAGCTCCTGGCCCCTCCTCTTCACTGATTGCTACTAGGTCCCCTCTCTCCCTGCTCCATGAGCTTTATCAAACCTAGTCTTAAAACTATGTATGGTTCCTGCCTCCACTATGTCGCTTTCTAGGCTATTCCACTTCCTGACAACTCTGTGACTGAAGAAATACTTCCTAACATCCCTTTGACTCATAGGAGTCTTCAACTTCCAATTGTGACCCCTTGTTTCTGTGTCCCCTCTCTGGAACATCTTGTCTCTGTCCACCTTATCTATTCCTCGCAGTATTTTATATGTTGTTATCATGTCTCCCCTAACCCTTCTGTCCTCTAGTGTCGTCAGGCTGATTTCCCTTAACCTTTCTTCGTAGGACAATCCCCTTAGCTCTGGGACTAGTCTTGTTGCAAACCTTTGCACTTCCTCTAATTTCTTGACGTGCTTGACCAGGTGTGGATTCCAAACTGGTGCTGCATACTCCAGTATGGGCCTGACGTATATGGTGTACAGAGTCTTGAATGATTCCTTAGTGAGGTATTGGAACGCTATTCTTAGGTTTGCCAGCCGCCCGTATGCTGCAGCAGTTATCTGATTGATGTGTGCCTCAGGAGATGTGCTCGGTATTATACTCACCCCAAGATCTTTTTCTTTGAGTGAGGTTTGCAGTCTTTGGCCACCTAGACTATACTCTGTCTGCGGTCTTCTTTGCCCTTCCCCGATATTCATGACTTTACATTTGGCAGGTCTCTTTGTCCAGGTCTCTTTGTAGTCCTGCTTGATCCTCGACTGATTTGATTATATGCTTGTACATGCATGTGTAGTTTGACCTAAGTGTAAGTAGAAGTAGCAAGATATACATACCTGGTATCCCAGGTGTTTATGAGACAGAAAAAAAGGCACCAGCAATCCTACCATCATTCAAAACAATTACAGGTTTCCGTTTCACACTCAATTGGTAGGACGGTAGTACCTCCCTGGGTGGTTGCTATCTACCAACCTACTACCTAGGCTTATCAAAATTATGTAGAGTATTATACTGTACTTACTTTTTTCTTGCATGTTGATGTTTTGAAATAGTGATCATTTTTTAAACAACTTATACCTATACTCAATGCTTTCTGTGCACACTTGTTCTGATATGGTGTTTTTGTTAATATATTGTGTACTATATTCTTTGTAGGTACTATATTCGTGATAAACTTGGGAAGTTGAAGAATGCCCCTTATGTTGACAATTCCTATAAATGGGCTGGAGGTGGCTTCCTTTCTACTGTTCAGGACATCTGCAAGTTTGGAAATATAATGTTGTATGCAAGTCAACAGGAAAGTGGAGAAGGTATGCACATGTCTTAAGACAGGGGCTTGTTACTGAAAATTAATTTTGTATCATTACTGTTAATAATAATATAACATATTTAACCCTCTGAGGGTCGGTCACGTACATGTACGTCATTGCAGCCAGGGTCGGTCACGTACTTATACGCGTGAATTCTAGCGCCTTCAAATCTGATGGAAAAAAGCTGGCAGGCCTACATATGAAAAAATGGATCTGTGTTGTCAGTGTGCACAGTATAAAAGAAAATCCTGAAGCACACAGTGCATAATGAGAAAAAAACTGACTGTGTTTTTGGTTTAAACCAGCGACTTTGCAGTGTATTTTCGTATGATATTTATGGTTGTATTTTCATTTTCTTGGTCTCATTTGATAGAATGGAAGATATTTTACAGAAATAGAGATGATTTTGATTGGTTTCACGATGACAAGTACCTTGAAATTGAGCTCAAATTAGCGAAAATGTTCAAATTTTGCCGATGTTCAAGAGTAAACAAATCACGCCACGCATCCAATACATGTCAACTGGTGAGTCTAATATTCTTTCACAAGTGTGCTGATATTATTTATACAGTTTTTACAATGATGCAGTAGTATACATAACAGTAAATCTTCTATTTTTTTGTGAGAATGAAAATTCAAAATGTAAAGCAAAAGTAATGTAAGAGGGGCCTGGAAACGTGACTAATGAACAGATAAAATGTTATTTTAGTGCCAGGAATGTCTGTCTTGTTTATTTTGGACCCTATTTTCAAATTGACATCTTTTGAAATTTGTGTGAAATTGGCCAAATTGCCAATTTCTGACCACATTATTGGGTAGTTGAAATCGGTAGATGGGCGGTTTCTTGTACTCAGTTGATAGAACAAATGGAATTCTAGCGAAATAGCTCTAATTTTAGTTGACTGGAACATTGGAATTGGCCGAAAATAGGGCTCAAAGTGGGCGAAATCGCTGATGCATAAATATCATTGAGACAGCTAACTTTGTGAGAGCATAATTCCGTAAGTTTGCCATCAAACTTTTGGTGTCATTACGATTGGAAAAAGATCATCATTTCATAAGAAAACATCTATGTGGTAAGTGTGCACCACATAAAACAAATCCTGCAGCACACAGTGCATAATGAGAGAAAAAAACAAACTGTAATTTTCGATTAAAACAGCGACTTTGCAGTTTTTTTTCATATGCTTTTTATAGTTGTATTTGCGATTTCTTGGTCTCATTAGATAGAATGAAAGATATGTTACAGAAATAGAGATGATTTTGAATGGTTTTTGTATTGGAAATGGCTTGAAACTGAGCTCAAAGCAGCAGAAATGTTAAATTTTTGCCGATGTTCAAGAGTAAACAAATGACCTCACACGTCTAATACGCGCCAGCTGGTGGGTCTAATATACGTTCATATATGTGGTGATATTATTTATACAATTATTACAATATTGCATAAAAGTAACTCTTCCATTTTTTGGTTTGAATAAAAATTCATTATGTGAATAAAAAATCAAAATGGAATTCATTTGTAAAGACTGAAAACGTAACTAATGAACAAAGGAAATGTTAGTTTAGTGCCAGGAATGCCTGTATTGTTTATTGTGCACCCTATTTTGAAATTGGAATATTTTGAACTTTGTGTTAAATTGGCTAAATTACCAATTTCCGATCACTTTATTTTGTAGTTGAAACAGTTGACTTGGCGATCTCTTGTGCTCAATCGATAGAATAGAAGTAATTCTAGCGAAAAAGGTAAGAATTTGGTCGACTGGAATAATGTAATTGGCCTAAAATGGGAGTCAAAGTCGGCAAAATCGCTGATACGTAAATATCGCTGATGCATCAAAATCCGCGAGAGTATAATTTCGTCAATTTTCCATCAAATTTCGTACTTTTTGTTTTATTACCTTCAGAAAAGGATTCTCTACCATTTCATAAGAAAAAATGACAAAAATTTGGCCTCTGAACCCTGAAAGGGTTAAAATTGGTTTTTCTAATGTATCATTATATAATTACTATAATTATATAATTATATAATTACTAAGTTCTTTTTCTTCCTAGTTTATCTACACATTTTTGTATATTTTAGGTACCTGGTAAATACGGGTACTGTATTTTACATTACATTAGATGTGACTTGTAATAAAAGCTCTGAAACTCGCCCTATTTCGTATACGAAGTAGAAATTGTTACTAAGGAAATAATGGTACTCTTGTTTAGTAGGTCTCTAGTCTAATTATTACCTGGTGAGCCCAAGATGATGTTTTTTAGCTCTATGTTCATTAAAACAAACATAACTGATTACAAAAAAATAAAAAATATGAAATTTAAATAAGAATCCACAGTTACCAACAGGACTAAGCCAACTTACCACACTTGCAAACATGCATCATCTTTCTCCTTTCCTAACAATGGTCCAAATGTTACAGTGCCTTGTAATTATTTTCCTTACTATTCAAATCTTGAAAACTCATTTCTGGTACAGTGGTACCTCGGGTTACGAGCTTAATTCGTTCCAGAAGGCTGTTCGAGTGCCGATACCGAATGAATTTGTTTCCATAAGGAATAATGTAAATTAGATTAATCCGTTTTAGACCCCCAAAAATACGCTTACAAAAGCACTTACAAAAATACACTTACATAAGTGTTTGAGTTGGGAGTTGTTCGTATGCCGAGGTACCACTGTACTTGAATTTCATATTCATACAGTTTTTGCTGATATTTCATCCCTGAATTAACTTTGGAGTTTCCACTTTCCTCCTGTTGTTTTAATGAACTTGGGGGGTACAAGAGTTCATAAATCCTATCACTTGACAGTTCATAATGAATCTTATAACAACTTTGCTTATTTTCATTTAAGTGTAATACAAAAGTATGCTAAATCTCAAATGATGCTTTTCAAAATTAATGTATTAAACAAAGCCTATTAAATTTAACATCTATCAATCTGAATTTTCTTGAAAAATGTCTCAGTCACTTTATATTATACACATTTTGTCATTGTGCCTGAACACTAGCTACTATATTCATCTTTTCATATCTAAATTGTTTTCATCAGGTACCAATGGCTTACCAGGATTTTTAAAGGCCTCAACAATGCAAGCTCTTTGGGCCCCAGTGAAAGGTACCAATGTGTCTTACACTGATGGTGGGTATGGAATGGGTTGGGCAACCATGGAAGGAAAAAGTTTGTATGGATTTTGTAGAAGTTCTCGACATTATTCCTTCCATGGAGGAGGAGCAGTGGGAGCTAGCAGTGTCCTCTTGATTCTTCCTAGGCAAGATCACTGTATTGAAGAAAATGGAACTTTTCCCAAAGGAGTTGTTGTGGCAATAATGACTAATATGCAGGATGTTCGCCTTAAGAAAGTGGCACTGGAAATTGCTCATCTCTTTGAGAGTATGCAATAATGTTTGTAAAATACTGAGCATATATCAAGCACTTACCAAGCACTGGTTAATTTTCACAGGGAAGAAAAAAATAAAGTTTTTGATATTGTTGTAATAATATTAAGTGCAAATTACAGCAAATTTGTTTAGTTGTGTGTGTGTGTGTGTGTGTGTAAGAGATTAAGTAAAAAGCAAATGTAAAGAAAGAAGTCATAAAATAATAATGCCTTGGATTCTCAATCTTTAAAGTGAGAAACGTTCAAGGGTCATGTTAACAGCCTTGATACTGATGAAGAACTCTTGAACCAAGGAATTATAGCTACCTTTCCCTTCTTTCAATCAAACTGATTATCTTCCATTTCCCAGACATTATAACCCTTACAGGTTTAGTGCTTCCCCATAAATATAATAATTTTTTTTTTTTACTGGTCATCTCTCACCAAACAAACATTACATTTCAAATGACCCTCTGAACTCCGACATTCTCACCCATCCTTCAAAGTGCATGCAATGTATAGTAGAATTTCCCACCTCTGGCTAACCAGTTTCCCTAAATTCCCTCATAAATGTTTTGTTTATACACTAACAGTACTTCTAACCTAAATACTGATTTTTATCATTTAAATAAATAAAAGTTCCCAAATAATTTAATTCTCCATGGGGAGTTGGAACAGAATTCTTCCTCCGTATGCCATGCGTGTCGTAAGAGGCTACTAAAATGCTGGGAGCAAGGGGCTAGTAACCCCTTCTCCTGAATATATTACTAAATGTAAAAGGAGAAACTTTCGTTTTTCCTTTTGGGCCACCCTGCCTCATTGGGAAACGGCCGACATGTTGAAAGAAGAAAGAAATAATTTAATAGTGAAAACCTGGTATTTAATATCACAAGTTGTGGTTAAAACCAAATGAGCAAACACTGAGGACATTTTGTTATGGAAATGGTCCAAGGACAGCATATCCACAACAAAATGTCTCAAGTGTCCCCCGGCCTGGTCTCAGACCGGACCGCAGGGGCGTTGACCCCCGAAACCCTCTCCAGGTATACTCCAGGTGTGTTTTTAACCAGAAATAATTTTAGTTCAATAATTGCCAGGAATCTATATTTAGTCTAATGGGGGAGCATTAAATCCATATGGATCATACAACACATTTGGAAATGGGGGGGCACTAGATCCTTAAGGAATACACTGCACATGGGGGAATTGAAAGCACTAAATCCATATGGGTTCATATATCACATTGGGAAATGAGAGGCATTCAGATTAGATCCAAAGAAAGGGAGGGTTTTTTGTTAACTGTGACAAAATCTTGATCAACCAGGCAGCCAAAATATAATTAAACCATGAAAGATTCCATATTGAATCATTCCCTGACATTTTTGTCACTTTGCATAAAGTTAAACATGTTTAGCGTTTATCCTAATAGGATAATTTTGTGCCTGATTATTTATATTAATGAAAGTAAAAGTAATTGTAATCATCTAAAATTATGATTTTATCAATAATAACTTTCTACAGTTACCTATTAATTATAACTGATAAATATGATTTTCCGGTTAGCCGGACTTGAGTCCTGGAAATGGGAAGTACAATGCCTTCAATTTAAAGGAGGGGTTTGGGATATTGGCAGTTTGGAGGGACTTCTAAACTGTCATATCTGAGCTCCTCTGCAAAGACAGTGATTATGTATGAGTGAGGTGAAAGTGTTGAATGATGATGAAAGTATTTTCTTTTTGGGTCACCCTGCCTCGGTGGGAGACAGCCAACTTATTGAAAAAAAAAAAATATGATTTTATATAGCCAGTATTACTGTTAATGAGAATAAAGTTTCTGTAAAACCATATGGTATAAATAAAAAAATAAATATACTTACATTTATAATTGTTTAAATCTCATTAAATTCAGCCATTAACTTTGTCTGCAAATTAAATATGCAGGAAAAGTGGTATGCTACCGGGAGTCAATTCCCCTGCGGCTTGTTCCATGACCAGGCCTCTACTCTAATTACATACACTGTATACTAATGAAATTGAGCTCAGCATATACGAAAGCTGTACAAAACTAAATAATACTGTGTGTGTTTAGAATGATGATTGATATTTTCTTTTAAAAAAAATTAATTTAGGTCATCAGATGACTGAAGAAGAGTCAAAATATTAACTTGTATTTGCTGAAATTTAAATAAGGCTCTCTTAATTAATTAATACATAAAAGTTATATGAGTTTTATTATTGTACTAGCTGTTTTGTAGTGGACTGATTACTGCCTTCCAAGTATTGCCTGTGTATTACTATGCATAAGACTTGTATACTGTTTCCATTCACCTGGATGGATAATTGTTTGCTTTGCAACAGAGTATAGCCTGTGAAGCATTTAGTGATTAAGTACAGTGCCTGCACTTTAAAGGAGGGGTTTGGGATATTGGCTGTTTGGGGTGACATGTAAACTGTCATATCTGGGTGCCTCTGCAAAGACTGATTATGTGTGGATGATGGTGAAAGTGTTGAATGATTTTTAAAATATTTCTTTCCTTTTTGGGTCACCCTGCCTTGGTGGGAGATGGCCGACATGTTGAAAAAAAAAAGGATCACACCTGTCATTGGTTAGCTAAGTAATTACAGTAATTTCTGTAAATTTAGTAAGCTCATAGGGTATGCATGCAGGATGGCTCAGGCAATGACTGGTACTTCTGTCACTGTCAGTAATTATGTTGAGCTGAATTTGCCTGTGGAATCATCATCATTCTTCAGTTTTCCTCATAATCTTTAAAGAGTGTCCAGTAGATATCTGCAGTTAATTCAATTTCAAGTCCTTTGTATCTCCAGAGTAGAAACCTTTATCAGACTTATTCATGGTTACTGCCACTATTTGAGCAATGTGGCCAAAATCACATTTGGTCAGTTGTTAACCATTATGAAGCTGTGGCTTACTCTGCAGCAGTTCTATTTCTGCAGTTGGTTTGGACACCTAGCAAAGTATTACCACTCAACAGCATCCTGTCAGTACTTTCTTCCTTCCTGAATCAGTTGTACAGAGAAACAGCCTATATATTCCTATCAGTGCCCCATCTCGGTGGGAATGTAAGGTGAGAAAGAAAAGGTGTGTAGCATGGGCAAGCATTAGCTTAGACAGGAATGTCCCCCTATTTCTGCCCCATATTCTCATATGGTATATTATGCTGACTTTCCCACTGTGCCTTCCAATTCCTTTGCCAAAATACACAACTGTTTCCAGGTTCTTAAGACACTCCTGCTTTGTTACTTTCTCAACATTTGCAATTCTTGCTCTAAATTGCTCTGCTCCTTTTACTTTGATAGAGGCAGAGGTCTGCATGTCCTCAGCCTCCATCAGCACCATATAGTACTAGTTTGTGCCTGCCTGTCACATATTGAAGCACTGTTAAACCTTCAAAGAAGCCATCTCACTTGTCTTCTGGTGCTGCTATAGTTTCCATTTCTGTTGTGCCTTTTCCTACTCTGTCAGTCACCCATTTCCTGTTCCAAATGGAGTCTATGATGTCCCAGAATTAGATACATATGAGAGAATATAGACTACTTTCTTGCTTTTAATCGGTGAAAAAGCCTAGAGGGCATTGAACCTTCTATCAATTTGTTCACTCATCCTCCTACAGTATTCCCTTCTCTTGTCTTGTCACTATTAAATCTTTTTTTTCTGGTGCCTTATACAGCAAGAGTACACTTCTTGGGTTTATTGTTATTTCATATTCAATTGTCCATATATCTGAATTGGTTACAGTAGTTTTAGGACACACTTTCTTACTCTCAATCTCATTCCAGACAACTGAAACTGTTCAGACCTTGCTTTACTATACTGTAGCCCATGTTTTGTTAGACAGTGGTAAATAATTATTTGTTGCATACTGGGGTATACTTATCTTCCTTACATAACCTTGTCTTTAGATGATCAGCAAACCATAGTCTCCAGCTTATCTGAATCAATAATGATCTAAGGCACTTTTAATTGTTGTCTTTTTCTGGTAGGGAGGGGGCAGGTATAACAAATTGTGGTCACCCATTTGAGTTTTCATCTGCATGTGTAATAGAAATTTGTTCTTAACACTGATGGACATGACAGTCACATAGCACAAAAACTAAAGAGGGGCAAAGAAGGCTTCCTAGGGAAACACCACGTGTTATCAGCAGGGGTTCTGATCAGTGGCGTGCAGAGGGAAGGGCCAAAGGGGCAGTGGCCCCGGGCATCCAAATGGGGAGAGGCATCCAATTAGAGGGAAATAAGATAGTGATTTTGAAATTTCAGTAGTGAATCACTGCTGAAATTTGGTAAACAACAATAGGTTGCAGCAACCTGTTGTTACATTTTTTGGCATTCTGGAAAAACTCTACTTTTTTTTTCTTCATCTACTTCTCGTTGGGAAGTGCTAAAATCATTTGTCACTTGGACTGTAAAAAGACAGTGTGACAAGATGGAGTCCCACCATGATGCTGTGCAAGTAATCCACGAAGAGTGTGACAACGTTATTACAACCCTTCAACACCTGCTGGAAGGAGAATTTTCAAGGGAAACCAAATCTGATGCAGGATTGCTACTGAACTCTATTCAACAGTTCCCATTTATAGCTTTATTAAATTTTTGGTACCCAGTTTTATTATCAGTGGAGAAAGTCTCAAAACGTTTGCAGGATCCGAAAATGGGGTTCCATGAAGCTCTTGATCTGAAAGGACTTATTCATATCTTGAATTTGAAGAATGATGAAATTATCCACAATGCTAATTTGGCTAATGAATATTGTGAAAATTGGGGAATACCAATT
Source organism: Cherax destructor (assembly GCA_009830355.1). NCBI lineage: Eukaryota > Metazoa > Arthropoda > Malacostraca > Decapoda > Parastacidae > Cherax > Cherax destructor. The sequence continues at coordinate 327,242 of WNWK01000382.1, forward strand.
GCACGAACAAGGAGAAGAAGAATAATGCCTGGACAGTCAGCAAGAGATAGTGGACAGATGGCACAAGAAGAAATGAATAGAGTATTGGTAGAGATTGTGAACCGATTAAAAACGGAAATTGAAGACCGCAGTGTCCGTCTTCAAGGACTCAGTGACTGTCTTCAATGACTCAGTGACCGATTTTCATTTCGTCTGAACTTGAATTCAGTAGTAATTGAGGATGAACAAGAAAGAGAGAAATTAAAAAAAGAATGTTCAGACTTTGCAAATTATTATGATAATGATGTGGCAGACACTCAGTTATATGACGCAATTATTGATTTTGTGATGCTCCTTCGAGCTGGAGGGAATAGAATTCCCCCTTAAACTAAAGATGCTCTGGAGTCTACTGCAGTATGGGAGGGATATCTTAACAATACTGTGTTTCATACAGATTACTGCTTGCAATCGCATTTTCAATCGCAAGTTGTGAAAGGTCATTTTCAAAACTGAAACTAATAAAATCATATCTGAGATCTTCAATGTCACAGGAGCGACTGACCAACCTGGCTTTAATAAGCATTGAAATTTTTTTTCTCACAACTGATGTAAAAAGTGAAGTAGTTCAAGTGTTTTCTGACAGAAGGTATCATTTGGAGAAAAGAACTTAATAAATTTGGTTGATTAATATTTAAATCGAATAAAGGGTTTATTTCATGTTTCATCCATGTTTATATATTCAAAATATCTCCCTTTCTCATAATACTTCTCGAGTCTTTGGGGCATACAATCAAGGAGTTGGCCCCGGGCATCACCAGACCTCTGCATGCCACTGGTTCTGATTCTGTATTACTGACCTTGATAATTTGATTCCTCTTGGTTAGGTAAGACTTGAACCAGTGTACAAAACCTATACTGATACAGTAGCTTGTAACTTCTTACACGTGTTATGGTTCACTGTATCAAATACCTGCTTCTGTTATCTCGTATTTTGAGTGAAGAAGCCTGCTGAGCAGGCAAGCAGTTTCATCCTTAAATGAGGCCAAACTGTTGCACATGGTGCACACTAAAATAATGTAATAAAGTAATAATCATAATATATTCAGGTGGAAGTGCTAAACCCATAGGGGGTCATGCAGTGCCTGCATGCCATATGTTGACCGAAACTGGAATTGCTGAATAAAGGCTTGGTTATCTGCTATTATTTAAGACTTTCAATAACTGCTGTTTAATTATTAAGTTCACTCAGACAATCACTTTTATTGAATTCTGAACTTGATCATTCAGTCATTCACTCACATGATCACTTGCTCAGCCGATCATTTACTCGGTCATTCACACGGTGTCAACACGGTGTGGAGCCGTGTTGACTGATAGTTCTGTTTTAGGTGCTGTGTGGCTTCACTCTGTCCCTCACAGTCTGCTGTGCTGTGTGTTGAGTCACTATGATGAATCATTGTGATGAGCTCCTCTTTACAGCAGCAGTCTGTTGTGTTGTACCTATGTATCATGTCTAAATAACAACATTGTATCATGTCTAAATAAACTATTATTATTATCATGGGTCACGGTGGGTGGCAGTAAATGATGCCTGGGAAAAATTCAAAACAATGTTCACTGCCATCCTTGATAATATTGCACCAGTTAAAGAGGTTAGGATTAAACGAAGAACTGAACCCTGGATGACTACTGAGATATTAAATAATATGAAATTCAGAGAGCAGTTGATAAAAAGATTTAAGGCAAACAGACAGGATATTGCAGCACTAAATGAATTTCAAAGGGTGAGGAACAGAGTGCAGAGGCTTATAAAAGGCGCAAAGGCAAGGCACTATTGCTCAAAAATCGAAGAGTACAAGAATAACCCTAGAATCTCTGGCAACAACTCAAACAGTTGGGGTATAGCCATAAACCCATAGATAGATCTAACATAATACTAAATGTCGATAACGAGGTATGCCACGAAACAACTAAAGTGGCAAATTGTTTTAATTCATACTACACAACTGTCGCATCAACACTAGTAAACTACCAGCTGCATCAAATACCTTTAACACAGACTCTGATAAATTTAAAACATACTATACCAATAAAGGTGTAACTCCAAACAGTTGTCAACTAGTAAGTGTATCTCATGACTTCATGCAAAAAGAACTAAGCAGGTTAAACCCAATTAAGAGCACAGGCCCAGATAACATCCTGTCTAAGTTCCTAAAAGATGGTGCCTCTGAACTGGCAATCCCCATTGCTCACATAATAAATTTGTCTATCACCACTAATACAGTGCCAGAGGGGTTCGAGGAGGCCAGAGTTACTCCTATCTTCAAGAAAAATAGTAGGTCTGATGTCAGCAACTATAGGCCTGTTAGTATACTCAGTGTAATATCCAAAATTCTAGAGAGGGCGGTGTACTGTCAAGTAGTTTAGTATCTTAGTGACAACAACATTCTCCATAGTTACCAATCAGGCTTTAGGAGATCTTACTCAACCGACACCTCCCTAATTAATCTGATGGATTACATGAGAACTGAAATGTCTATAGGGAACCTCATAGGAATGGTAACTTTAGACTTGCAAAAGGCCTTCGATACTGTCAACCACAATATATTATGTAAGAAACTTCAAGCTATCGGCATAGGTTCCACAGATTGGTTTAAGTCCTATCTTAGCAACAGGAAACAAATTGTCAAAATCAACAAAACGGAATCAGAACCACTGCCGATAGCATGTGGAGTTCCCCAAGGTAGTATTCTGGGTCCCTTATTATTCCTGTGTTATATAAATGACATGCCCATCAGTGTCAAGTGTAAACTCCTACTGTATGCGGATGACAGTGCTCTGTTAGTGTCAGGTAAAGACCCACAAGATATAGCTAATGTATTAACACTGGAACTGGAGTCCTGCAGCAAATGGTTAGTAGACAACAAACTATCGTTACATCTCGGGAAAACAGAAGCCATACTCTTTGGCACGAAATATAAACTGAGAAGGGTAAATAATTTTAATGTCCGGTGTAATGGGGAATCCATCACTTCAGTTTCCTCAGTAAAATATCTGGGAATCCCCTTTGACCCATGCATGTCAAGATAATTGATAGGGAACAGTGTAGTAAAGAAAGCGAATGCCAGACTGAAGTTCCTCTACAGACAAGCACAGTGTCTACCTACTGAGGCTCGCAGGATCCAATGTCTAGCCCTTATACAATGTCATATGGACTACGCTTGCTCTTCATGGTACTCTGCCTTGACAAAAAAACTAAAAGATAAACTGCAAATCACCCAGAACAAAATGGTAAGATTCATCCTGGACCTGGGCCCAAGAGCACATGTAGGCCAGGATGAATTACAACAATTGGATATGCTGAATATTGAAGACAGAGTAAAACAACTTAAGCTAAATCAAGTTTATAAAATTGCTCACAAACAGTGTCCAGAATATCTTGCTGCCAATTTTGTCAAGGCTGGGAACGAAAGCAGTCATAGTACTAGGGGGAGAGAGCACAGTTTTGTAGTTAGTTTGATATCTTTATTATGCAGCCCATACCAATCCTGTGGGCGGTAGTCAAAAGATTACAGAGGTACATAATGGGTCCAGGGACTGGACCTCAAAGTTTGATAGCTGAGCAAGTTACAAAGGTAATGAACTCAGATGGTCACAATCATGACAAGTTACAAAGGTATTTGCAGATTACAGAGGTATATATAGGGTCCAGAGACTGGGCCCCAAAGTTTTGATAGCTGAACAAGGTACAATGGTAATTAATTCACTAGTTACAAGGTAATGAATCATGTAAGTAAATTTACTTACGTCTGTACATGGTTGCACTCATGAACAAATTATAAAGCAATGAGCAATCTATTAGTCTACACCCAGCCACAACTGTAATGAGTTATTGGTGCAAATTTTAATTGTTGGGTCACACACACACATATACATATACACATACATATATACACACACACATACACACACATACATGTATATACATACACACATACACATACACACATGTACATACACACACACACACACACACGTGTCAATGCTTTATTTACAGGGAGCAAAGTCAGGGTATTTTTCCAGAATGGTCTGTAATATACCACTGTGGATAAAATACTTTGACATATCTTGAACATTTCTGAATGAGTAGTCTCTGAATTCATTAATTTTATCGCACTCCAGTACATAATGACGCAGGGTGTGACAATAATCCAACTGGCAAAGTTTACATCTTGTTTGGTCTACATCTGGTGGTGGTGATTTAACCTGCCAAAGATACTTTTAACCCAGCCGGAGGCGGGCGGTAGTGACATCCAAGAGTCTGCTTATTTTGTTGGATGCACCATAGACATGTGGCTCCTCCTGCATGATAGAATGATGATAGATGGACTGACTGGTATCAAACTCCCTGAGTCTTAAGTCAATAAAATTCAGTTGAAGTTCTTTTCGTATTATTGTTCTCAAACTGCTAACTGACAAGCCAAGATTGTAATCTATCCCTCTTTGAAAGCATAAAACTTAGCCAATTTATCAGTTCTATCATGCATCTGAAGACCAATGTGAGATGGAATCCACAGCATGTGCACTCTGACTCTACTATCCAGAATCCTACCATACCTGTGCCTGGCTTCTGACACGAGCATGCTACAAGTTATACTTGATGAGTTGAGAGCATTTATGGATGACAGAGAATCAGTTACAATTAGAGAGTTAACCTTAGATACATGGACGCATTTGAGTGCAAGGAGTATGGCAAACAGTTCTGTCTGAAGGGTAGAGGCCCAGTTATTGATGCGTGCTCCAATTTCTTTAAGAGAGCCATCACTCTGTATGACAACAGCAGCACTACCAGCTGCACCAGTGGATTGGTGAACAGAACCATCAACGTAAATAATTTGTGAGAGAGTGTGCTGTTTGGCTAAATTATCAATACAGTTTAAGGCATCATGTTTGGCTTCAAGGCGAAGCTTTGGTTGTGATTTAAGAAGTAGTTTGGGGGGAAATGGAGGGATGGTAGTTTGGAATGGGGTAATATTCCATGGAGCGGAGAAGTGCCGCTGTTGCCTTACTTGCCACAGATCATGTATCTGATTCATGCGGAGGTCGGCTCGTTCTGGTCTTCCCATTATTTCTGTTGCCCTTGGGAACAAACATTTCCTCTGCCTTCTTGCATTTTGTTGTTACGTATTCCATCATTTCATTTACTGACTTTCCTACCAATTCTCTGTTCCACTGAACCTCCTGCAGGAAGTCCTCTTACCTGTGTAGTCCCCCCTTTTATAGTTTGGTTTTTCCTATTCAGCTCCTGTTACCCTCTCCACTTGTAACGCTACTATATATTCAAAGCACAGAACCACATGATCACTAGCCTCAAGGGGCCTCTCGTATGTGATGTCCTCAATGTCTGAACTGCTCAGGGTGAACACGAGGTCCAGTCTTGCTGGTTCATCCTCCCCCCTCTCTCTCTGGTAGTGTCCTTAACATGTTGATGCACGAGGGTTTCCAGCACCACATCCATCATCTTGGCTCTCCATGTTTCGGGACTTCCTTGTGGCTCCAGGTTTTCCCAATCGATCTCCCTGTGGTTGAAATCACCCATAACCAGTAACTTTGCTCTGCTCGAGTGAGCTCTTCTTGCTACCTCAGCCAGTATGTCCACCATTGCTCTGTTGCTCTCTTTATATCTTGGCCTCCTGCAGTTCTGTGGTGGATTATACATTACTGCAATGACTACCTTATGTTCCCCAGACTGAAGTATACCTATGTAATCTCTTTCTCCAATCTCGTCCATGCCTTCCATTTCCTCAAATCTCCATTGTTGTTTTACGAGCAGTGCAACCCCTCCTCCCCCTCTTCTTCTGTCTTTCCTCAGGTTCTGATATCCCGGTGGGAAGATTGTGTCTGTTATTGTCTCGGTGAGTTTCGTTTATGTGACTGTTATGATGTCTGGGGACTTCTCATTGATTCTTTCATGCCACTCTTCATATTTGTTCGTGATTCCATCCGCGTTCGTGTACCAAACCTTCAACTTCTTTTCTAAAACTGTGGTCCTAGGAGAATGTTGGGGTTGGGGGAGCGGAAGCCCTGGCGTGGACCTATGGGGGGTTGCGGTGGGGGTGGGGTTTGTGATGAGGGGGTGGGGGCAGAGTGCCCATAGGGGGTTGTGTGGTAAGTCACGCTGGGTAGCAGCAGTCTGCTGTGTTGTAGTGAGTCACGCTGGGTGACAGTAGTCTGCTATGTTGTGGTGAGTCATGGGGTGACAGCAGTGTGCTGTGTTGTGGTGAGTCATGGGGTGACAGGAGAGTATGAGGGGTAAGTGAGAGGAAGTGGTGGAGTAGAAGGAAGGGAAGCAGCAGTGAGGGAAGCAGCAGGGAGGGAAGCAGCAGGGAGGGAAGCAGCAGTGAGGGAAGCAGCAGGGAGGGAAGCAGCAGGGAGGGAAGCAGCAGGGAGGGAAGCAGCAGTGAGGGAAGCAGCAGGGAGGGAAGCAGCAGGGAGGAAGCAGCAGGGAGGAAGCAGGAGTCAAGGAGACTGGGAAGACACTCAGGAAGAACAATTAAGGAAGTTGAACTCTGTTATATTCACAGGAAGCGCTAAACTCGTAAGAGCCATACACCGCCTGTAGAATGGGAGGAAATCAGGTCTGATCCAAGGAACTGGAAGGGTACCTCCGGTTCACTGAGTGAACCTGCATTTAGGCAGACCCTCCCTTCAGTGTATACACATAGATGAGCACTCACCCGGTGTATATACACTTAGTGGTCAAAGACACATGTCAATAGACACTTGACCTGGAGTTTACCTGGAGAGAATTCCAGGGGTCAACGCCCCCGCGGCCCGGTCTGTGACCAGGCCTCATGTTGGACCAGAGCCTGATCAACCAGGCTGTTACTGCTGGCCGCACGCAGTCCAACGTACGAACCACAGCCTGGCTGGTCAGGTACCGACTTTAGGTGCCTGTCCAGTGCCTGCTTGAAGACAGCCAGGGGTTTGTTGGCAATCCCCCTAATGTATGCTGGGAGGCAGTTGAACAATCTTGGGCCCCTCACACTTATTGTGTTGTCCCTCAACGTGCTAGTGGCACCCCTGCTTTTCATTGGGGGGATGTTACATCGCCTGCCGAGTCTTTTGCTTTCGTAGGGAGTGATTTTCGTGTGTAAATTTGGTACTAATCCCTCGAGAATTTTCCACGTGTATATAACAATGTATCTCTCCCGCCTGCGTTCTAGGGAGTACTTACCATTTGTCAAAGGCACTTATCGCTTGAGTGGTGTGTGTGTGTGTGTACTCACTTAATTGTGGTTGCAGGGGTCGATTCATAGCTCCTGGCGTGTGTGTATGTACACTGAAAGACATACCTAGAGGTGTAAGTCTTTCAGTGTACATACCACCCCAGAAAATACCGTGCCCATATGACAACAGGAAAATGCAACCTTCCTTCCTGTAAGCTGTTCCACCCTGAAATATGTCACTCTTCAGTTCAGGAAAGACAATGCTACAACTTATATTGTCAGGCACACCACCTAAAGGGGACAAGAAGATACAGAACTTGCAGACCGTGGGAAAACCTGGGTAGCCACAGCCACTCCAGAGAGAGAGGTTTTTTAGCGCCAGGAAGGAAAGAAAGCTGGCAGGGAATGACAGAAATCGTACACCAACTCCGATCATTTCTGGAGTGGAATCACAGTCAATGGCCTCCACTCCAAAACAACAGATATTAGTGCCAGGAAAAAAACCCATCCCCCATACCACCAATACAGCGACATTCATCTTTGCAAATATACAGGGTCTAAAGCCAGCAATGAACAACAAAATACCTTTCATCCGTGGACTGCTTACAGAGTCAAACGCAATGTTCACAGTTTTCACAGAGACTCACATAAAAGACCACTTTGACAATGAAATATGGATCTCGGGTTATAACCTATACAGATAAGACAGTGAACAGACAAAAGGGGGGTTTGCTTGTACGTCACAGTCCCTAATATGCTCGGAACTACTGAATGTCTCAAATGTAAGTAAAGTAGTAAAGTAAATTTGATTTCATTGCAATTTTACATAGATATTTGTAGTTACAATCATAAACTGAAGTGCAAGGAGAGCCACTGACATGCCATGGCATTAGGAGCAGCTTAATGTAATGACTTATAGACTATGTACATAATATTAGAGAAATTGATTGAGATTTTTCTAGTTATATATTTGATTTCAAATTACAATATGATGATATTACATTGTAACAAGTGTTTAGGAGGATGGTAATATAAAATTGAGATTTTAAAGAAAATAACATTGAGCATTTTTGAAAGTAATTTATAATATGAGTATTTAGTTTAGGGTGAGTAGGTGGTTTTTGAGAAGAGTCTTAAATTTATTTTCAGACAAGGTTATCTTAGTATTTTTTTTTTTTTTTTTTATTAACACATCGGCCGATTCCCACCAAGGCAGGGTGGCCCGAAAAAGAAAAACTTTCATCATCATTCACTCCATCACTGTCTTGCCAGAAGGGTGCTTTACACTACAGTTATAAAACTGCAACATTAACACCCCTCCTTCAGAGTGCCGGCACTGTACTTCCCATCTCCAGAACTCAAGTCCGGCCTGCCGGTTTCCCTGAATCCCTTCATAAATGTTACTTTGCTCACACTCCAACAGCACGTCAAGTATTAAAAACCATATGCCTCCATTCACTCCTATCAAATACGCTCACACATGCTTGCTGGAAGTCCAAGCCCTCGCACACAAAACTTCCTTTACCCCTCCCTCCAACCTTTCCTAGGCCGACCCCTACCCCGCCTTCCCTCCACTACAGATTTATACACTCTCGAAGTCACTCTGTCTCGTTCCATTCTCTCTACATGTCCAAACCACCTCAACAACCCCTCCTCAGCTCTCTGGACAATCGTTTTGGTAATCCCGCACCTCCTCCTAATTTCCAAACTCCGAATTCTCTGCATTATATTCACACCACACATTGACCTCAGACATGACATCTCCACTGCCTCCAGCCTTCTCCTCGTTGCAACATTCATCACCCATGCTTCACACCCATATAAGAGCGTTGGTATAACTATACTCTCATACATTCCCTCTTTACTTCCATGGACAAGGTTCTTTGTCTCCACAGACTCCAAAGTGCTCCACTCACCCTTTTCCCCTCATCAATTCTATGATTCACCTCATCCTTCATAGACCCATCCGCCGACATGTCCACTCCCAAATATCTGAATACATTCACCTCCTCCATACTCTCTCCTCCAATCTGATATCCAATCTTTCGTCACCTATTCTTTTTGTTATCCTCATCACCTTACTCTTTCCTATATTCACTTTCAATTTTCTTCTTTTACACACCCTACCAAATTCATCCACCAACCTCTGCAGCTTCTCTTCAGAATCTCCCAAAAGCACAGTGTCATCAGCAAAAAGCAACTGTGACAACTCCCACTTTGTATTTGCTTCTTTATCTTTTAGCCCAACACCTCTTGCCAAGACCCTCGCATTCACTTCTCTTACAACCCCATCTATAAATATATTGAACAACCACGGTGACATCACACATCCTTGTCTAAGGCCCACTTTTACTGGGAAATAGTCCCCTTCCCTCCTACACACTCTAACCTGAGCCTCACTATCCTCATAAAAACTCTTCACTGCTTTCAGTAACCTTCCTCCTATTCCATACACCTGCAACATCTGCCACATTGCCCCCTATCTACCCTATCATACGCCTTTTCCAAATCCATAAATGCCACAAAAACATCTTTACCCTTATCCAAATACTGTTCACCTATATGTTTCACTGTAAACACTTGGTCTACACACCCCTACCTTTCCTAAAGCCCCCTTGTTCATCTGCTATCCTGCTTTCTGTTTTACTCTTAATTCTTTCAATAATAACTCTACCATACACTTTACCAGGTACACTCAACAGACTTATTCCCCTATAATTTTTGCACTCTCTTTTGTCCCCTTTGCCTTTATACAAAGGAACAATACACGCTCTCTGCCAATCCCTAGGTACCTTACCCTCTTCCATACATTTATTAAATAATAGCACCAACCACTCCAAAATTATATCCCCACCTGCTTTTAACATTTCTATCTTTATCCCATCAATCCCAGCTGCCTTACCCCTTTCATTCTACCCACTGCCTCACGAATTTCCCCCTACACCCACAACTGGCTCTTCCACACTCCTACAAGATGTTATTCCTCCTTGCCCTACACACGAAATCACAGTTTCCCCTGTCTTCATCAACATTTAACAAATCCTCAAAATATTCTCTCCATCTTCCCGATACCTCTAACTCTCCATTTAATAACTCTCCTCTCCTATTTTTAACTGTCAAATCCATTTGTTCTCTAGGCTTCCTCAACTTATTAATCTCATTCCAAAATTTTTCTTATTTTCAACAAAATTTGCTGATAACATCTCACCCACTCTCTCATCTGCTCTCTTTTTACATTGCTTCACCACTCTTTTAACCTCTCTTTTCTCTCCATATACTCTTCCCTCCTTGCATCACTTCTACTTTGTAAAAACCTCTCATATGCTAACTTTTTCTCCCTTACTACTCTCTTTACATCATCATTCCACCAATCGCTCCTCTTCCCTCCGCACCCACTCGCCTGTAACCACAAACTTCTGCTGAACACTCTAACACTACATTTTTAAATCTACCCCATACATTTTCGACCCCATTGCCTACACTCTCACTAGCCCATCTATCCTCCAATAGTTGTTTATATCTTACCCTAACTGCCTCCTCTTTTAGTTTATAAACCTTCACCTCTCTTTTACTTACTGATTCTATTTTCCTTGTATCCCATCTACCTTTTACTCCCACTGTAGCTATAACTAAAAAGTGATCTGATATATCTGTAGCCCTCTATAAACATGTACATCCTGAAGTCTACTCAACAGTCTTTTATCTACCAATACATAGTCCAACAAACTACTGTCATTACGCCCTACATCATATCTTGTATACTTATTTATCCTCTATTTCTTAAAATATGTATTACCTATAACTAAACCCCTTTCTATACAAAGTTCAATCAAAGGGCTCCCATTATCATTTACACCTGGCACCCCAAACTTACCTACTACACCCTCTCTGCATGTTTCTCCCACTTTAACATTTAGGTCCCCTACCACAATTACTCTCTCATTTGGTTCAAAAGTTCCTATACATTCGCTTAACATCTCCCAAAATCTCTCTCTCTCCTCTACACTCCTCTCTTCTCCAGGTGCATACACGCTTATTATGACCCACTTTTCGCATCCGACCCTTATTTTAATCCACATAATCCTTGAATTTACACATTTATATTCCCTCTTTTCCTTCCATAACTGATCCTTCACTGGTAATGAATTCCAGATTCTGGTGCCCTTTATGTGCATAGAATTTTTACATAGGTTGATATGGACTCGGGGTATATAAAAAAGTGATCTGTGTCTTGTCTTGTGTTGATGTAGTTGAAGTCTTGGCAGTAAAGATCGAGAACCAAAACCTGGTCATTGTGGTTGTACACAATCCTCCGGATGCAACTGCCCAACGATTCCAGGAACAGCTTTTGAAAATTGATTACTGGAAAATCTTCCAGCTCCTGCCCCCAACATCTTGCTCCTGTGGGATTTCAACCTAAGACACCTAGAATGGAGGAATATAGCAAATAATGACGTAGCAGAGATAACCCCAGGAGGCAGCTCAGATGAAAACTCGCACACACACGAGCTTTTAAATATCTGCACCAAATTTACCTTAAACCAGCAAATAATGGAGCTACAAGATTGGAGAATACACTGGACCTCATCTTCACTAACAATGAGGATCTGATACGAAATATTACCATATCAAAAGCAATATACCCAGATCACAACATAATAGAGGTTCAGACATGTATGCGCAGGGCCCCAGACCAACAAAATTTGATCAGTCACGAGGGACCCTTCACCAAATTCAACTTCAGTAACAAAAACATAAGGTGGGACCAAGTAAACCAGGTCCTAAACGATATAAACTGGGAAGGTAGCCTAAGCAACACGGATCCAAACCTATGTCTAGAGCAAATTAACTCTGTGGCACTCGAGGTATGCTTAAATGCGAGGTATCCTTAAAGGAAAAGGAAGAGAAGATGTAAACTAGAAAGAGAAAGGCGCTCCCTATACAGGCGAAGGCAAAGAATAACAGAGCAGCTAAAAGAGAGCAATTTATCTGTAATACATAGGGAGGAACTGGTCAGAGAAACAGCAAACATCGAACTAAAGCTAAATGAATCTTACAGGAGTCAAGAAATGAAGAAAAAGCTAAAATCCATAAATAAAAGTGAAAGAAACCCAAAATATTTCTTATCTTATGCCAAATCTAAGTCGATAACAACATCTAGTATTGGGCCCCTACTTAAACGAGATGGGTCCTACACAGATGACAGTAAAGAAATGAGTGAGCTACTCAAGTCCCAATATGACTATTTTTAGCAAGCCGCTAACCAGACTGAGAGTCGAAGACCTAAATGATTTTTTTATGAGAGGGACACAGAATTTGGTAGACTCAAACCTATCTGATATTATTCTGATGCCAAATGACTTCGAAAAGGCGATAAATGACATGCCCATACACTCTGCTCCAGGCCCAGACTCATGGAACTCCATGTTCATCAAGAACTGCAAGAAGCCCCTATCATGTGCTTTTAACATCCTATGGAGAGGGAGCATGGACACAGGGGTCGTCCCACAGCCTAGTGTCTAATCGACATGTGCCTAGGACAAAATGGTAACTAACAGCTGCTAAAAACAAAGGGGGCAGTTGTTCAACTACAATCCGATAGCGCTAACATCCCATATCATAAATATCTTTGAAAGGGTTATAAGAAGCAAGATCGCCACCCATCTAGATACCCATCAGTTACACAACCCGGGGCAACGGGTTTAGAGCAGGTCGCTCCTGTCTGTCCCAACTACTAGACCACTATGACAAGGTCCTGGATGCTCTACCTGGAGAGGGTTTAGGGGGTCAACCCCCCCCCCCGCGGCTCGGTCTGAGACCAGGCCTCATGGTGGATCAAGGTCTGATCAACCAGGCTGTTACTGCTAGCCGCACACAAACTGACGTACGAACCACAGCCCGGTTGGTCAGGTTCTGACTTTAGGTGCCAGTCCAGTGCCTTCTTGAAGACAGCCAGGGGTCTATTGGTAATCCCCCTTATGTATGCTGGGAGGCAGTCTTTGGCCTCGGACACTTATTGTGTTGTCTCTTATTGTATTTGTGGCACCCCTGCTTTTCATTGGGGGAATGTTGCATCTCCTGCAGAGTCTTTTGGTTTCGTAGGGAGTGATTTTCGTGTGCAAGTTTGGTACTAATACCTCTAGGATTTTCCAAGTGTATATTATCATGCATCTCTCTCGCCTGCATTCCAATGAATTCAGATCAAGTGCCTTCAACCGTTACCAGTAATTTAGGTGCCTTATCATACTTATGTGTGCCATGAAAGTTCTTTGTACACTCTCCAGGTCAGCAATTTCGCCTGCCTTGAATGGAGCAGTTAGTGTACAGCAGTATTCCAGCCTAGAGAGAACAAGCGATTTGAAGAGAATCATCATGGGCTTGGCGTCCCTAGTTTTGAAGGTTCTTTATCCATCCTGTCATTTTCCTGGCAGATGAGGTAGATACATTGTTGTGGTCTTTGAAGGCGAGATCCTTTGACATTATCACTCCCAGGTCCTTCACATTACTTTTTCGCTCTATTGTATGGTTAGATTTTGTCGTATACCCTGATACAACAAACAAACAAAACGCAGAAAAACAAAACGCAGATGTAGTATACACAGACGTTGCAAAAGCCTTTGACTAAAGTGACCATGGTGTAATAGCACACAAAATGCGTGATAAAGAAATAACAGGAAAAGTTGGTAGATGGATCTATAATTTCCTAACAAATAGAACATAAAGAGTAGTAGTAAACAGAGTAAAGTCTGAGGCGGCTACGGTGAAAAGCTTTGTTCCACAATGCACAGTACTCGCTCCCATCCTGTTCCTCATCCTCATATTTGACATAGACAGGGATGTAGGCCACAGTACCGTGTCTTCCTTTGCAGATAACACCCGAATCTGCATGACAATGTCCTCCATTCAAGACACTGCAAGACTTCAGGCGGACATCAACTAAATCTTTAAATGGGCCGCAGAAAACAATATGAAGTTCAGTTATGAGAAATTTTAATTACTCCGATATGGACAACGTGAGGAAATTAAAACTATATCGGAGTATAAAACAAATTCCGACCACACAATAGAACGAAAAACTAATGTAAAAGACCTGGGAGTGATAATGTCAGAGGATCTCGCCTTCAAAGACCACAACATTGTATTAATCGAATCGGCTAAAAAAAATGACAGGATGGATAATGAGAACATTCAAAACTAGGGATTCCAAGCACATGATGACACTCTTCAGGTCGCTTTTTCTATCTAGGCTGGAATATTGCTGCACACTAACAGCACCTTTCAAGACAGAGAACGTTCACGGCACACATAACTGCGATAAACCACCTCAATTACTGGGAACGCTTGAAGTTCCTCAACCTGTACTCCCTAGAATGCAGGCGGGAGAGATACATGATTTTATACACTTGGAAAATCTTAGAGGAATTAGTACCAAACTTGCACACAAAAATCACTCCTTATGAAAGCAAAAGACTCGGCAGACGATGCAACATTCCCCCAATGAAAAGTAGGGGCGCCACTAGCACGATAAGAGACAACACAATAAGTGTCAAGGGCCCAAGACTATTCAACTGCCTCTCAGCATACATAAATGGAATTACCAATAGACCCCTGGCTGTTTTCAAGCAGGCACTGGACCAGCACCTAAAGTCAGTACCTGACCAGCTGGGCTGTGGTTACTACGTCGGGTTGCGTGCGGCCAACAGTAACAGCCTGGTTGATCAGGCCCTGATCCACCACGAGGCCGTCACAGACCGAGCCGCGGGGGCGTTGACCCGCGAAACCCTCTCCAGGTACACTCCAGGTATACACCTACATCAGAGGCGTACGTTTGTCAATGTGTATACAACTAGGGCTGTATGTCGCTCGTGTGTACGTTGCCAGCTGAATGTCAATCAGTGCATATTTACTGAGTTTAATCCCTAAAATACGGATTAAAGAAAAGCATTGTTGACAGGTGGTGTCCGTGGTTCGATCCCCGGCAAGGGTGAAAACATTGGGCGTGTTTCCTTTCACCTGTTGTCCCGTTCACTTAGCAAGCAGATAAGTACCTGGGTATTAGTCAACTGGTGTGGGTCGCATCCTGGGGAACGACTTAAGGACCCCAATGGAAATAAGATAAGAGTCCTCGATGACCCACTGACTTTCTTGGGTTATCCTGGGTGACTAACCCTCCGGAGTTAAAAATCCGAACAAAATCTCATCTTAGCAGTGAACTTCAAAATAACGAAGAAGTTATTGGATAGACTGTATCATGGTATAGGTGTTGGTGTGGGTGTTATGTTTGTCAGGAAACATTACAGTATCTTCTGAGGCGGGTCTATCCCACATGATGACCACCCACTTAGTGGTTAAACATCCGCTAGCTTACTGTGCCTAGGTTTTCCACCCCTTCTAAAATATACAGGATCACCACGTAGTGTCCTATGATACTGTCTTGCTGTAGATGCCACAAATTCAGGCATCATGATGACCTTCCACAGCCCAGCTGAAACACTGGTGTTCTCTACTTCTAATTCTTTAGTTCCTGGTCATGGTACACTGAAAACCCAAGATCCTCCAGACCCTTGTTTGTACTCTGTAAGTATCGTAATTTCTAATCTTTGTTTCGTATCATTATGAACCTCAGAGTGACCACAAACTATCTCTCTAGTATAATTTTGGAGTTGAATGTACCTTGGTATTATTAGCACATTAACAAGTTTTTTTTTTCAATAATATGCTTAATATTGAGACATTATTTTTCTCAAAAAATTAAAATTCAGTATATATAAAAAAAAATTACTTACAAAACTTGCATTGGCAATGAATGTAACGAAGGGCGCTGACCAGTGCTGTCAACCAATCATAACCTCTCTTACTGAATGGGCGTGGCAACCAGCCACTCAGAGATGGTCTAAGTAAAACATGCTCGAAGCGTCTTAGCTGGGAAGTTCAGTTGCCAACATTACCTAAATATATAATCTGCGTGTCTAAGGATTTCACCGCATTAGTGTAAAAATCATCATAAATAAAAAAATACTGTTAAGGAAGAACACTTTCGGACCACACTTTATAATTAACATACATCACAACAACATTAATAAAAATGCTAACTGGTAGGTTGTACTCAGCGCTAGCATAAAACTGAAGCCACGGTGAGGTGTAAGTTATTGCTCGTGGGGATTCCTTAACGTCCTTGTAGGGTGGAGCTGCTCCTCGGGTGCCATCACAAATCACACCGACACAATGGTAAGTTGTTTCAAGCACTCAGAGAGGGAAAGCTAAATTTTGAAGCGGGATGAAAAAGGAAAGATTACTGACGGTGTACAAACAAATGAGGTAAGTTCAAGTGTGTCCAGTCTTACGGTGTATACAAGTAGGGTGAAGATGGATGTGTAGAGTGATCTTCCACTACACATCACCCACACCACAAGTGCATGTGACACTAACCCCTTCACTACACTCCTCAGAGGAGTGTAGCTATGCTTCAGCTGCTTGTAATACGACGTATACAACATTTTGTAAACGCCAGCTAAGGGGATGGGAGGCTGACGTATCATTAATGTACAACATTAATAAGATCTACAGAGTGGAGCACTGGTAAAGCCGGCCGTTACTGCTACCTTGTCCCGCCACCTTCAGGAGGGTGTGTGTCAAGACGCACACCCTCCTACGTCCACGCCTCTGTGTACGCACTACAGATGTCATGACAAACACCCATGTCAGATGACTAACAATAGAATCTTACAGGTATGCCAGTTGTCAGTACTGTGTCGTCTATCATCCGGGCTTTTCCGTTCATCGTTTTGCGCCACTCCGTAAATTCTTTTGCACAGCTTCGTCCATTGTCTGCTTCGTTTTTCGTTCACCTTCTGCTCTGTTTCGTACATCCTCTACGTCCTTGTGTACACCTGTGCCGTTCAGTTGATGCTTGGTGAAGTCTTCACTCATCCTCTGCGTCGTCTCTTGCATCCTCTCACTCCTCCGCTCATCCTCTGTGCATCCGACCACACCATCCATCCATCTGCGTTGTTCCATCCATCCATCTGCGTTGTTCCATCCATCCATCTGCGTTGTTCCATCCATCCATCTGCGTTGTTCCATCCATCCATCTGCGTTGTTCCATCCATCCGTCCTCTCCATTCCGTCAGTTGTCTGCGTCCATCCGTGCTGTTCCATGGGTCGTCCACTCTGACTCTTGGGAAAGACTTAAGGGGCGCGTAAGTTTCCCTGTCTCCTAATATCATGTTTATTTTTACCCTATAATCTACCTTGTCCATAATTACTATCGCATTTCCTTTGTTTGAGGACAATTGTGTTGGAGAGGTCAAAGATTTGTTAAGTTACACCATGAATTAAGGAAAGATCCTGGACTTCATCTTATGAAAGTGGACAAAGCAAATGCGATAGTAATTATGGACAAGGTAGATTATTGTGGGAAAATTAACATGTTATTAGAAGACGGGGAAACTTACGTGCCACTTAAGATAGTCAACAATTATACTACAATCGTTGCTGTTGCAACAGAAACAGATGTCTTCTCCTGCCGTTGCAACAGCAACATGTCTTCTGCTGCTGTGACAACAGAGGAAATGTTGCACAGTGTTAACCTAGCCAAGTTTACTCAGTGTTTCCCGTTAGACTAACAGAAGGTTAAGGCATCGGGGTTTAGCCTATAATCTAGGCTATGTATTATACATGGATGTTCAGCCTATAATCTACGTTACGTATAATACATGGGCTTTCAGCCTATAGACTAGGTTTATAAGAGGTTCCACGTAAAAACTTTTTAAAATAAAATATGCAGCGTCCACTCGCATGACATTTAGATTTTGGTACATTTAAACCTACATTCACGTACAGATGTGTGCGTTTATAGCGTACACACGAGGCCATCACTTACGGATGTGTACACAAACATACACACGTATCTAGTCACGTGCGTGTGTGTGTACATATACACACGCTGGTGGTGGGTGTACATACATACCAACATCCCTGTAGAGCTACGGGAGTTGAGTGAGACAGTTTCAGTGGTACCGAGCTACGGGAGTTGAGTGAGACAGTTTCAGTGGTACCGAGCTACGGGAGTTGAGTGAGACAGTTTCAGTGGTACCGAGCTACGGGAGTTGAGTGAGACAGTTTCAGTGGTACCGAGCTACGGGAGTTGAGCGAGACAGTTTCAGTGGTACTGAGCTACGGGAGTTGAGTGAGATAGTTTCTGTGGTACTGAGCTACGGGAGTTGAGTGAGACAGTTTCAGTGGTACTGAGCTACGGGAGTTGAGTGAGAGTTTCAGTGGTACTGAGCTACGGGAGTTGAGTTAGTTAGTTAGTTACCATTTTGTCCTAGGCACATGTCGATTAGACACTAGGCCTGAGTGAGACAGTTTCAGTGGTACTGAGCTACGGGAGCTGAGCTACGGGAGTTGAGTGAGACAGTTTCAGTGGTACTTAACTACGGGAGTTGAGTGAGACAGTTTCAGTGGTACCGAGCTACGAGAGTTGAGTGAGATAGTTTCCGTGGTACCGAGCTGTTTACACTTCATATATATGCAGTCACATCGGTAATGGATACGACAGCATTATCACATTCGTAGGCAGAGCCCTACACCCGTACGGATCATACAGCGCCTGGGAGAACGGAAGGCATTCGGACTCAGTTCAAGGAATTAGAGCATATGTGCAATTCCTTAGATCAAGAGCCCCATCGCCAGTATCAAGGAACCTCCCTTGAGAAGGAGAGGGAGGGAACGACAACAGCATATGTTGTCGTCTCGTCAAATGCTTGAAAACTAGAGTGGGACATTCTTTTCGTTACAGATGTATGATCCTAGTAGGTTTATCGCTTTGTTTTGATTATAATAATAATTCTTTTCGTTACAGAGGCACCAATAGTCCAAGGGACTGTCGGTGCCTCTGTAATAATAATAATTAAATAATAGGCACAAATAGTCCAAGGAACAATTGGTGCCTATTATTTTTTAAACACACCGGCCGTCTCCTACAGAGGTAGGGTGACCAGAAAAAGAAGAAACATTTTCACCATCACTCACTCTATCACTGTCTTACCAGAGGCGTGCCGATACAACATTTGAAAACTGCAGATAATATCCCCATCTCTTTCAGAGTGCAGGCACTGTACTTCATGATTATATTTATTGAGAAACGCTCACACAACGCCTGAAGAATGTGAGGTAATCAGGTTTGAGTCAAGGAAAGGAAGGATATCTCCAATTTCATGGTTCAAGAAACCTTCAGACAACAACAGAGCGCTCCACCTTGAAGGGTCTCAACATGTTACAGTAATTAGACTCACGAAATCGTAATGACACGATTGCAAACAAACTATACCACGACGGCCTGGAGTTTTGAGACTCTCTGACCGCGGGTTCGAACCCCACCCGTGGCATGGTTTACAGTAATTAGAATTATTTACAGTAGGCGAGGCTAGATAATTTGGCTTGTATTTTTGGTATTATGTCTTTATTGAGGTAATAGTATGTAAGAATATTAAAAGTGTTGTCTACAGGAATATAGTGACCACATATTGGTTGGAGATTAGTAAACAGTTGTTGGCATGCATTAAAGGTGGACCTCCAGGTCTATGACCCGGCCAGAGACTGGAAACACTCACAATCTGAGTCATTTAATTACTTTGTTAGAATTATAATTAACGCTTATCACATTAAAATTAATAATATAAAGAGTGGGATTATAATAAACTCAGTGTTCACAGAGATGCAGTAAACCTCTGAGCTGGTGATCAACTTCTCCCAAAAGCCACGCAAAACTCGCAGCCCAAAAAAAAAATAACGAAACGCTTCATGATATGCTAATCCCCATCTCTGCTGTATGACCCCTGTGGTTTAGCGCTTCTTTTTTATTATAATAATAATAATAATTCCCATCTGAAGTCTGAGCTCAGGCTGACAGATTTCAGAACCTCAAGTGTAGACTCCTCTTGTGAGATGGAACAACACAGGGACAAGCGTCCTGTGAGATGGAACAACACATGGACAACCGTCCTGCGAGATGGAACAACACATGGACAACCGTCCTGCGAGATGGAACAACACATGGACAAGCGTCCTGTGAGAGGGAACAACACAGGGACAAGCGTCCTGTGAGATGGAACAACACATGGACAAGCGTCCTGTGAGATGGAACAACACATGGACAAGCGTCCTGTGAGATGGAACAACACAGGGACAAGCGTCCTGCGTGATGGAACAACACAGGGACAAGCGTCCTGTGAGATGGAACAACACATGGACAAGCGTCCTGCGTGATGGAACAACACAGGGACAAGCGTCCTGCGAGATGGAACAACACAGGGACAAGCGTCCTGTGAGATGGAACAACACAGGGACAAGCGTCCTGTGAGATGGAACAACACATGGACAAGCGTCCTGTGAGATGGAACAACACATGGACAAGCGTCCTGTGAGATGGAACAACACATGGAAAAGCGTCCTGTGAGATGGAACAACACAGGGACAAGCGTCCTGCGTGATGGAACAACACAGGGACAAGCGTCCTGCGAGATGGAACAACACAGGGACAAGCGTCCTGTGAGATGGAGCAACACATGGACAAGCGTCCTGTGAGATGGAACAACACAGGGACAAGCGTCCTGCGTGATGGAACAACACAGGGACAAGCGTCCTGCGTGATGGGACAACACAGGGACAAGCGTCCTGTGAGATGGAACAACACAGGGACAAGCGTCCTGTGAGATGGAACAACACATGGACAAGCGTCCTGTGAGATGGAACAACACATGGACAAGCGTCCTGTGAGATGGAACAACACAAGGACAAGCGTCCTGTGAGATGAAACAACACATGGACAAGCGTCCTGTGAGATGGAACAACACAGGGACAAGCGTCCTGCGTGATGGAACAACACAGGACAAGCGTCCTGGAGATGGAACAACACAGGGACAAGCGTCCTGTGAGATGGAACAACACATGGACAAGCGTCCTGTGAGATGGAACAACACATGGACAAGCGTCCTGTGATGGAACACACATGGACAAGCGTCGTGATGGAACAACACAGGGACAAGCGTCCTGCGTGATGGAACAACACAGGAGAACCAAGCGTCCTGTGAGATGGAACAACACAGGACAAGCGTCCTGTGAGATGGAACAACACAGGGACAAGCGTCCTGGAGATGGAACAACACAGGACAAGCGTCCTGTGAGATGGAACAACACAGGACAAGCGTCCTGAGATGGACACACATGGACAAGTCCTGGAGATGGAACAACATGGACAAGCGTCCTGTGAGATGGAACAACACAGGACAAGCGTCCTGGTGATGAACAACAAGGACAAGCGTCCTGTGAGATGGAACAACACAGGACAAGCGTCCTGCGTGATGGAACAACACAGGACAAGCGTCCTGGAGATGGAACAACATGGACAAGCGTCCTGTGGATGGAACAACACAGGACAAGCTCCTGGAGATGGAACAACACAGGGACAAGCGTCTGTAGATGGACAACACAGGACAAGCTCCTGTGAGATGGAACAACACAGGGACAAGCGTCCTGCGTGATGGAACAACACAGGGACAAGCGTCTGAGTGGAACAAACGGACAAGCGTCTCGTGATGGAACAACACGGGACAAGCGTCCTGGAGATGAACACACAGGACAAGCGTCCTGGGATGGAACAACAGGACAAGCGTCCTGGATGGAGACACATGGACAAGCGTCCTGTGAATGGAACAACAGGACAAGCGTCCTGGATGGAACCACAGGAAACGTCCTGTGTGGACAACACAGGACAAGGTCCGTGATGGAACAACACAGGACAAGCGTCCTGAGATGAACCACATGGACAAGCGTCGCGATGAACAACACAGGGACAAGCGTCTGAGATGGAACAACACAGGACAAGCGTCCGTGAGATGGAACAACACATGGACAAGCGTCCTGAGATGGAAACAAGGAAAGCGTCCTGCGTGATGGAACAACACAGGACAAGCGTCTGTGATGGAAACACAGGACAAGGTCCTGTGAGATGGAACAACACAGGGACAAGCGTCCTGGAGATGGAACAACACAGGACAAGCGTCCTGTGAGATGAACAACACATGGACAAGCGTCCTGTGATGGAACAACACAGGACAAGCTCCTGGAGATGGAACAACACAAACAAGCGTCCTGTGAGATGGAACAACACGGGACAAGCGTCCTGCGATGGAACAACAAGGACAAGCGTCCTGGAGATGGAACAACACATGGACAAGCGTCCTGTGAGATGGAAACACATGGACAAGCGTCCTGTGAGTGGAACAACACAGGACAAGCGTCCTAGATGAAACAACACATGGACAAGCGTCCTGGGATGGAACAACACAGGACAAGCGTCCTGGATGAAACAACAAGGACAAGCGTCCTGTGAGATGGAACAACACATGGACAAGCGTCCTGCTGATGGAACAACACAGGACAAGCGTCCTGCGAGATGGAACAACACAGGGACAAGCGTCCTGTGAGATGGAACAACACAGGGACAAGCGTCCTGTGAGATGGAACAACACGGACAAGCGTCCTGTGAATGAACAACACATGGACAAGCGTCCGTGAGATGGAACAACACATGGACAAGCGTCCTGTGATGGAACAACACAGGACAAGCGTCCCGAGATGGAACAACACAGGACAAGCGTCCTTGAGATGGAACAACACAGGGACAAGCGTCCTGTGAGATGGAACAACAAGGGACAAGCGTCCTGTGAGATGGAACAACACATGGACAAGCGTCCTGTGAGATGGAACAACACATGGACAAGCGTCCTGTGAGATGGAACAACACAGGGACAAGCGTCCTGTGATGGAACAACACAGGGACAAGCGTCCTGCGAGATGGAACAACACATGGACAAGCGTCCTGCGTGATGGAACAACACAGGGACAAGCGTCCTGCGAGATGGAACAACACAGGGACAAGCGTCCTGGAGATGGAACAACACAGGGACAAGCGTCCTGTGAGATGGAACAACATGGACAAGCGTCCTGTGAGATGGAACAACACATGGACAAGCGTCCTGTGAGATGGAACAACACATGGACAAGCTCCTGTGAGATGGAACAACACAGGACAAGCGTCCTGTAGATGGAACAACACAGGACAAGCGTCCTGTGAGATGGAACAACACAGGGACAAGCGTCCTGGAGATGGAACAACACAGGGACAAGCGTCCTGTGAGATGGAACAACACATGGACAAGCGTCCTGCGAGATGGAACAACACAGGACAAGCGTCCTGCGAGATGGACAACACAGGACAAGCGTCCTGTGAGATGGAACAACAAGGGACAAGCGTCCTGTGATGGAACAACACAGGACAAGCGTCCTGTGAGATGGAACAACACATGGACAAGCGTCCTGTGAGATGGAACAACACATGGACAAGCGTCCTGTGAGGTGGAACAACACAGGGACAAGTGTCCTGCGTGATGGAACAACACAGGGACAAGCGTCCTGTGAGATGGAACAACACATGGACAAGCGTCCTGCGTGATGGAACAACACAGGGACAAGCGTCCTGCGAGATGGAACAACACAGGGACAAGCGTCCTGTGAGATGGAACAACACAGGGACAAGCGTCCTGTGAGATGGAACAACACAGGAACAACCGTCCTGTGAGATGGAACAACACAGGGACAAGCGTCCTGCAAGATGGAACAACACAGGGACAAGCGTCCTGCGAGATGGAACAACACAGGGACAAGCGTCTTGCAAGATGGAACAACACAGGGACAAGCGTCCTGCGTGATGGAACAACACAGGGACAAGCGTCCTGCGAGATGGAACAACACAGGGACAAGCGTCCTGTGAGATGGAACAACACAGGAACAACCGTCCTGCGAGATGGAACAACACAGGGACAAGCGTCCTGCAAGATGGAACAACACAGGGACAAGCGTCCTGCAAGATGGAACAACACAGGGACAAGCGTCCTGCAAGATGGAACAACACAGGGACAAGCGTCTTGCAAGATGGAACAACACAGGGACAAGCGTCCTGCAAGATGGAACAACACAGGGACAAGCGTCTTGTGAGATGGAACAACACAGGGACAAGCGTCCTGTGAGATGAAACAACACAGGGACAAGCGTCCTGTGAGATGGAACAACACGGACAAGCGTCCTGTGAGATGGAACAACACATGGACAAGCGTCCTGTGAGATGGAACAACACATGGACAAGCGTCCTGTGAGATGGAACAACACAGGGAAGAGCGTCCTGTGAGATGGAACAACACAGGACAAGCGTCCTGGAGATGGAAAAACGACAGCATGCGGACAAGCGTCCTGTGAGATGGAACAACACAGGACAAGCGTCCTGCGAGATGGAACAACACATGGACAAGCGTCCTGTGAGATGGAACAACACAGGGACAAGCGTCCTGTGAGATGGAACAACACAGGACAAGCGTCCTGTGAGATGGAACAACACAGGGACAAGTCCTGTGAGATGGAACAACACAGGACAAGCGTCCTGGAGATGGAACAACACAGGGACAAGCGTCCTGCGAGATGGAACAACAGGACAAGGTCTTGGATGGAACAACAGACAATCTTGAGGAAACAACAGCGTCCTGTGAGATGGAACAACACAGGGACAAGCGTCCTGAGATGGAACAACACAGGACAAGCGTCCTGCGAGATGGAACAACACAGGGACAAGCGTTTTAGATGGAACAACACAGGGACAAGCGTCCTGCGAGATGGAACAACACAGGGACAAGCGTCTTGCAAGATGGAACAACACAGGGACAAGCGTCCTGCAAGATGGAACAACACAGGACAAGCGTCCTGCAAGATGGAACACACAGGGACAAGCGTCTTGCAAGATGGAACAACACAGGGACAAGCGTCCTGAGAGATGAAACAACACAGGGACAAGCGTCCTGTGAGATGGAACAACACAGGACAAGCGTCCTGTGAGATGGAACAACACAGGACAAGCGTCCTGGAGATGGAACAACACAGGACAAGCGTCCTGTGAGATGGACAACACAGGAAGGTCCGAGATGAAAAACAGGACAAGCGTCCTGTGAGATGAACAACACAGGGAAAGCGTCCTGTGAGATGGAACAACACAGGGACAAGCGTCCTGGAGATGGAACAACACATGGACAAGCGTCCTGTGAGATGGAACAACACAGGGACAAGCGTCCTGTGAGATGGAACAACACAGGGACAAGCGTCCTGGAGATGGAACAACACATGGACAAGCGTCCTGTGAGATGGAACAACACAGGACAAGCGTCCTGTGAGATGGAACAACACAGGACAAGCGTCCTGGAGATGGAACAACACAGGGACAAGCGTCCTGTGATGAAAAGGAACAAAAAACAGGGACAAGCGTCCTGTGAGATGGAACAACACAGGGACAAGCGTCCTGAGATGGAACAACACAGGACAAGCGTCCTGTGAGATGGAACAACACAGGGACAAGCGTCCTGTGAGATGGAACAACACAGGACAAGCGTCCTGTGAGATGGAACAACACATGGACAAGCGTCCTG
Organism: Cherax destructor; assembly: GCA_009830355.1. Taxonomy (NCBI): domain Eukaryota; kingdom Metazoa; phylum Arthropoda; class Malacostraca; order Decapoda; family Parastacidae; genus Cherax; species Cherax destructor. Next base: position 352,980 of record WNWK01000382.1, read on the forward strand.
TGAGATGGAACAACACAGGGACAAGCGTCCTGAGATGG
>WNWK01000382.1:358017-368017 GCA_009830355.1 Cherax destructor
GACAGGAAGAGAAGTACAGGGAGGGAGACAGGAAGAGAAGTACAGGGAGGAAGACAGGAAGAGAAGTACAGGGAGGAAGACAGGAAGAGAAGTACAGGGAGGGAGACAGGAAGAGAGGTACAGGGAGGAAGACAGGAAGAGAGGTACAGGGAGGAAGACAGGAAGAGAGGTACAGGGAGGAAGACAGGAAGAGAGGTACAGGGAGGAGACAGGAAGAGAGGTACAGGGAGGGAGACAGGAAGAGAGGTACAGGGAGGGAGACAGGAAGAGAGGTACAGGGAGGAAGACAGGAAGAGAGGTACAGGGAGGAAGACAGGAAGAGAGGTACAGGGAGGAAGACAGGAAGAGAGGTACAGGGAGGAAGACAGGAAGAGAGGTACAGGGAGGAGACAGGAAGAGAGGTACAGGAGGGAGACAGGAAGAGGTACAGGGAGGAGACAGGAAGAGAGGTACAGGAGGAGACAGGAAGAGAGGTACAGGGAGGAGACAGGAAGAGAGGTACAGGAGGAAGACAGGAAGAGAGGTACAGGAGGAAGACAGGAAGAGAGGTACAGGAGGGAGACAGGAAGAGGTACAGGAGAGACAGGAAGAGAGGTACAGGGAGGAAGACAGGAAGAGGTACAGGAGGAAGACAGGAAGAGAGGTACAGGAGGAGACAGGAAGAGAGGTACAGGAGGGAGACAGGAAGAGAGGTACAGGAGGAAGACAGGAAGAGAGGTACAGGAGGAGACAGAAGAGAGGACAGGGAGGAGACAGGAAGAGAGGTACAGGAGGAGACAGGAAGAGAGGTACAGGAGGGAGACAGGAAGAGAGATACAGGGAGGAGACAGGAAGAGAGGTACAGGAGGAGACAGGAAGAGAGGACAGGAGGAAGACAGGAAGAGAGGTACAAAGGAAAGGAAGGGCAGGAAGAGAGGTACAGGGAGGAGACAGGAAGAGAGGTACAGGAGGAGACAGGGAGAGGTACAGGAGGGACAGGAAGAGAGGTAGGAGGAGACAGGAAGAGAGGTACAGGGAGGAGACAGGAAGAGAGGTACAGGGAGGAAGACAGGAAGAGAGGTACAGGAGGAGACAGGAAGAGAGGTACAGGAGGAGACAGGAAGAGGTACAGGAGGAGACAGGAAGAGGTACAGGGAGGAAGACAGGAAGAGAGGTACAGGGAGGAGACAGGAAGAGAGGTACAGGAGGAGACAGGAAGAGAGGACAGGAGGAGACAGGAAGAGAGGTACAGGAGGAAGACAGGAAGAGGTACAGGGAGGGAGACAGGAAGAGAGGTACAGGGAGGAGACAGGAAGAGAGGTACAGGGAGGAGACAGGAAGAGAGGTACAGGAGGAGACAGGAGAGAGGTACAGAGGAGACAGGAAGAGAGGTACAGGAGGAGACAGGAAGAGAGGTACAGGAGGGAACAGGAAGAGAGGTACAGGGAGGAGACAGGAAGAGAGTACAGGGAGGAGACAGGAAGAGAGGTACAGGGAGGAAGACAGGAAGAGAGGTACAGGGAGGGAGACAGGAAGAGAGGTACAGGAGGAAGACAGGAAGAGAGGTACAGGAGGAGACAGGAAGAGAGGTACAGGAGGAGACAGGAAGAGAGGTACAGGAGGAGACAGGAAGAGAGGACAGGAGGAGACAGGAAGAGAGGTACAGGGAGGAAGACAGGAAGAGAGTACAGGAGGAGACAGGAAGAGAGGTACAGGAGGAGACAGGAAGAGAGTACAGGAGGGAGACAGGAAGAGAGGTACAGGAGGGAGACAGGAAGAGAGGTACAGGAGGAGACAGGAAGAGAGGTACAGGAGGAGACAGGAAGAGAGGACAGGGAGGGAGACAGGAAGAGAGGTACAGGAGGAGACAGGAAGAGAGGTACAGGAGGAGACAGAAGAGAGGTACAGGAGGAGACAGGAAGAGAGACAGGAGGAAGGAAGAGGTACAGGAGGGAGACAGGAAGAGAGGACAGGGAGGGAGACAGGAAGAGAGGTACAGGAGGAGACAGGAAGAGAGTACAGGGAGGAGACAGGAAGAGAGGTACAGGAGGAGACAGGAAGAGAGTACAGGGGAGACAGGAAGAGAGTACAGGAGGAGACAGGAAGAGAGGACAGGGAGGAGACAGGAAGAGAGTACAGGAGGGAGACAGGAAGAGAGATACAGGAGGGAGACAGAAGAGGTACAGGAGGAGACAGGAAGAGATACAGGAGGAGACAGGAAGAGAGTACAGGAGGGAGACAGGAAGAGAGGACAGGAGGAGACAGGAAGAGAGTACAGGGAGGAAGACAGGAAGAGAGGTACAGGAGGAGACAGGAAGAGAGGACAGGAGGGAGACAGGAAGAGAGTACAGGAGGAAGACAGGAAGAGAGTACAGGGAGGAGACAGGAAGAGAGTACAGGGGAGACAGAAGAGAGACAGGGGGAGACAGGAAGAGGACAGGAGGAGACAGGAAGAGAGTACAGGAGGAAGACAGGAAGAGAGTACAGGGAGGGAGACAGGAAGAGAACAGGAGGAGACAGAAGAGAGATACAGGAGGGAGACAGGAAGAGTACAGGGAGGAAGACAGGAAGAGAGGACAGGAGAGACAGGAAGAGAGACAGGAGGGAGACAGGAAGAGAGATAAGGGAGGAGACAGGAAGAGAGTACAGGAGGGAGACAGGAAGAGAGGACAGGAGGAGACAGGAAGAGAGTACAGGGAGGGAGACAGGAAGAGAGTACAGGAGGAGACAGGAAGAGAGTACAGGAGGAGACAGGAAGAGAGACAGGAGGAGACAGGAAGAGAGGTACAGGGGGGAAGACAGGAAGAGAGGCACAGGAGGAAAACAGGAAGAGAGGTACAGGGAGGGAGAGACAGGGAAGAAGAAAAGGGGTACAGGGAGGGAGACAGGAAGAGAGGTACAGGAGGAGACAGGAAGAGAGGTACAGGGAGGGAAGACAGGAAGAGAGGTACAGGGAGGGAGACAGGAAGAGAGGTACAGGGAGGAGACAGGAAGAGAGGTACAGGGAGGAGACAGGAAGAGAGGCACAGGGAGGGAGACAGGAAGAAAGGTACAGGAGGGAGACAGGAAGAAGGTACAGGGGGGAGACAGGAAGAGAGGTACAGGAGGGAGACAGGAAGAGAGGTACAGGGAGGAAGACAGGAAGAGAGGTACAGGAGGAGACAGGAAGAGAGGCAAGGAGACAGGAAGAGAGGTACAGGGAGGAGACAGGAAGAGAGGTACAGGGAGGAGACAGGAAGAGAGGTACAGGGAGGAGACAGGAAGAGAGGACAGGAGGAGACAGGAAGAGAGGTACAGGAGGAAGACAGGAAGAGAGGTACAGGGAGGAAGACAGGAAGAGGTACAGGGGGGAGACAGGAAGAGAGAGGAACAGGGAGGGGAAGACAGGAAGAGAGGTACAGGGAGGGAGACAGGAAGAAGGTACAGGGGGGAGACAGGAAGAGAGGTCAAGGAACAGGAGGGAGACAGGAAAGGAAAAGGACAGGGAGGAAAACAGGAAGAGAGGTACAGGGAGGAGACAGGAAGAGAGGTACAGGGGGGAGACAGGAAGAGAGTACAGGAGGGGAAAACAGGAAGAGAGGACAGGGAGGAAGACAGGAAGAGAGAGGAGGAAAACAGGAAGAGAGGCACAGGAGGGAGACAGGAAAGAGGTACAGGGAGGGAGACAGGAAGAGAGGCACAGGGAGGGAGACAGGAAGAGAGGTACAGGGAGGAGACAGGAAGAGAGGTACAGGGAGGAGACAGGAAGAGAGGACAGGAGGAAGACAGGAAGAGAGGTACAGGGAGGAGACAGGAAGAGAGGTACAGGGGGGGAGACAGGAAGAGAGGACAGGGGAAGGAAGACAAGGAAGACAGGAAGAGAGTGGGGGAGACAGGAAGAGAGTACAGGAGGGAGACAGGAAGAGAGGTAAAAGGGAGGAAGACAGGAAGAGAGGACAGGGAGGAAGACAGGAAGAGAGTACAGGGAGGAGACAGGAAGAGAGTACAGGAGGAGACAGGAAGAGAGGCACAGGAGGGAGACAGGAAGAGAGGACAGGAGGAAGACAGGAAGAGAGGTACAGGAGGAGACAGGAAGAGAGGTACAGGGAGGAGACAGGAAGAGAGGTACAGGAGGAGACAGGAAGAGAGGTACAGGAGGGAAGACAGGAAGAGAGGTACAGGAGGAGACAGGAAGAGAGACAGGAGGGAGACAGGAAGAGAGGACAGGGAGGGAGACAGGAAGAGAGGTACAGGGAGGAAGACAGGAAGAGAGGACAGGAGGAGACAGGAAGAGAGGATACAGGAGGGAGACAGGAAGAGAGGTACAGGGAGGAAGACAGGAAGAGAGATACAGGAAGGGAGACAGGAAGAGAGGTACAGGGAGGAAGACAGGAAGAGAGGTACAGGGAGGGAGACAGGAAGAGAGATACAGGGAGGGAGACAGGAAGAGAGATACAGGGAGGGAGACAGGAAGAGAGATACAGGGAGGGAGACAGGAAGAGAGATACAGGGAGGGAGACAGGAAGAAAAAGACACAGGGATGGGAAGAGGAAGAGAAAGAAAAGGGGAGAAGATATACAGGAAGGGGAAGTGGAGAAGAAACGGGGAGGGGGAGAGGAAAAGATAGACACAAGAAGAGAGGTAGAGATACAGGGAATGGTGGATAAAGCAGGAGAGAGGAACTGATGGAGGAGATGGTTATTTTAGGCTTCTCCTTGTTAGACACGGCAGTAGCCGTGACATTTGTTCTTGGTCACGCACATTTTAAGACCGTGTATAAATAATATTTATTATGAAATTCGAAGAAATTTTTAATTAGGAATAATTCGACTAATTTTATTTTTTTCCGATTAAAATTTATACTGTCTTTAAAAAATATTTATTTTGCTTAATTCACCGGTCAAGGACGAGGCTGTGACCACATGTACAAACGTTCATTTGCTAAACATACCTGGAAGTAGGCACAGTACCGGCAGTGTGTGGGAGGCACAGTACTAGCAGTGTGAGGGAGGCACAGTACCGGCAGTGTGTGGGAGGCACAGTACCGGCAGTATGAGGCTGCTTCACCCCTGGCATTACTGAGTCTCCAATACTGAAGCAGCCTTTGTCCGCCTCTCCAACTCGAGCCTCACTTAACGTGGTTCTGCTCAGGTCACCCTCACCTCGACGCCTTCCACTACACTCAGGTAGACAGTTTAACTGTGTAAACCGGATTCAGTTATTAGGAATTCTCAAGCATGTTGAAGAAGTTGGAACTTCTGTCCTTTCCTTCCACTAACCCCGGACACTCGGCTGCAGTGTTAAGTTGCTCTCTCAAATGCATCTTTCTTCCAAGCCAGAATGCGATATGGGGAAAAAATGCGAAAATTAGCAAGCGACTACTCTCCTGAAGCAGCTTCAGTCCTTGACGTTGCTGGTATGGAAGTAGCATTAGGAAGTAGCAATAGGAAGTCACTTTCCACACGTTTCCTGTGGGTCACTCCTATCTGACTTCCTTTGGTCTTCACTTCTTTCATAAATGAGGCCTGGTCACAGACCGGGCCGCAGGGGCGTTGACCCCTGGAACTCTGCAGGTAATAGCTCTTATTAGTTTCACGAAGAAGGGAAAGTTCTACTCCTGATCATGTGATCTTGCTCGATACACATCGCGGCGGTCTTTTTTGACTAAGAACAAGCATACTATACGACATGACGATATCACATCTTATTTCGGATTCATCCTCTTGGCCTAAGAGGCCAACTCTCAACTTTTCTCAAGATGTTCATGACAGCGACTCTTTAGTGTCCAGATCAGCAGCATCTCTTCAGACTATTCAAGCAGAAGGCGTTCCAAAAGGGGCGAGTTCTTATCACAACCCTGGTTTTGTTAGCAATTAATAGTCTAGTTTCAGTGCTACTTCGGGAAATTTGGTCCTCTATATGTGGATGATTTCGTCAGTTTTCATCAAGTATTCTTCTTTCATCAACTGTGCGTCTCGACGGGCTACATCACTGCTTCGAATTCTCAGTATTTAAAACGAACTCTACTATATTTACTCGGCTCCCTGTTATTCCTTATTTCTCACTTTTCCTGTATGCTTTTCCCTATCCCAGTCTGCCAAACTGTTAAATTTCTTGGCCTCCACTTTGACTGGAGACTGTCAGGGGAAATTACAAACGAGAAAATTTTGTCACATTTTACCTGAAGGGCTGACATGCGAATAAATGCATGAATTTTACCCTAGTTATAGTGCACAAGATTTGTAAATCTGAAGCCGATAGGAAGAGGCGTTTTTGAGCTATAAATGAAAACTTTGATTCCATCTAACTTTAATTATGGAGGATCAGGTGTATTCATTTGCTTCAACAGCTAATCTTTCCAAGCTTGATGCTATGCACCGTCAAGGACTATGTCTGTGTCTTGGTACCTTTCGCAAGACCGTCGAGACTTACTGTCTACTCTGTCTTGTTTGCTAACATGAGCTTTATGGCCCTGCGACCTACAGAATAGTCACAGACATAAGTAAAGCTGATTCTTCCAATCGTCGTTCTTGTTTATTACGTACTTTTGATCATTATTTTTAAACTCTAGTTACTTCTCTCTATCTGCTCTCCTTTCTGATCCGCTGTTTATTTGTCTTCTATTCCATCTTGGGAGGTATTGATGATTAGGTATGTGCCTCCACCATTTCCTTGCCAAAGTCTCGTCTCACTGCCCTGGACATGCTCTCCCTCTTTCTTGATCATTTATCGTTACACTCACTTGCCACTGTTGTGTACACTGATGGTTTTAAGTCCTCTGATGGTGCAGGATGTGCAGCTATTTTTTTTTCCGAGTGGTGTGATACTGAGTCGCTTACCGGAAATGGCTAATATTTCCACAGCAGTTATACGCTCTTCTTGCAGACTTCTTCCACATTACTTCTTTACCTATTTTTTTTGTTTAGTTTATTACTCAAGTCAATTTTACAGGCTAAGAGCTGCTATCCTACCTCAGTTCATTTAAAAGACCAGCCCTAAAGTATACTACCAATCCCAGGATGCGACCCACAACATTTTGTTATAATCTCTGACTCTCAAAGTGCATTTGCAAGCTATCCAGAGCTTTGCTTCCTCGCATCCCGTCGTCATTTGGAGTCAACGCTAGCTGTGTCGTCTCTTCGGCTGAGTCCCTGGTCATTCTTGTGTCCAGAGCAATGAACCTGCAGACTTCTGCACACGCCGTAGCTCAGGACCTCTTTTCGGCAGGTATATGCCATATTTAGACAATTTTTCAGTTTTATCTAAGAGCATTCGGGATCGATGACAACGTTATTGGACAAGATAGAGAAGAACAAGTTGTTCTTGATTTAGCCATAGATGGATTCTTGGTCGAACCTTATCATCACTGTCACGTTTGGGAAACTTCTGACAGGACAGCGTCTTGGCCATACAAGACTGACACACAACTATCACACCGAGGGGCGCATGACAACTTGTCACATTATGTAGACAATCGAATATCTTTTAATTAATTGAACCATTTATCAAAGAGTATGTATAGTTCATTTCCGGTCCGTTTTTCATCGCCTGGGCGCTATCGCCTTACTTGCTGTCCTCTCAGACAACCTCGCTAACAGGACAGACAATACGATTTTTTTATCAAAACCGATTTATTGTGCCAACTTTAACCTTATTTGTTAGCTCCTAAGTTTGTCACACTACTCCCCTATGTTGGTAGCTTCCCTCAGACTTTTAATGCCTCATGACCCGTTCGTGTTTGGTAAATTTTCTGAATACAATAACAATTTACTTCCAAGCTTCTCTCACATGGAAAATACAGAACGTAGTTGAAAAACATACAAACTGAAACCTACAAAGTTCAAAAGCAATCCCAAGTTTCCTCAAAGTGGGAAACAACTGTGTTATAAATATGAAGGCGATCCGAAGAGTCATTCTCAAGCTACCACATAGATACCATGGAGGATGAAGAAACACACTGGTATTCAGGTATCAGAGGTACCTGATACCCTCATGAGGTGTGGCAGGTGACACCTGATACCCTCATGAGGTGTGGCAGGTGACACCTGATACCCTCATGAGGTGTGGCAGGTGACACCTGATACCCTCATGAGGTGTGGCAGGTGACACCTGATACCCTCATGAGGTGTGGCAGGTGACACCTGATACCCTCATGAGGTGTGGCAGGTGACACCTGATACCCTCATGAGGTGTGGCAGGTGACACCTGATACCCTCATGTGTGGCAGGTGACACCTGATACCCTCATGAGGTGTGGCAGGTGACACCTGATGCCCTCATGAGGTGTGGCAGGTGACACCTGATGCCCTCATGAGGTGTGGCAGGTGACACCTGATACCCTCATGAGGTGTGGCAGGTGACACCTGATACCCTCATGAGGTGTGGCAGGTGACACCTGATACCCTCATGAGGTGTGGCAGGTGACACCTGATGCCCTCATGAGGTGCAGGTGACCTGATACCCATGAGGTGGCAGGTGACACCTGATACCCTCATGAGGTGTGGCAGGTGACACCTGATACCTCATGAGGTGTGGCAGGTGACCTGATACCCTTATGAGGTGTGGCAGGTGACACCTGATACCCTATGAGGTGTGGCAGGTGACACCTGATACCCTCATGAGGTGTGGCAGGTGACACCTGATACACTTATGAGTTGGAAGGAACTATACCTCATATGAGTCAAGTTTTAACACTATACTATAGTATCTATACTTTTATAGTTCTGACAGCTATTGTTTAACCTTTCCACTCAGCTGTCTCTCTCCCTCATGTGTCCTCTCCTCTCTCCCTTCATGTGTCCTCTCCTCTCTCCCTTCATGTGTCCTCTCCTCTCTCCCTTCATGTGTCCTCTCTCCCTTCATGTGTCGTCTCTCCCTTCATGTGTCGTCTCTCCCTTCATGTGTCCTCTCCTCTCTCTTCCTCATGCTCTCTCCTCCCTTCTCGTGCACTATTATGCTCCTCTTGTCTACACATCTCCCTTCTTCGCCGCTGCTTCTATCTCTTTGTGATCTCCTCTCGTTTCCCTCACTAGATAAGTAGTTCTAGTAATGCACTAAACGAGGTCTGTCTCCCCATCACCCCATGATTCACTTCTCACCCCTTGACTCACCCCTCACCCTGTGACTAACACTCACCCGTTGACATACACACACCTCATGAGTTAGTGTGGATGTGTGATTGCCGGTGAGAGTGCGTGGCTGGGTAAAAGTGCGTGTGTTTATGAGAGTGCGTGGCTGGGTAAAAGTGCGTGTTTGTGAGAATGCGTGGCTTAATCTGTGAGTGGATGGGTGAGGAGCTGGATAATCTTGATGACTGTTGTCAAGACAGCAACTGGTGGTGTTTCAGCCACAACCGGAAGCACCAGCGCCGCCATCACAGCGTCTGAGACGTGTCCTCTGAGGTTGCTCGCAGGATAATGATGGATGATTGGTCAGTTTTGTACCCGAGTATCGCTGTAAGCTTTCCTCGGCTGCTACGTGATTGGTCAGTTCCCAGAAGTGCGTGTCACGAAATTGGTCGTTTACGACGGCCCTCTGTTTTGTACGGTGAATAAAGCAAACAAGAAGCATTGTTTGCACCTTAGTTAAGAACCAAAGCAAATAGAGAGAACAGGGTGTCTCTCCAAGCTAAGAGATATGACCAAAGGAGAAGCAAACAGTGTCTCTTATGAGACATGAACAAAGCAAACACACCACACACACACACATACACATACACACACACACAGTTTGTACATTTACCGGGGTTGAACTCCAGTAGCCACTTTGAGTTTTTTGCAATCTAGATTGTCCTGTAACCTCTTTAAGTCTTCTACATTCTGAGTCCTCAATACCAGCTAATCGAAATTATTATTAATGTATTTAGTGAGTAATGCTAATCGTATAGCAGTCAAACAGCGCCAGGGAAACGAAGCAGCAATCAGGTTCTATCCAAAGGAAAGATAGGCTCAATTTCTTGGATAAAGAGCCCGTTATCCAATAAAGGTAAGGAGGAGGGTAAACAACCCGCACTTATGACGATGTTTCGGTCCATACTGGAGCAG
>WNWK01000382.1:370517-475517 GCA_009830355.1 Cherax destructor
CCTGCAATAATAATATTAATAATCATCGCTCATTTCTAACCTGGTGTAAATGTTATTGAGTTTGACAGCTGAGTCATGAAGTACATTTCCATCCTTTGTACGGCAGTAAACACGTTACTGAATCACATTTATAAACAAAAAATTGCTTGGTGAAAACGATGTTTTTTTTTTATCTAGTTACTGAATATTTCCTATGAAGAAAATACTATGCGTTATTATTAATTTTCACTGTTTGTTCTCCGTACACAGCGTGAGTGTATAAGTGTTCACATCGGGCAGGCTGGTGTTCAGATGGGCAATGCTTGCTGGGAGCTGTACTGTCTGGAACATGGCATCCAGCCTGATGGTCAGATGCCCTCTGACAAGACTATAGGAGGAGGGGACGACTCCTTCAACACTTTCTTCAGTGAAACTTCCTCTGGCAAGCACGTCCCCAGGGCAGTCTTTGTGGACCTGGAGCCTTCGGTCGTGGGTACGTATTAAGGTGACAGTTGTCTTCTGTTGTGGGTATGTATTAAGGTGACAGTTGCCTTCTGTTGTGGGTACGTATTAAGGTGACAGTTTCTTCTGTTGTGTGTATTAAGGTGACGGTTGTCTTCTGTTGTGGGTATGTATTAAGGTGACAGCTGTCTTCTGTTGTGGGTATGTATTAAGGTGACAGTTGTCTTCTGTTATGGGTACGTATTAAGGTGACAGTTGTCTTCTGTTGTGGGTATGTATTAAGGTGACAGTTGTCTTCTGTTGTGGGTATGTATTAAGGTGACAGTTGTCTTCTGTTATGGGTACGTATTAAGGTGACAGTTGTCTTCTGTTGTGGGTATGTATTAAGGTGACAGTTGTCTTCTGTTGTGGGTATGTATTAAGGTGACAGTTGTCTTCTGTTGTGGGTATGTATTAAGGTGACAGTTGTCTTCTGTTATGGGTACGTATTAAGGTGACAGTTGTCTTCTGTTGTGGGTATGTATTAAGGTGACAGTTGTCTTCTGTTGTGGGTATGTATTAAGGTGACAGTTGTCTTCTGTTATGGGTACGTATTAAGGTGACAGTTGTCTTCTGTTGTGGGTATGTATTAAGGTGACAGTTGTCTTCTGTTGTGGGTATGTATTAAGGTGACAGTTGTCTTCTGTTATGGGTACGTATTAAGGTGACAGTTGTCTTCTGTTGTGGGTATGTATTAAGGTGACAGTTGTCTTCTGTTGTGGGTATGTATTAAGGTGACAGTTGTCTTCTGTTATGGGTACGTATTAAGGTGACAGTTGTCTTCTGCTGTGGGTATGTATTAAGGTGACAGTTGCCTTCTGTTGTGGGTACGTTATTGTCCCGTAGCTCGGTTGGAAGGGCACTCAGCTCACACATTGAAGTCTGTGGTTCGATCCCCGGTATGGGTGGAAACATTGGGGAGAGTTTCGTTAAGACACCTGCTATCCCTGTTCACCTAGCAGCAAGTAGGTACCTGGGTGTTAGCTGACTGGTGTGGGTCGCATCCTGGGGACAAAATTAAGTTAAGTTGCCCGAAATGTTCTACATAACAAGGGGCTTTCCATACAGTAGTATGTCATTGATGTCAGCTAGGCCTGTATACCTTGTATCATGTACTTGTAGAAATTAAGATTATTATTATTACGTATTAAGGTGGCAGAGTTAGTTGCCTTCTGTTATGGGTATGTATTAAAATAACAGAATTAGGTCTTGTTGCCTTCTGTCACATAAGTCATCTAAATAACAAACAACATCTCTAACTATTGCCAAGACAGTCAAATAGGTAACTAATAAAAGTTCTAAAGAGTGATTATCTGACAATCTTTCTGATTCGCTCGGTGCTTCCCCTTTAATGTTCTTGTGTCATACCTTTTCATCTCTACCTTATATTTTATTTATTACTCTTGTGTTGTTATAATCGGTTAACTTTTATTGACAGATCTTTAGGCCTACTTCATGTTGAGGGTTTATAGGGCTACTGACAGCTTACCCCGTGTCGAGACCTATTTTGATTTTATGTCGCTCGTACATATTGTCAAGTCACAAGTGAGCAAGCACAAGAAGACGAGAAATATTAATGTAAACAGTGAGAGTACAGGTGTCATGGGAGACTTGTAGATGCGGGGGCTGGGAGTTACTCATATTAACGTTGTAATATTCACGGGGAAGCGCTAAGTCCGTAGGGGCTATACAATGCCTGGCGAACAGAAGATAATCCGATTTGAGAGAAGGAAGAGTAGCTCAAATTCCCTGACTTAAGGAACCCATACCCTGTATTGCCACCCAGCTGTTCTTGAATGAAAGTTTGTGTTTTTGGTTGTGAACCAGTTGGTTGTGAACCAGTTGGTTGGTTGACTGCTTAATGGGGCTTCAAGCCTATCGTCTACACGAGGTTAATTGAAGCTGCATGGAACCTGTTCACTACCAGTCAAGAATACTTTAATCCCTAAAATAAGGATTAAATTAAACTTTCAGTGCATAAAAAAAGCATAGTTATACATCTCTTGGAGCATAAATCCTTGTGTGGACCGAAGTCGTTACAGGACCTTGTAATGTATGCTGACTTGATGCCGACGAAGCGCTCAAGGATTATGTATACAAGATCCACATACAGTATTTCTAATTATGTTCAAATTATGTTCAAATTTCATTGCTTAAATACTCAACTATACTTATATTGTAAATTGTTTACTATAATTTTTACCATTTAGTTGTAAGTTAATTTTAAGTCTGCCCACAATGCTTTGCTTATTAGAGGCTTTTGGCATGTACACCCCATTCTTATAACCCATTGTACGTCTTTGTATCATGTCACAATAAACTATTATTATTATTATTATTATTATAATTGAGGAGCTTAGTGCTGTATTCATGTATAACATACAGTAGAGAGCCTATATACGGTGCTTGACATAAATTTTACATAATCGTACGTACACTTCTGCTTGGCACTGTGCTGTCATATATCTCTCGTGTGTTAGATGAGGTTCGTGCTGGCACCTACCGTCAGTTGTTCCACCCAGAACAACTCATCACAGGGAAGGAGGACGCTGCCAACAACTATGCTCGGGGTCACTACACTATTGGCAAGGAGATTGTTGACCTGGTACTGGACAGACTTCGCAAAATTGCAGATATGTGCACTGGCCTCCAGGTGAGATAAAATAAAGATTTTAATGTTATGCTGCGTAATTACCCTCACATATATATGTTGCACTATTTTACTAGTAACAAATATATATATATATATATATATATATATATATATATATATATATATATATATATATATATATATGTATATATATATAAAGGGTTAATGATGCATTGTGCTAGATACTATCAAGGCAATAAGCATTATCACAAATCCTAGAATATAACTGTTAGTATTTTTCTATGTTACATTCTTTGACCACGGCGGTGAGACTGAAGTAGTGTTCTGAAGCTCATCTATGTTTACATCATTTGAAAAAAAAAATAATCAGAATATAGTAAAACCACTTCTTCTTGCCTAAAACTTACTATCAAGTTGTATGTTAGACTTATAGATTACAAGAGCTCGGGTCAAACAACCAAGAGTATACAAAGCCTGGTTGTTGGGGTGTGAATTGATGAGTTCCGTTATTGTTGGGTTTTATTCCTATCCACTACACTAGGGGTATTAAGTGCTAATAAAATAAGGGGTCTTGGACAGTTGAAAAAATATCACTCGTATAACCTTGAACAAACAACTCATAAGTTACGGTCACAAACTCTAGCATGAGTTCATTGTTCCTGCATGTTCAGAGTCGATCACTATCGTACAATAATAACTATCTATCATTCTGGTGTTAACCTGTAGTTTATAGTGGTCAAAACCAGGAATTTAAACTTTAGCTAATAAATATTTGTCAACAACATTAAGTCCAACGTTTTTAACCATTTAATGATTTTTCAGGGCTTTTTGATCTTCCACTCTTTTGGTGGTGGCACAGGCTCAGGCTTCACCTCCCTGCTAATGGAACGACTTTCTGTTGACTATGGCAAAAAGAGTAAACTGGAATTCTCTGTGTACCCAGCACCACAGGTGAGCCCATCTCTCATGTGTCGTTCTGAAATACAAAAAAAAGTGCGACTACTATGTTCAACGTAATTAAGTTCAAGTTACAGTGCAAATATTCAACCTGTGATGATATTACAATCACTAATGCAATATTTTTGTTGTCCAGTTCATTTATTTTGTCACTGAATTCATTTTTTTTTTATTTTATTAAACATAAACTTACATACATTATAACATACCCTGAACCGAAATATACTGAATTCATTACTGGCGTCAGCGGTTCAGTATTGTCGTCTTAGAAAGACGACTACCACCCTCAGGTGGTAGTCAAAACATTACAGTGTATTGGTTGACTTCGACCACTAGGTTGGGCGTGGGGTACATAAACCCATTAATCAATAATTTCTTATGGGGTAGCTCTTATTGTTATTTTGATATCACAAAAACTGCACAAAGCTGTTTTTGTTTATAATGCTCTGAGGACGAGAGAGCAAAGGTGTCCGGACTGTGCCTTGGGGAAGTGAGTTGTTGATCGTGTTCAGATTGGCGTATGTTTAGCTTTCTGTATTGCATATGTGTAACTTGTTAGAAAACTGAATAGCTGCTTCTTTACCATATATACTTTTTCACATATTTAAGCTATCACTCCATGGTTGCATTTATCAAATGTTGCAAAATCAGAATTGCCTCTACATATTCTCTTCAAATACCACCGTAATTTTGTCATAGTGGTCTAATGCCTTTCAGAAACAAAAGCCTGTTGCTCCAGGGCCATGGTGATTGTGCAGCTCACGACTTTCCATAGAACTACTAAAATGTCTTAGCAATCCTTACTTATGATGAATGATGTTAGTCATTCTGGTCTTGAGTTTGTTGCCACCGTTCTGCTGCCTCTTTTGTGAAGAGACACAATGTCTACGGTACTGAAGCTTCTAGGACGCATCACCCAGCTCTATCTACGCCCTGCAATGAGTGGTAGTTATCGTTAAATGTACAATATTCTAGGATTCAGGCCCCGGTGCTGAGAGCATTTCATGGTGTCACTTTATTTTTAGGATGGCTCCATTATATAGGCTAATGCAATATCAGATATGTCGTTTAAACAGTGCGCCGAATTCATAAGAATACATCTTAAGTCATCTATTCATTTTATGAATGAGCAATCCATTACTTTTCTAAACAGTTCAATAGTATTCTAACTGGACTAGTTCTGTGCCTTTAATATTTTGACTACGTTTCCCATCATTTAGGTGACTGTCACCCACAAGACGAGTCTGGGAGGTGACTGTCACCCACAAGACGAGTCTGGGAGGTGACTGTCACCCACAAGACGAGTCTGGGAGGTGACTGTCACCCACAAGACGAGTCTGGGAGGTGACTGTCACCCACAAGACGAGTCTGGGAGGTGACTGTCACCCACAAGACGAGTCTGGGAGGTGACTGTCACCCACAAGACGAGTCTGGGAGGTGACTGTCACCCACAAGACGAGTCTGGGAGGTGACTGTCACCCACAAGACGAGTCTGGGAGGTGACTGTCACCCACAAGACGAGTCTGGGAGGTGACTGTCACCCACAAGACGAGTCTGGGATACATAATCAAGCTATCAAGTTGACAGACTTGATTTTTTACTCTGAACTTTTTTACTTACAGTTGTAAACATGAACTCGTACTGTCAATTCAGAATTTCAGTAGTTTTGAAAAGTACACTACAGTAATTTCACATGAATAATACATGCTAAAAGACTTATGTTGTCTGAAGAGAGGTTTAGAAAGCTTCAAGCTGTTGCCTCGTCTGTTATGCTAGATCTTCTGGGGTGATGGCAGCTTACATTATCCACAAACTCGTAAGGGTTAGACAATGCCTAGGAAACGGGAGATAATACAGTTCCTTTGATCAAGATCTCTTTACTGTCATCAAGGTAAACGACTGTACGAGTGATTTGAGTGAGTCTTGTACAACTTTGGTTAGTAAAGTTATCAAAGCTGAAACCTTGGATAGCATTGAGAATAGGCTGGATATATATTTATGTTAGAAGGTTTGGATTTGAGAAGAATTTGTCTAGTGTGGGTCAGAAGGCTTGTTGCAGTGTTCTAGTGTTGGTCAGCAGACTTGTTGCAGTGTTCTAGTGTTGGTCAGCAGACTTGTTGCAGTGTTCTAGTGTTGGTCAGCAGACTTGTTGCAGTGTTCTAGTATGGGTCAGCAGACTTGTTGCAGTGTTCTAGTGTGGGTCAGCAGACTTGTTGCAGTGTTCTAGTATGGGTCAGCAGACTTGTTGCAGTGTTCTAGTGTGGGTCAGCAGACTTGTTGCAGTGTTCTAGTATGGGTCAGCAGACTTGTTGCAGTGTTCTAGTGTGGGTCAGCAGACTTGTTGCAGTGTTCTAGTGTGGGTCAGCAGACTTGTTGCAGTGTTCTAGTATGGGTCAGCAGACTTGTTGCAGTGTTCTAGTATGGGTCAGCAGACTTGTTGCAGTGTTCTAGTGTGGGTCAGCAGACTTGTTGCAGTGTTCTAGTATGGGTCAGCAGACTTGTTGCAGTGTTCTAGTGTGGGTCAGCAGACTTGTTGCAGTGTTCTAGTGTGGGTCAGCAGACTTGTTGCAGTGTTCTAGTGTGGGTCAGCAGACTTGTTGCAGTGTTCTAGTATGGGTCAGCAGACTTGTTGCAGTGTTCTAGTGTGGGTCAGCAGACTTGTTGCAGTGTTCTAGTGTGGGTCAGCAGACTTGTTGCAGTGTTCTAGTATGGGTCAGCAGACTTGTTGCAGTGTTCTAGTATGGGTCAGCAGACTTGTTGCAGTGTTCTAGTGTGGGTCAGCAGACTTGTTGCAGTGTTCTAGTATGGGTCAGCAGACTTGTTGCAGTGTTCTAGTGTGGGTCAGCAGACTTGTTGCAGTGTTCTAGTGTGGGTCAGCAGACTTGTTGCAGTGTTCTAGTATGGGTCAGCAGACTTGTTGCAGTGTTCTAGTGTGGATCAGCAGACTTGTTGCAGTGTTCTAGTGTGGGTCAGCAGACTTGTTGCAGGGTTCTAGTATGGGTCAGCCGACTTGTTGCAGTGTTCTAGTGTGGGTCGGCAGACTTGTTCTATCTGCAGATGTTCTAGTGTGCGTAGCAGACTTGTTGCAGTGTTCTAGTGTGGGTCAGCAGACTTGTTGCAGTGTTCTAGTGTGGGTCAGCAGACTTGTTGCAGTGTTCTAGTGTGGGTCAGCAGACTTGTTGCAGTGTTCTAGTGTGGTAGCAGACTTGTTGCAGTGTTCTAGTGTGGGTCAGCAGACTTGTTGCAGTGTTCTAGTGTGGGTCAGCAGACTTGTTGCAGTGTTCTAGTGTGGGTCAGCAGACTTGTTGCAGTGTTCTAGTGTGGGTCAGCAGACTTGTTGCAGTGTTCTAGTTGGGTCAGCAGACTTGTTGCAGTGTTCTAGTGTGGGTCAGCAACTTGTTGCAGTGTTCTAGTGTGGTAGCAGACTTGTTGCAGTGTTCTAGTGTGGTCAGCAGACTTGTTGCAGTGTTCTAGTGTGGGTCAGCAGACTTGTTGCAGTGTTCTAGTGTGGGTCAGCAGACTTGTTGCAGTGTTCTAGTGTGGGTCAGCAGACTTGTTGCAGTGTTCTAGTGTGGGTCAGCAGACTTGTTGCAGTGTTCTAGTGTGGGTCAGCAGACTTGTTGCAGTGTTCTAGTGTGGGTCAGCAGACTTGTTGCAGTGTTCTAGTTGGGTCAGCAGACTTGTTGCAGTGTTCTAGTGTGGGTCAGCAGACTTGTTGCAGTGTTCTAGTGTGGGTCAGCAGACTTGTTGCAGTGTTCTAGTGTGGGTCAGCAGACTTGTTGCAGTGTTCTAGTGTGGGTCAGCAGACTTGTTGCAGTGTTCTAGTGTGGGTCAGCAGACTTGTTGCAGTGTTCTAGTGTGGGTCAGCAGACTTGTTGCAGTGTTCTAGTATGGGTCAGCAGACTTGTTGCAGTGTTCTAGTGTGGGTAAGCAGACTTGTTGCAGTGTTCTAGTGTGGGTCAGTAGACTTGTTGCAGTGTTCTAGTGTGGGTAAGCAGACTTGTTCCAGTGTTCTAGTGTGGGTCAGCAGACTTGTTGCAGTGTTCTAGTGTGGGTCAGCAGACTTGTTGCAGTGTTCAAGTGTGGGTCAGCACATTCATCCCTTCAACAGATTTCACAATTCGTGATAAGTTGCAGATTCTCTTACCTTTTTTATTATTCCCTCTTCTCTAATAATCATAATCCTCTTACATGTCATTTTTGTATTTCTTATACATCTCTTCGTTGTCCGAATGCAGAATATTGATGAGTATATCAATATAAAAATATTTCGCCCTACGTCTCCTCCAGTGAGGTTTGTTATATTAGCAGGTGTTCTCAACAATAATACCAGTGTGATTCTTTGTTGCTTCTATGTTTTGTTAATTTTATATTTGTTTTTGATAAAGAATTAGACATGTACAATATCTATGATCTCTGAGTGACGTACACTGTCAATATGCTCTCTAAATGTCACAACAGTGTTCCTCACACTGACAACAATGTTCCTCACACTGACAACAGTGTACCGTATTTAGGTTGGTTTTTAATGCGTGGTGTTGTCTCAGGTTGCTACAGCAGTGGTAGAGCCTTATAACTCCATCTTAACTACCCACACCACCCTCGAGCACTCTGACTGCGCCTTCATGGTCGACAACGAGGCCATCTACGATATCTGTCGCAGGAACCTGGACATAGAGCGACCCTCGTACACCAACCTCAACCGACTTATTGGCCAGATCGTCTCCTCTATTACAGCCTCACTCAGGTTGGTTGTTTAATGAGTTTAAAGCTTATCGACTAAACGAGGGTCATTAAGGCTGCATGTCACTTGTTCACCTCCAGTCAAGACTACTTTAATCTCTAAGATAGAAATTAGAGTAAATCCACAGTGTATATAGATAGAGACATACATCTCTTTGTGTATATTTCATGTGACTCGGGTACATCCAGGAGCAAACTTATTTTACACCTCTTTTGTAAATATTAAAATGGTATAAAATACTGACAGGTTGTTAGGTAAGACACATATGCAACAGTTAAGTATCTTTATTTCGAAACGTTTCGCCTACACAGTAGGCTTCTTCAGTCGTGTACAGAAAAGTAGGTAGAAGCAGAAGAGATGTGAAGACGATGTGATCAGTCCATCACCCTTGAAGGTCTAATTTTGAGGTGGTCAGTCCCTCAGCCTTGAGAAGAGTATTTGTTCCATAGTCTGAAACAACTGTCACTTCAACTTCACATTGTTTCAGACTATGGAACAAATACTCTTCTCCAGGCTGAGGGAGTGACCACCTCAAAATTAGACCTTCAAGGGTGATGGACTGATTACATCGTCTTCACATCTCTTCTGCTTCTACCTACTTTTCTGTACACGACTGAAGAAGCCTACTGTGTAGGCGAAACGTTTCGAAATAAAGATACCTAACTGTTGCATATGTGTCTTACCTAACACACATCTTTTGTGACATGTAGATATGCCATGGCAAAACCTAAATACCATTTAACAAAATATACTTTAAAAAAATCATAATGTATAAGAGTTGTAATACCTGAAAACATTCCAAATAATATTGTTGTTGGTAATATTATAGCTGGATAGACTTATTCATCTCTTATAAGTAATTACAAAATATTTTTATGTGATAAATGGTTTTGAAAACCGACAGCTTGAAGAACTGAGACACTTATGCAACATATGGGAATGAAAATTAGACACATGTGCAACATATGGGTATCTTTATTGTAGACGTTTCGCCCTCCAGTGGCTTTATCAATACAAATTCTAGGACATAACTGGAAGACAGTAGAAGCATATAGAAAATATGAGGTAATCAGTCCCTCAGTCTTGGAGTTGATGTGTTCAGCACCGAAGATGCTAAACACACCAACTCCAAGTTATGTCCTAGAATCTGTATTGATAAAGCCACTGGTGGGCGAAACGTCTACAATAAAGACAGCCAGATGTTGCACATGTGTCTAATTTTCATCTTGTCGGTATTGTCTACCATTCTTGTACAACATATGGGAATCTTTATTGAAGAAACGTTTCGCCACACAGTGGCTTCATCAGTCCTTCCTACAAGAGTGATGGACTGAACATATCGATTCCAGGCTGAGGGACTGATTACCTCAAACTCTCCTCTCCTTATTCCTTTCTGCTTTGTATTGGACTGATGAAGCCACTGTGTGGCGAAACGTTTCTTCAATAAAGATTCCCATATGTCGCATAAGTGTCTCAATTCTTCAAAATATTTTTAGTTAAAGCTTCGGGCTTGTACTATACTCGCTATATTTTGTCTATCCTCTGGAATTTAGCATTTTACTGCCTATTAAGACTTATATAAATATTAATGTGTGTGTGTGTATGTGTGTGTGTGTGTGTGTGTGTGTGTGTGTGTGTGTGTGTGTGTGTGTGTGTGTGTGTGTGTGTAGCTAGAATCTTTTACTTTATACTATAGATTATTTTACTGAGAGAATATCATAGCATAAGTTCAAGTGTTTTGGTCAGTACAGTGTACAGAACTTACCTTAAAGAATATTTCTAAATTATTTTTTTTATATCAGAATCAAGTAAAATTAACAATGACATCAGCACTTGTAGGATAACTGTAACTATGTGGAGTAATCCCATTAAAACATCAGTCTCAAAAATTAAGTAAATACACAAATAACCCACAAAGAGGAGAGAAAAAAGCTCATGACGACGTTTCGGTCCTACCTGGACCATTCACAAGTCACTGTGGTCTGTGAATGATCCAAGACGGACCGAAACGCCGTGATAAGATTTTCTCTCTCTCATTCTCGGGTTATTTGTGTATTGTTCCAGTCGCAGTATTGCGCCTTTTTGTTCTTTATTAAATAAATAGTTTTACTGTGCACCAACTTCTGGTATGTTGGTGGTAAATGTTCAGATTCACAATAAAGTTTGGTAGAACATCCTATGGAATATACAGTGAGCCATCACAGGCTGCACGCTTCCCTCTGCTCATCAATCCCAATAAACAAGACGGTAATCAGATGCTTCAAACATGCAGCATGCCATCAGAATTCTATCCCTGAGTGAGCCCCTAGGTTCAAGAGCTCTGCATGGCTTTCCACGTCACTTCCTTCCAGTTACACCAAGTAAAACAAATAGATCTTGTTGTTTCTCAGCTTAAGGACTCGACCCACGACAAATCAATCCTAAAAATTCCAAACCAACGCTCTTACTGCATATTAGATGTGAGGATTTTAGGATCACTCACCCACGGGCCAAGTCCTCTGGATTGTTTATTGTGTTACTGCCAGTTGGACAGTCAGCTCGTCATTGCTTGTCATCTTTTTTCTCTTTCTTCCGCAGGTTTGACGGTGCTCTCAACGTTGACCTCACAGAGTTTCAGACCAACCTGGTGCCCTACCCACGCATCCACTTCCCTCTGGTCACTTACGCTCCGGTCATCTCAGCAGAGAAAGCTTACCATGAGCAGCTCTCCGTCTCTGAGATTACTAATGCTTGTTTTGAACCAGCCAACCAGGTGTGTAGGCTATACCAGCCAGCCAGGTGTGTAGGATATACCAGCCAGCCAGGTGTGTAGGCTATACCAGCCAGCCAGGTGTGTAGGATATACCAGCCAACCAGGTGTGTAGGCTATACCAGCCAACCAGGTGTGTAGGCTATACCAGCCAGCCAACCAGGTGTGTAGGCTATACCAGCCAGCCAGGTGTGTAGGCTATACCAGCCAACAGGTGTGCTATGCCAGCCAGCCAGGTGTGTAGGATATACCAGCCAACCAGGTGTGTAGGCTATACCAGCCAGACAGGTGTGTAGGCTATACCAGCCAGCCAGGTGTGTAGGCTATACCAGCCAGCCAGGTGTGTAGGCTATACCAGCCAGCCAGGTGTGTAGGCTATACCAGCCAGCCAGGTGTGTAGGCTATACCAGCCAGCCAGGTGTGTAGGCTATACCAGCCAACCAGGTGTGTAGGCTATACCAGCCAGCCAGGTGTGTAGGCTATACCAGCCAGCCAGGTGTGTAGGCTATACCAGCCAACCAGGTGTGTAGGCTATACCAGCCAGCCAGGTGTGTAGGCCATACCAGCCAGCCAGGTGTGTAGGCTATACCAGCCAGCCAGGTGTGTAGGCTATACCAGCCAGCCAGGTGTGTAGGCTATGCACCAGGGCTGCCAGCCAGGTGTGTAGGCTATACCAGCCAGCCAGGTGTGTAGCTATACCAGCCACCAGGTGTGTAGGCTATACCAGCCAGCCAGGTGTGTAGGCTATACCAGCCAGCCAGGTGTGTAGGCATACCAGCCAGCCAGGTGTGTAGGCCATACCAGCCAGCCAGGTGTGTAGGCTATACCAGCCAGCCAGGTGTGTAGGCTATACCAGCCAGCCAGGTGTGGCTATACCAGCCAGCCAGGTGTGTAGGCTATACCAGCCAGCCAGGTGTGTAGGCTATACCAGCCAGCCAGGTGTGTAGGCTATACCAGCCAGCCAGGTGTGTAGGCTATACCAGTCAGCCAGGTGTGTAGGCTATACCAGCCAGCCAGGTGTGTAGGCTATAGCCAGCCGTGTGTAGGCTATACCAGCAGCAGTAGCTCAGGTGTGGCTATACCAGCCAGCCAGGTGTGTGGCTATACCAGCCAGCCAGGTGTGTAGGCTATACCAGTCAGCCAGGTGTGTAGTAACACGCAGTGCATACCAGTTGTAGCTCAGCAGCCAGGTGTGAGCTATACCAGCCAGCCAGTGTGTGCTATGAGCAGGTTTACCAGCCAGGTTGTAGGCTATCAGCACATTGCTTCTCAGCCAGGTGTGTAGGCATACCAGCAGCCAGGTGTAGATGAGAGCGTGAGCTTACCAGCCAGCCAGGTGTGTAGGCTATACCAGCCAGCCTAGACAGGTGTGAGGCTATACCAGCCAGCCAGGGTGTAGGCTATCAGCCATTGGGCCACCAGGGGTTGTGGCTATACCAGCCAGCCAGGTGTGTAGGCTATACCAGCCACCTAGGTGTGTAGGCTATACCAGCCAGCAGGTGTGTAGGCTATACCAGCAGCCAGGTGTGTAGGCTATACCAGTCAGCCAGGTGTAGGCTATCCAGTCAGCCAGGTGTGACTGATCCAGTCAGCCAGGTGTGTAGGCTATACAGCCAGCCAGGGTGTGGATATCAGCCACCAGGTGTGTAGTCTTGCAGCCTGTAACACCTGCTGGTGTGTAGGCTGGTAAGCGAGTCTTGCACCTAAGACTTTTGACGAGTGTTTATGCTGGGAAGCCTGATCGTCTTGCACCTAGGTGTGATGAACTGACAGTCTTGCACCTAGGGTGATGATGACGTCTTGCACCCAGTGATGGACTGACGTCTTGCACCTAGGGTGATGGACTGATCGTCTTGCACCTAGGGTGATGGACTGATCGTCTTGCACCTAGGGTGATGAACTGATCGTCTTGCACCTAGGGTGATGGACTGACGTCTTGCACCTAGGGTGATGAACTGATCGTCTTGCACCTAGGGTGATGGACTGAACGTCTTGCACCTAGGGTGATGGACTGATCGTCTTGCACCTAGGGTGATGGACTGACGCTTACCTAGTGATGGACTGATCGTCTTGCACCTAGGGTGATGAACTGACGTCTTGCACCTAGGGTGATGAACTGACAGTCTTGCACCTAGGGTGATGAACTGACAGTCTTGCACCTAGGGTGATGGACTGACTTGACCTAGGGGATGAACACGTCTGACCTGGGTGATGGACTGACGTCTGCCTAGGGTGATGAACTGACGTCTTGCACCAGGGGATGACTGATCTTGCACCTAGGGTGATGATCTGACACGTCTGCACCTAGGGTGATGAACTGACAGTCTTGCACCTAGGGTGATGAACTGACAGTCTTGCACCTAGGGTGATGAACTGACAGTCTTGCACCTAGGGTGATGAACTGACAGTCTTGCACCTAGGGTGATGAGACTGATCAGTCTTGCACCTAGGGTGATGAACTGACAGTCTTGCACCTAGGGTGATGAACTGACAGTCTTGCACCTAGGGTGATGAACTGATCGTCTTGCACCTAGGGTGATGGACTGATCGTCTTGCACCTAGGGTGATGAACTGATCGTCTTGCACCTAGGGTGATGAACTGACAGTCTTGCACCTAGTGTGACTGATGTCTGACCAGGGTATGAACTGACAGTCTTGCACTAGGTGATGAACTGATAGTCTTGCACCTAGGGTGATGAACTGACAGTCTTGCACCTAGGGTGATGAACTGACAGTCTTGCACCTGGGTGATGAACTGACCTAGGGTGATGAACTGACGTCTTGCACTAGGGTGATGAACTGACAGTCTTCTATGACCTAGGGTGATGAACTGACAGTCTTGCACCTAGGGTGATGGACTGATCGTCTTGCAACGCTGATGTCTCCAGCAGTGTGATTCATCTTTTTATTCGACTGATGAATCCTGTAACGCAAGCGATACGTTACTTCAGTAATGATTTTGTGTGATGAAAAATTAGACCCATGTGAAACAACTGGGTATCTTTATTATGCAGACGTTTCTTTAACCAGTTGCTTTATACATTACGACGACAAAAAGAGGAGACTAAAGTGAAAGATGAAGTAGTCAGTTGGTCAGTGTAGCAGCAGGTGTCAGTCAGTGTAGCAGCAGGTGTCCAGTACAGTGTAGCAGCAGGTGTCCAGTACAGTGTAGCAGCAGGTGTCCAGTACAGTGTTTTGATGAATCTGAGATTCATCAAAACTACTATACTGAACACCTGCTGCTAGGGACTGATTGCCTCATCTTCAAGCTTCTTCAGCCATTTGTTTTTGTCCGTGTATAGTATTGAAGCCACTGATTGGCGAAACGTCTACATAATCAAAATACCCAGTTCTTGCACATGTCTCTAATACGTCAACTTGTTGGCATTGATATGATTCCTAGTGTTGCATATCTGTCTTATTTATCAACTTTCTCGGTATTGTGTATCATTTATAATACGATGCATAACTCTGCAGATGGTGAAATGTGACCCCCGTCATGGGAAGTACATGGCTTGCTGCCTCTTGTATCGCGGTGATGTGGTGCCCAAAGATGTCAATGCTGCTATTGCCACAATCAAGACGAAACGCACAATTCAGTTTGTAGACTGGTGTCCCACAGGCTTTAAGGTAAATATGATGATCCATACAAAGGAGAATGGTGAAGAACAGGAGGAGTTTGAGGTAATCAGTCCCTCAACCTTGAGTCGATGTTGTCAGTCCATCAATCTTGAAAAGAATATAGCATATGTGCGAAGAAGTAGCTTGTATACTGTAGGCGAGGAGAGGTGCAGCAGTCGTAGGTGGGAGGGACTGATTACCTCAAACTTCTCATAGGCTTCACCATTCTTCTTTGTATGGACTGATGAAGCCACTGTGTGGCGAAACCTTTCCGCAATGAAGATACCAAAGTGTTGCACTTGTGTCTAATTTATCAACTTGTCGTTTCTCTGAACTATTTATCTACGATTTTTTTTCGTTTATGCAGGAGCCCATGATGTGTCTTTTGAGAAAGGAAAAACGTATCCGGATAATATTCGTGTATCAAACCATACCACGGGTGGGGTTAGAACCCGCAATCAGAGAGTCCTAAAACTCCAGACCGACGCGTTAGCCACTGGGCCAGCTGGCTATAATAAGATTCATCCAACTAGGTATATTTATACACCATAGGAAGGTTAGCATAGGCACCACTGTGACCACAAATGCAAGTTTTTACAGACGAATATTCAGATAACATGGAAAAATAAACACATAAGCAGTATAATGTGATCCTTTATTGACAACGTTTCGCCCACCAGTGGGCTTTATCAAGTCACAGACACTGACTCGATAAAGCCCACTGGTGGGCGAAACGTTGTGAATAAAGGATCACATTATACTGTTTATGTGTTTATTTTTCCATTGTGTCGATATTTTATACCATTTATTTCCATCCAGATAACATGGCCGTGACGAACTCTAGCTCAAGTCCCCTCAAAGCCGTCAACATGACTCACGAAATCGTAATGACACGATTGTAAGCAAACCATACCACGGGCAGGGTTAGAACCCGCGATCAGAGAGTCTCAGAACTCCAGACCGACGTGTTAGCCACGCTGAACACGTTCTGTGAAAGAAGCTTTGATAATACAATGGTAGAGTGTAAATAAGACAATGGTAGAGTGTAAATAAGACAATGGTAGAGTGTAAATAAGACAATGGTAGAGTGTAAATAAGACAATGGTAGAGTGTAAATAAGACAATGGTAGAGTGTAAATAAGACAATGGTAGAGTGTAAATAAGACAATGGTAGAGTGTAAATAAGACAATGGTAGAGTGTAAATAAGACAAGGGTATGTTAAGTAAAAGGACACAAATGCAACTAATGTGACATTTTATTGTGGCAACGTTTCGCTCTCCAGGAGCTTTTTCAAGCCGTTACGACTTAAGTATCTTTAAAATAAGTAAACAAATACACGAGTAAAAAAGTATGTGATTATGATATATGGAAAGTTTGATATCTTTAGTGACTAGACGTTTCACCTGCTTAGTAGACTTCAGTCGAAATACAGACAGCAGAAGAACTGGAGGTGTAGACACGAGGCGATCAGTCCCTCAGCCTGGAGAAGGAGTGAGTTTAAGGTGCGTTAACCTCTATAGGTTATTTAATAAAAATATCAATTTTTTGCACATGTGTTTACTTTTCGATAATAAGAATGACAAGGGCTGTATTTGAGGACATGCCTAGCATGAGCTAGTAGGTCTTCTGCAATGCTCATTTTTATTTTTGTGTTCTTGTATAACCTGTTCTCTGGAGACTAATACAATTTTGATTTAATTGTCAGGTGGGCATCAACTACCAGCCACCAACAATAGTGCCCGGTGGTGACCTGGCTAAGGTGTCCAGAGCTGTGTGTATGTTGTCTAACACCACAGCTATAGCTGAAGCTTGGGCACGTCTTGACCACAAATTTGATCTTATGTACGCCAAGAGAGCTTTTGTACACTGGTAAGTGGTTGGCTCAGCAGAGCGCGCTCTTGTATCCATTGTTGGTAAACATACAAGATTTTCTGCTGTGGTGTGATAATCTGAATTATAGAAACTGGTATAAAAATGTTAAGTATAGACGGTGTTGTCTGAAGGACATTAGAGAGAGTTAACTCTGTAGTAGTTATTATAGTTAGGTTTATGCTCACTGCATACAGTGTAAATACAACTGACTAACTATGGTGATTCATTACATTTAATACAAGAGTTAAAATAGGACAGGTGTGACAATCAGCTGTCATGCACTAGTTTTATGGCAGAAGTTAGAAAATATTGTAGGTTCACATTATCATATTTATAAAATTAATGGTGTAAAAAAAATATTATTTTGATTTGTAACTTAACAGTCATTCATACAAGTTAGTATAATAATCATGGCAATATTATTGACGTTTGAATGGTCATTTGAATGAGCCCCCTGGTAAGACAGTTGTTGAATGAGTCATGGTGAATGTGTTTTCTCCTCTGAGTCACCTTTGTTTAGTAGAAAATGTCTGATGTGGTAGAAAACTAGATACACACAGGCGAGAATAAACAACGTATTGGAAAACTAATTCATTACAACTTCTTAATTTAAACACATTGTGTTTATTTTGAACTTCAGGTACGTCGGTGAGGGTATGGAGGAGGGGGAGTTCTCCGAGGCCCGCGAGGACCTGGCTGCCCTAGAGAAAGACTACGAGGAAGTTGGTGTTGATTCTGCTGATGGTGACGGAGAGTTAGAGGGAGAAGAGTACTGAGGAAGTTATGTTCGATCTTCCAACACCTGCTGCCCCTGTTCATCTAGCTGGAAATATATATAAACCCAGGAGTTGCTTGATTGTTGTGGGTCGCATCCCAGGGAGGACCCAAGAGTACCTACGGAAATAAGCCACACTAATTTGGCTTTGTTGTACTATTCCGGGGTTTTAACCCTCTGGGTTAATAATCCAAAGTCTTCTCCTCCTCCTCTTAATGTTTTAATTAACTGGAGAAATAGTTTTACGTTACGTAATACTCTTAATAATGACAGCAGCTGAACATTCAGTGACCAAAAGTTTTAAATTATAATTACATTTAGTTTTAATATATGATCATTTAACTTTTTGTCAATATTGCATCAGTGTGTGAAGCCTTCCAGGTTAACTCGCAGTTTGTGTCTTATTTGCTGGAACTGAAAATATATGATGGTACACTATCCTAAAATCATGTTTTACTTTCCTAAACAACATGTATAGCCTTAATATTCAAAATAGTGTTATGATTATTTGAATATGCAGATCTACCAGTGTGTATGTATCTTATGTATCTATCTATAGATAGGTAGGTAGGTAGATATACAGATACACACACACACACACACAATGACCACTTTATTGTGTACATCTGTACACTTACTCGTTAATGCAAATATCTAATCAGCCAATCATATGGCAGCACCTCACTGCCTAAAAGCATGTAAACATGGTCAAGAAGTTCAGTTATTGCTCAGACCAAACATCATAATGAGAATTTTGAGCGTACAATGATTGTTGGTGCTAAATAGTGTGTCGAGTATCTTACAAACTGCTGATCTCCTCTGATTTTCATGCACAACAGTTTCTAGAGCTTACAGAGAATGGTGCGAAAAACACAAAACATCCAGTGAGCGGGAGCTCTGTGGGTGAAGAAGTCTTGTTAATTACAAAGATAAGAGGAGACTGACCTAACTGGTTCAAGCTGACGGAGGGTGACAGTATCTCAACCACGTGTTAAAAAAGTGGTTTTGCAGAAAAGCATCTCTGAACACACAACACGTCAAACCTTGAAGTGGATGGGATACAGCAGAAGAAGACCACACCAGGTTCCACTCTAATCAGCTAAGAGCTGGAGACTGATGCTACAGGTGGCAGAGGTTCACCATAACTGAACACCGGAAGACTGGAAAAACGTCGCCTAGTCTGACGAATGGCAATTTCTGCTGCAACATGCAGATAGTAGGGTTAGAATTTGATGTAAACAACCTGAATCCATGGCTCCACCCTGCCTTGTGTCAACGGTTCAGGTTGGTGGTGGTGGTGGTGGTGTAATGGTGTGGGGAATATTTTCCTGGCACACATTAAGCCCCATAATGCCAATTGAGGATCGATTAAATGTCACAGTCTACCCATCTTCCAGTGGCTACTTCCAGCAGAATAACACGCCATATCACGAAACATGCCATCTCAAGCTTGCTCCACGAACATGACGGTGAGTTCAGTGGCCTCCAGTGGCCTCCACAGTCACAAGATCTCAGTCCAACAGAATACTTTTGAGATGTGACGAAACGAGATTTGCAGCATGAATGTGCTGCTGACAAATCTTCAGCAACTGCGTGAGGTTATCATGTCAACATGGACCAGAATCTCTAAGGAATGTTTCCAGCACCTTATTGAAGCCAGGTCACGAAGAATTCAGGCTGTTCCGGGGGCAAAGGGGAAGCCCTACCAAGTACTAGAAAGGTGTACCTAATAAATTGGCCGCAGAGTGTGAATATATTTATTGAATTAATTTTTCTCACTGTTTTAGGAATTAAAGTGTTCTTGACTGGTGGTGAACAAATTACATGCAACTTTATGACCCCAATATAGTCTACAGACTTTAACTATTAATCGAGATAAATAAAGGCCTTTTTCGTCATGGTTATTTAAAAACAATTCCTCGCAGTATTTTACATGTCGTTATTATGTCTCCCCTAACCCTCCTGTCCTCCAGTGTTGTCAGGCCGATTTCCCTTAACTTTTCTTCGTAGGACAGTCCCCTTAGCTCTGGGACTAGACTTGTTGCGAACCTTTGCACTTTCTCTAATTTCATGACGTGAGTGACCAGGTGTGGATTCCAAACTGATGCAGCATACTCCAATATGAGCCTGACGTATATGGTGTACAGAGTCTTGAACGATTCCTTACTGAGGTATCGGAACGCTATTCTTTGGTTTGCCAGGCGCCCATATGCTGCAGCAGTTATCTGGTTGATGTGTGCCTCAGGTGATGTGCTCGGTATTAAACTCACACCAAGATCATTTTCCTTGAGTGAGGTTTGCAGTCTTTGGCCACCTAGACTATACTCTGTCTTCGGTCTTTTTTGCCCTTCCCTGATCTTCATGACTTTGTATTTGACGGGGTTATATTCAAGGAGCCAGTTGCTGGACCAGGCTTGTAGCCTGTCCAGGTCTCTTTGTAGTCCTGCCTGATCCTCGACTGATTTAATTATCCTCATTAACTTCACATCATGTGAAAACAGGGACACTTCTGAGTCTATCCCTTCCGTTACATCATTCACATGTACCAAAAACAGCACAGGTCCTAGGACTGACCCCTGTGGAACCCCGCTCGTCACAGGTGCCCACTCTGACACCTCGTCACGTAACATGACTCGTCGTTGCCTCCCTGTCAGATATTCTTTGATTCATTGCAGTGCCTTTCCTGTTACGTGTGCCTGTTCCTCTACCTTTTGCATTAACCTCTTGTGAGGAGCTGTGTAGAAGGCCTTCTTGCAGTCCAAAAAATGCAATCTATCCACCCCTCTCTCTTGTCTTACTTCCGTTACCTTGTCATAAAACTCCAGTAAGTTTGTGACACAGGATTTTCCTTCCCCGAAAACATGCTGGTTGTCGTTTATAAGCTTGTGTCTTTCTAGTTGCTCCACCACCTGATGCTCTTCTAAATGACTTTGCATACTATACACGTCAGTGACACAGGTCTGTAGTTTAATGCCTCGTGTCTGTCTCCTTTCTTAAAAATTGGGACTACATTCGCCATCTTCCATACCTCAGGTAGTTGCCCAGTTTCAATGGATGTGTTGAAGATTTTTGTTAGTGGCTCACACAGTATCTCTGCTCCCTCTCTAAGGACCCACGGAGATATGTTGTCTGGTCCCACCGCCTCCTCGGTTGTGTGTATTTCATCCAGCACCTGTTGGTGTACCTCCCTATTCTGACTTCTGGAGTCCTTCCTGTCTCCACTGTAAATACTTCTTTAAATTTCATGATGAGCTCCTCACATACCTCTTGGTCGTTTCTTGTGAACTCCCCACCTTCCTTCCTCAGCCTGATTACCTGGTCCTTGACTGTTGTTTTCCTCCTGATGTGTGTGTGTGTGTGTGTGTGTGTGTTTGTGTGTGTGTGTGTGTGTGTGTGTTTGTGTGTGTGTGTGTAGTATAAAACTAAGACAGTACTCTAAACATTTCTATATTTTTAATATGTTTAGCTTTAAAATGTGACGAAGAACAAATACAAATATAAGACAACACCCGTAGCTTTTTGATCATGCACCATCACAGGTGACCATGCACCATCACAGGTGATCATGCACCATCACAGGTGATCATGCACCATCACAGGTGACCATGCACCATCACAGGTGACCATGCACCATCACAGGTGACCATGCACCATCACAGGTGATCATGCACCATCACAGGTGATCATGCACCATCACAGGTGACCATGCACCATCACAGGTGACCATGCACCATCACAGGTGACCATGCACCATCACAGGTGACCATGCACCATCACAGGTGATCATGCACCATCACAGGTGATCATGCACCATCACAGGTGACCATGCACCATCACAGGTGATCATGCACCATCACAGGTGACCATGCACCATCACAGGTGATCATGCACCATCACAGGTGACCATGCACCATCACAGGTGATCATGCACCATCACAGGTGACCATGCACCATCACAAGTGACCATGCACCATCACAGGTGACCATGCACCATCACAGGTGATCATGCACCATCACAGGTGACCATGCACCATCACAGGTGACCATGCACCATCACAGGTGATCATGCACCATCACAGGTGATCATGCACCATCACAGGTGACCATGCACCATCACAGGTGACCATGCACCATCACAGGTGATCATGCACCATCACAGGTGATCATGCACCATCACAAGTGATCATGCACCATCACAGGTGACCATGCACCATCACAGGTGACCATGCACCATCACAGGTGATCATGCACCATCACAGGTGATCATGCACCATCACAGGTGATCATGCACCATCACAGGTGATCATGCACCATCACAAGTGATCATGCACCATCACAGGTGATCATGCACCATCACAGGTGATCATGCACCATCACAGGTGATCATGCACCATCAGAGGTGATCATGCACCATCACAGGTGATCATGCACCATCACAGGTGACCATGCACCATCACAGGTGATCATGCACCATCACAGGTGATCATGCACCATCACAGGTGACCATGCACCATCACAGGTGACCATGCACCATCACAGGTGATCATGCACCATCACAGGTGATCATGCACCATCACAGGTGATCATGCACCATCACAGGTGATCATGCACCATCACAGGTCATCATGCACCTTCACAGGTGACCATGCACCATCAAAGGTGACCATGCACCATCACAGGTGACCATGCACCATCACAGGTGACCATGCACCATCACAAGTGATCATGCACCATCACAAGTGATCATGCACCATCACAAGTGATCATGCACCATCACAGGTGATCATGCACCATCACAGGTGATCATGCACCATCACAGGTGACCATGCACCATCACAGGTGATCATGCACCATCACAAGTGATCATGCACCATCACAGGTGATCATGCACCATCACAGGTGATCATGCACCATCACAGGTGATCATGCACCATCACAGGTGACCATGCACCATCACAGGTGACCATGCACCATCACAGGTGACCATGCACCATCACAGGTGATCATGCACCATCACAGGTGATCATGCACCATCACAAGTGATCATGCACCATCACAGGTGACCATGCACCATCATAAGTGATCATGCACCATCACAGGTGATCATGCACCATCACAGGTGATCATGCACCATCACAGGTGATCATGCACCATCACAGGTGACCATGCACCATCACAGGTGATCATGCACCATCACAGGTGATCATGCACCATCACAGGTGACCATGCACCATCACAGGTGACCATGCACCATCACAAGTGATCATGCACCATCACAGGTGATCATGCACCATCACAGGTGATCATGCACCATCACAAGTGATCATGCACCATCACAAGTGATCATGCACCATCACAAGTGATCATGCACCATCACAGGTGATCATGCACCATCACAGGTGATCATGCACCATCACAAGTGATCATGCACCATCACAGGTGACCATGCACCATCACAGGTGACCATGCACCATCACAGGTGATCATGCACCATCACAGGTGACCATGCACCATCACAGGTGATCATGCACCATCACAAGTGATCATGCACCATCACAAGTGATCATGCACCATCACAAGTGATCATGCACCATCACAGGTGACCATGCACCATCACAGGTGAGCATGCACCATCACAGGTGATCATGCACCATCATAGATGAGCATGCACCATCACAGTCAGCCACCCATTATGCTCAACACTGAGCGAAAAACAAACAAAATCTTTATAAAAAAAATTCCTCTTAACTCCATTCTATCACTGACGTCAGTAACTCAAAATTCCATTCTGTCTCTGACGTCAGGGACTTAAAAATTCCATATGCTCTCTGACGTCACAAATTTTGAAATTGAATTTTTGGGACAACATGTGAGCAGCGACTTAGAGCGGGTCGTCAACCAAACAATAAGTTAATATAGAAAGTTGTCAACGAAGACAATATCTGGGGAATCATGTTATGGGAATCTCGCATAGATTTACCATTGTTAAATATTAAGTATTCTTGCCATATAAATTATATTTGCTTTAACACACCGACAGAGAATCGAGAAAATTTACATAATTCAGACGACCCTCTGAAGTCTAAACGGCAAAATGTCCACTCCACCTTCAGAGTGCAGGTACTCTACTTCCCCACCTTCAGAGTGCAGGTACTTTACTTCCCCACCTTCAGAGTGCAGGTACTCTACTTCCCCACCTTCAGAGTGCAGGTACTCTACTTCCCCACCTTCAGAACTCCTGTCTGGGCTACATGACATTGTACATATTTTATGAGGAAATGACAGATACAGGTTTTAGAGGTGAATCTGTAGGTGATATATAAAGTGTACACAGTCTGTGGGAATTTTCTTCAGAGTAGCATCCCGCCCGATGATTAACCCCAATACATCACCTTATCTCACAAGGACCATCTTAACCGCATCTTAACTGCATATATTTCTAGATTGAATTTGGGCTGTGTAGTTGCCAATTTGCCAGTTTTATATATTTATTAAACTGGACTTTCCTTCTAGGATTACAGAGAATTTTAAATAGAAAACAACTGCAAAAAAGAAAACATGGAAACATTAAAACCTACTGACTGTTTTCAGTGTTGTAGTCGCATGTGAAGAAACTTGCTGCCCACGACACTCAATAAAGGTCCCCCAGTGTCTTATTTATCAACTTGTCGCTATTGTATACCATTTATAATAGAATACAAGGGAATGAAACAGCAAGATTGAACCTGGTTTTTATTAAAATGAATCTAACTTATCTCTCCTTCCCTTCCTACCAGTTCCCTTATCTCTCCTTCCCTTCCTACCAGTTCCCTTATATCTCCTTCCCTTCCTACCAGTTCCCTTATCTCTCCTTCCCTTCCTACCAGTTCCCTTATATCTCCTTCCCTTCCTACCAGTTCCCTTATATCTCCTTCCTTTCCTACCAGTTCCCTTATATCTCCTTCCCTTCCTACAAGTTCCCTTATATCTCCTTCCCTTCCTACAAGTTCCCTTATATCTCCTTCCCTTCATACAAGTTCCCTTATATCTCCTTCCCTTCCTACCAGTTTCCTTATATCTCCTTCCCTTCCTACAAGTTCCCTTATATCTCCTTCCCTTCCTACCAGTTCCCTTATATCTCCTTCCCTTCCTACCAGTTCCCTTATATCGCCTTCCCTTCCTACCAGTTCCCTTATATCGCCTTCCCTTCCTACCAGTTCCCTTATATCTCCTTCCCTTCCTACAAGTTCCCTTATATCTCCTTCCTTTCCTACCAGTTCCCTTATATCTCCTTTCCTTCCTACAAGTTCCCTTATATCTCCTTCCCTTCCTACCAGTTCCCTTATATCTCCTTCCCTTCCTACCAGTTCCCTTATCTCTCCTTCCCTTCCTACCAGTTCCCTTATATCTCCTTCCCTTCCTACCAGTTCCCTTATCTCTCCTTCCCTTCCTACCAGTTCCCTTATATCTCCTTCCCTTCCTACCAGTTCCCTTATATCTCCTTCCCTTCCCACCAGTTCCCTTATATCTCCTTCCCTTCCTACCAGTTCCCTTATATCTCCTTCCCTTCCTACCAGTTCCCTTATATCTCCTTCCCTTCCTACCAGTTCCCTTATATCTCCTTCCCTTCCTACCAGTTCTTTTATATCTCCTTCCCTTCCTACCAGTTCCCTTATCTCTCCTTCCCTTCCTAACAGTTCCCTTATCTCTCCTTCCCTTCCTACCAGTTCCCTTATCTCTCCTTCCCTTCCTACCAGTTCCCTTATATCTCCTTCCCTTCCTACCAGTTCCCTTATCTCCCTTCCCTTCCTACCAGTTCCCTTATATCTCCTTCTCTTCCTCCTACCAGTTCCCTTATCTTTCCTTCCCTTCCTACCAGTTCCCTTATATCTCCTTCCCTTCCTACCAGTTCCCTTATATCTCCTTCCCTTCCTACCAGTTCCCTTATATCTCCTTCCCTTCCTACCAGTTCCCTTATCTCTCCTTCCCTTCCTACCAGTTCCCTTATCTCTCCTTCCCTTCCTACAAGTTCCCTTATCTCTCATTCCCTTCCTACCAGTTCCCTTATATCTCCTTCCCTTCCTACCAGTTCCCTTATCTCTCCTTCCCTTCCTACACGTTCCCTTATCTCTCCTTCCCTTCCTACCAGTTCCCTTATATCTCCTTCCCTTCCTACCAGTTCCCTTATCTCTCCTTCCCTTCCTACAAGTTCCCTTATCTCTCCTTCCCTTCCTAAAAGTTCCCTTATATCTCCTTCCCTTCCTACCAGTTCCTTTATCTCTCCTTCCCTTCCTACAAGTTCCCTTATCTCTCCTTCCCTTCCTAAAAGTTCCCTTATATCTCCTTCCCTTCCTACCAGTTCCTTTATCTCTCCTTCCCTTCCTACAAGTTCCCTTATCTCTCCTTCCCTTCCTAAAAGTTCCCTTATATCTCCTTCCCTTCCTACCAGTTCCCTTATATCTCCTTCCCTTCCTACCAGTTCCCTTATATCTCCTTCCCTTCCTACCAGTTCCCTTATATCTCCTTCCTTTCTCACAAGTTCTACCAAGTATTCAAGACACAGGAGTGTACACTCACTGCCTGCTGGTCTCTCTCTCTCTCTCGTTTAATTTTCTTAAGGAACTGGTGAGAAGTGAAGGAGAGATAAAGGTAACTGCTGAGGAGAGACAGAGGAATTGGTGAGAAGGGAAGGCTACGTAAATAATTACCAAGAAAAAACAATAAGTTTTCGCAAACAGGTGGTCAAAGAACACACGGTACGATTCAAAGCCCAGCCGTGTACCGGGTGGCCCAGCCGTGTGCCGGGTGGCCTAGCCGTGTACCGGGTAGCCTAGCCGTGTGCCGGGTGGAATAGCCGTGTACCGGGTGGCCTTGCCGTGTGCCGGGTGGCCCAGCCGTGTACCGGGTGGCCCAGCCGTGTGCCGGGTGGCCCAGCCGTGTGCCGGGTGGCCCAGCCGTGTGCCGGGTGGCCTAGCCGTGTGCCGGGTGGCCTAGCCGTGTGCCGGGTTGCCAAGCAGTGTACCGGGAGACCATAGAAAATTAGTAGCAAAGCCAGATAGCACAACTGCTCTTATTACGTAAACTGTTAAAAAAAAACGAGAGAGAAACCGATAGAAATTCAGGAACAACTAAACGCAAATGGAATTATAACACACACACACAGTGGGGTTCCACAGGGGTCAGTCCTAGGACTGGTGCTGTTTCTGGTATTTGTGAACGACATGACGGAAGGAATAGACTCCGAAGTGTCCCTGTTTGCAGATGATGTGAAGTTGATGAGAAGAATTCAATCGGACGAGGACCAGACAGAACTACAAAGGGATCTGGACAGGTTGCAAGATTGGTGCAGCAATTGGCTCCTGGAGTTCAACCCCACCAAGTGCAAAGTCATGAAGATTGGGGAAGGGCAAAGAAGACCGCAGACGGAGTACAGTCTAGGGGGCCAGAGACTACAAACCTCAATCAAGGAAAAAGATCTTGGGGTGAGTATAACACCGGGCACATCTCCTGAGGCGCACATCAACCAAATAACTGCTGCAGCATATGGGCGCCTAGCAAACCTAAGAACAGCATTCCGACATCTTAATAATCGTTCAGGACCCTGTACACTGTGTACGTTAGGCCCATATTGGAATATGCAGCACCAGTTTGGAACCCACACCTAGCCAAGCACGTAAAGAAGCTAGATAAAGTGCAAAGGTTTGCAACAAGACTAGTCCCGGAGCTAAGGGGTATGTCCTACGAGGAGAGGTTAAGGGAAATCGACCTGACGACACTGGAGAACAGGAGAGATAGGTGGGACATGATAACGACATATAAAATACTGATAGGAACTGAAAAGGACAGAATGTTCCAGAGATGGGACACAGCAACAAGGGGACACAGTTGGAAGTTGAAGGCTCAGATGAATCACAGAGATGTTAGGAAGTATTTCTTCAGTCACAGAGTGGTCGGGAAGTGGAATAGTTTGGGAAGCGATGTAGTGGAGGCAGGTTCCATACATAGCTTTAGGAAGAGGTATGATAAAGCTCATGGCACTGGGAGAGTGACCCAATAGCGGCCAGTGAAGAGGCGGGGGCAGGAGCTATGAATCGACCCCTGGAACCACAACTAGGTGAGTACAACTAGGTGAGTACACACACACACACACACGAGCGAAAGGGAGAATATGAAACACTTGTTCAAGTATAAGTTTAAGAAATGGAAAAAGGTAGACGAAGTTTGATGTAAAATGCATAATTATGACGGCTTAAATTCACGATTATATAAAATATCAGCAAGGAGGAGGGGGCTGCGAAGGTGGGGGCTGGGAAGGCGGGGGCTAGGAAGGTGGGGGCTGGGAAGGTAGGGGCTAGAAAGGTGGGGGATGGGAAGGTGGGGCTAGGAAGGTGGGGCTGGGAAGGTGGGGCTGGGAAGGTGGGGTTTGGGAAGGTGGGGACTGCGAAGGCGGGGGCTGGGAAGGTGGGGCTGGGAAGGTGGGGGCTGGGAAGGTGGGGCTGGGAAGGTGGGGGCTGGGAAGGTGGGGTTGAGAAGGTGGGGCTGGGAAGGTGGGGGCTGGGAAGATGGAGTTGAGAAGGTGGGGGCTGGGAAGGTGGGGGCTGGGAAGGTGGGAGCTGGAAGGTGGGGCTGGGAAGATGGGGCTGGAAAGGTGGGGGCTGGGAAGGCGAGGACTGGGAAGGGGGCTGGGAAGGCGGGGGCTGGGAGGTTGGGGGCTGGGAAGGGGGCTGGGAAGGTGGGGGCTGGGAAGTTGGGGCTGGAAAGATGGAGGTTGGGAAGGTGGAAGGTGGGGGCTTGGAAGGTGGGAGCTGGAAAGGTGGGACTGGGAAGGTGGGGTTTGGGAGGGTGGGGGCTGGGAAGGCGGGGGCTGGGAAGGTGGGGCCTGGGAAGGGGTGGGCTTGGAAGGTGGGGGCTGGGAGGGTGGGGGCTGGAAAGGTGGGGGCTGGGAAGGTGGGGACTGGGATGGTGAGGGATGAGTAGGGAGGGGCTGTGTTGATGGGACTGGACCAGGGACTGTGTCACAAGAGGATGCGACAACTGCTATAGACAGAGGCAACAAACACATGTTTCCTGTCTGCAGGCAAGCACATGTCACCCCCACTTGTCTCATTGTTGCCCGAGTGATATACTGCCACCCATCTCTGATTGATCCGTGGCTGCCATCCATCTCTAACTGATCCGTGGCTGCCACCCACCTCTGATTGATCCGTGGCTGTCACCCATCACTGAGTGATCCAGAGTTGGTTAATTTTCATTATTATAATGTTTCACAATACCAGAAAGTAGAGAAGACACACATGCAACAGTTAATAATAATAATAATAATAATAATAATAATAATAATAATAATAATAATAATAATAATAATAATAATAATAATAATAATAATAATAATCCCCTGGTTATGCAGAACATTTCAGGCAACTTAGGTTTATTTTGTCCCCAGGATGCGATCTACACCAGTCGACTAACACACAGGTACCTACTTGCTGCTAGGTGAACTGTGACAGCAGGTGTCTTGGGGAAACACGCCCCAATGTTTCCACCCGTACCGGCGATCGAACCATGGACTTCAGCGTGTGAGCTGAGTACTTCGTGTCTTAACTACGGCAGTGTGTGTGCCGTATAGTAATTAAGATTTCCGTGACCATCCAAAGTATTCAAAGCACACACACACACACACACACACACACACACACACAATTTTACAAGTACATGGATGGCAGTCGGATCAGGCACTGTACACTGTGTACGTTAGGCCCATATTGGAGTATGCAGCACCAGCTTGGAACCCACACCTGGTCAAGCACGTCAAGAAATTAGAGAAAGTGCAAAGGTTTGCAACAAGGTTAGTTCCAGAGCTAAGGGGGATGTCCTATGAAGAAATGTTAAGGGAAATCGGCCTGACGACACTGGAGGACAGGAGGGTTAGGGGAGACATGATAACGACATACAAAATACTGCGTGAAATTGATAAGGTGGACAGAGACAGGATGTTCCAGAGAGGTGACACAAAAACAAGGGGTCACATTTTTAAGTTGACGACTCAGACAAGTCAAAGGGATGTTAGGAAGTATTTCTTCAGTCATAGAGTAGTCAGGAAGTGGAATAGTCTAGCAAGTGATATAGTGGAGGCAGGAACCATACACAGCTTTAAGACGAGGTATGATAAAGCTCATGGAGCAGGGGGAGAGAGGACCTAGTAGCGGTCAGTGAAGAGGCAGGGCCAGGAGCTAAGTATCGACCCCTGCAACCACAATTAGGTAAGTACACACAGGTGGGGAGCTCACAAGAAACGACCAAGAAGTATGTGAGGAGCTCAACACGAGATTTAAGGAAGTATTTACAGTGGAACAGAAAGGGGTACATCAACAAGGGTTCCTGCGGAAAAAAAAAATTGCAAATAGTATGCATTCTTCCAACTCAGTGGCATGCTGGGATACTGTGGCATGCTGGGATACTGTGGCATGCTGGGATACTGTGGCATGCTGGGATACTGTGGCATGCTCGGATACTGTGGCATGCTGGGATACTGTGGCATGCTGGGATACTGTGGCATGCTGGGATAATGTGGCATGCTGGGATACTGTGTGCAACTGATGGGCAGGAGGCATACCTACCTCATGAAATTAACTCACGAATAACTCTACATACACACACACACTTATTAAATTACGCCAAAGTGGTTAGGCCACTTACCTTTATTACCCTCACCTCCCCCTCCCCCTCTCAACCATTTCCCATGTTTCTATCCTTACCCATCCTTCTTCCTTACCCATCTTACCAAAGCTCTGGTCAGAAACCTCGAACCAACAAGGGACATACCAACAAGTGTTGGATGAAATACACACAACCGAGGAGGAAGTGAAGAAGCTGCTAAGCGACCTTGATACTTCAAAGGCGGTGGGACCGGACAATATCTCTCCGTGGGTCCTTCGAGAAGGAGCAGAGACACTGTGTGTACCACTAACCACAATTTTCAATACATCCCTTGACACTGGGCAACTACCTGAGGTATAGAAGACGGCAAATGTAGTCCCTATTTTTAAGAAAGGAGACAGAAACGAGGCACTAAACTATAGACCAGCGTCACTGACGTGTATAGTATGCAAAGTCATGGAGAAGATTATCAGGAGGAGAGTGGTAGAGCACCTGGAACGAAACAAGATTATAAATGACAACCAGCACGGATTCAAGGAAGGCAAATCCTGTGTCACAAACCTTCTGGAGTTTTATGAAAAGGTAACAGAAGTAAGACACAAGAGAGAGGGGTGGGTTGATTGCATTTTCTTGGAATGCAAGAAGGTCTTCGACACAGTTACTCACAAGAGATTAGTGCAGAAGCTAGAGGATCAGGCACGTATAACACAAAGGGTACTGCAATGGATCAGAGAATACCTGACAGGGAGGCAACAACGAATCATGGTACGGGATGAGGTATCACAGTGGGCGCCTGTGACGAGCGGGGTCCCACAGGGACCTAGTGCTATTTTTGGTATATGTGAATGATATGATGGAAGGGATAGACTCAGAAATGTCTCTGTTCGTAGACGATGTGAAGTTAATGAGAAGAATAAAATCAGATTAGGATCAAGCAGGACTACAAAGAGACCTGGACAGGTTGGACGCGTGGTCCAGGAACTGGCTTCTTGAATTTAACCCTGCCAAATGCAAAGTCATGAAGATCGGGGAAGGAGGAGGGTTTGGTGGAGATGAAGGAGGGTGTGGTGGAGATGAAGGAGGGTGTGGTGATGAAGGAGGGTGTGGTGGAGATGAAGGAGGATGTGGTGATGAAGGAGGGTGTGGTAGAGACGAAGGAGGGTGTGATAGAGATGAAGGAGGGTGTGGTAGAGATAAAGGTGGGTGTGGTGGAAATGAAGGAGGGTGTGGTGATGAAGGAGGGTGTGGTGGAGATGAAGGAGGGTGTGGTGATGAAGGAGGGTGTGGTAGAGACGAAGGAGGGTGTGATAGAGATGAAGGAGGGTGTGGTAGAGATGAAGGAGGGTGTGGTAGAGATGAAGGAGGGTGTGATGGATATGAAGGAGGGTGTGGTAGAGAAGAAGGAAGGTGTGATGGAGATGAAGGAGGGTGTGATGGAGATGAAGGAGGGTGTGGTAGAGATGAAGGAGGGTGTGGTAGAGATGAAGGAGGGTGTGATGGAGATGAAGGAGGGTGTGGTAGAGATGAAGGAGGGTGTGGTAGAGATGAAGGAGGGTGTGGTAGAGATGAAGGAGGGTGTGATGGATATGAAGGAGGGTGTGATGGAGATGAAGGAGGGTGTGGTAGAGATGAAGGAGGGTGTGGTAGAGATGAAGGAGGGTGTGGTAGAGATGAAGGAGGGTGTGATGGATATGAAGGAGGGTGTGGTAGAGATGAAGGAGGGTGTGGTAGAGATGAAGGAGGGTGTGGTAGAGATGAAGGAGGGTGTGGTAGAGATGAAGGAGGGTGTGATGGATATGAAGGAGGGTGTGATGGAGATGAAGGAGGGTGTGATGGAGATGAAGGAGGGTGTGATGGAGATGAAGGAGGGTGTGGTAGAGATGAAGGAGGGTGTGTTAGAGATGAAGGAGGGTGGATGGAGATGAAGGAGGGTGTGGTAGAGATGAAGGAGGGTGTGATGGAGATGAAGGAGGGTGTGATAGAGATGAAGGAGGGTGTGGTGGAGATGAAGGAGGGTGTGGTAGAGATGGAGGAGGGTGTGATGGATATGAAGGAGGGTGTGATGGATATGAAGGAGGGTGTGATGGAGATGAAGGAGGGTGTGATGGAGATGAAGGAGG
The DNA here is from genome assembly GCA_009830355.1 of Cherax destructor. Classification (NCBI taxonomy): domain Eukaryota; kingdom Metazoa; phylum Arthropoda; class Malacostraca; order Decapoda; family Parastacidae; genus Cherax; species Cherax destructor. The sequence continues at coordinate 403,087 of WNWK01000382.1, forward strand.
GTGTGATGGAGATGAAGGAGGGTGTGGTAGAGATGAAGGAGGGTGTGATGGATATGAAGGAGGGTGTGATGGAGATGAAGGAGGATGTGGTAGAGATGAAGGAGGGTGTGGTAGAGATGAAGGAGGGTGTGATGGAGATGAAGGAGGGTGTGATGGAGATGAAGGAGGGTGTGGTAGAGATGAAGGAGGGTGTGATGGAGATGAAGGAGGGTGTGTAGAGATGAAGGAGGGTGTGGTGGAGATGAAGGAGGGTGTGATGGAGATAAAGGAGGGTGTGGTGGAGATGAGAGAGGAGCATGGGAGGGGGAAGACTGACCTAGTTCAGCAGCTGTGTCACTTACACAAGGGGGTGAGACAACTTCCTGCTTAATTCTCAATACTCTTGAGGTCCTCTTGTTCAACATCCACTCCCTGTGTTCAACAACAGCTCCCTGTGTTCAACAACAACTCCCTGTGTTCAACAACCACTCCCTGTGTTCAACAACCACTCCCTGTGTTCAACAACCACTCCCTGTGTTCATCAACCACTCCCTGTGTTCATCAACCACTCCCTGTGTTCAAAAACCACTCCCTGTGTTCAACAACCACTCCCTGTGTTCAACAACCACTCCCTGTGTTCAACAACCACTCCCTGTGTTCATCAACCACTCCCTGTGTTCATCAACCACTCCCTGTGTTCATCAACCCCTCTCCCTCCACTCCCTGTGTTCACCCTGTACTCCCTGTGTTGAGGCCCGCGTGAGAGACGTATATCCACGCTGCTGACACCTTCACACACACTAACACAACTGTGTCTTGCGTCAGAGGATGAACAGCCTAACACGGGCCACTAAAGATGCACGACTCACCACTCTTGTTTTCTCCGGTTTCCCGGCAAGTAGAAATTTAATAGGACTGTTTTCAATCCTGAAGATCATACAAGAACAAGCCCAGTGAGTGGGGTGAGTGGGGGGAGGGGGTATTATAATCCTAAATATCCAACAAGGACGGGTTTGGTGCTTGGGGGAAGAGTGGGGGGAGGGAGAGTCGGGTTTTTATTGTAATGGTGTGTATGAGCCAAAGATTGGCAGCGGCTGCCTGCTGCCCATCCATCAGCAGGGTGACCAACACTCATGCAGGGAATGAGGAGGGAAGGGGAGGGAGGGGATGTGAGGGGGGTAGGAAAGGCAAGAGAATTTCCGTTGTTGACCTTGTTCGTTCTCTCAGCTGGGCGACGTGCGCTGTAAATGAAGTGTACTGGATATACCAGGGTCGCGTTGACACACACACACACCATACACACACACACACAGAGGAGCTGAGTCTCGACCCCTGCAACCACAATTAGGTGAACACACACACACACACACACAGTAGCGGCCAGTGAAGAGGCGGGGCCAGGAGCTGTGACTCGACCCCTGCAACCACAACTAGGTGAGTACAGATGGGGAGCGCAGCCTCGGGATGGGGGTGGAACAACAAAAACAAGTGACCACAGAACCACCACAGCATCCCCTCAACCCCAACCACCCTACACCAACCAAATACAATAATCAGAAATAAACCACACTCCACATCCAAAGCCTCCACCCCCCCTCCCAGGCACTAATAGCATCACAACACCACACCATCATTATATCCAGCCCTGTCTACCACACCCTCAGCCTGCACCAACCCATTCTACACCCCTGAATACAGTTCTGGAAAGGAAGCTGAATGTATGGTATACCTTCTCAGATGGAATAACAGTAAAAGTGGCGAGTGGCAGGAAAGAATCACTGAGGCATCCTCCGACATCATAGAACTCAGAGAGACAAAGCTCAAGGGAGTGATTACAGATGTGATCTTCCTGTCTGGGTATCAGATCCCGAGGAAAGACAGGGGAAACAGAGGGGGAGGAGGAGTTGCACTGCTCATCAAAGACCAATGGAGTTTTGAGATGGGAGGACTAGTTAGAGGTGAAGCAGATTACTACCTAGTAGGAGCTCTTCTAATTGGGGGTCCAAAAGTGATGATAGCAGTGATGTACAACCCACCACCGAACAGCAGGAGACCAAGACAAGAATATGATGAGAACAACAGATTGATGGTGGCCATGCTAGCCGAGGTGGCCAGAGGGGCCCACATAAGAAGGGCAAAGTTACTCATTATGCGGGATTTCAACCACAAGGACATAGATTGGGAAAATCTGGAGCCACATGGGTAACCAGAGCATGGAGAGCCAAGATGCTGGAGGTGGTACTGGAAAGCTTTGTGTACCAACATATTAGGGACACAACCAGAGAGAGAGAGGAGATGACAAACCAGCAAGGTTGGACCTCATATTCACCTTGAACAGTTCAGACATAGAGAAAATCACCCACAAAACGCCTCTCAGTGCTAGCGATCATGTGGTCCTGAGTTTCGAATACATAGTAGAGTTAACAATAAAGAGTGAAGCAGCACAAGAAGGATAGAAGAAATCAAACTTCAAAAAAGGGGACTACACATGTATGAGGCAATTCGTGTATGAGGTGCAGTGAGGAAAGAGAGCTAGAGGGGAAGACAGTAAATGAAATGATGGAACACGTGACTACTAAGTGCAGAAAGGAAGAGAAGGTCGTGCCAAGGGAAAACAGAAACAATAGGAAGAAAAGAGTGAACCGATGGTTTAGTCTGAGGTATGGAGAGCCAAGTGTGCTAGAGTATGAAAAATGTATAGAAGGCAAAGGACTCAGGAAAGCAGGGAGTCGAGCCGAAGAGCCAGAAATGAATATGCATAGATAAGGAGAGAGGCTGATGACACTGTGCTTTTGGGAGATTCTGAAGAGAAGTTGCAGAGGTTGGTGGATGAATTTGGTAGGGTATGTAAAAGAAGAAAATTGAAAGTGAATATAGGAAAGAGTAAGGTGATGAGGATAACAAAAAAATTAGGTGACGAAAGATTGGATATCAGATTGTAGGGAGAGAGTATGATAGGAGAGATGCTGCAGACACAGCACAGTGAGGGAGATCTGAGAGGAGAGATGCTGCTGCTACCCCAGCAAATACAGCTTGGGAGCTACCCCAGCAAGTACAGCTTGGGAGCTACCCCAGCAAGTACAGCTTGGGAGCTACCCCAGCAAATACAGCTTGGGAGCTACCCCAGCAAGTACAGCTTGGGAGCTACCCCAGCAAGTACAGCTTGGGAGCTACCCCAGCAAGTACAGCTTGGGAGCTACCCCAGCAAGTACAGTTTGGGAGCTACCCCAGCAAGTACAGCTTGGGAGCTACCCCAGCAAGTACAGTTTGGGAGCTACCCCAGCAAGTACAGCTTGGGAGCTACCCCAGCAAGTACAGCTTGGGAGCTACCCCAGCAAGTACAGCTTGGGAGCTACCCCAGCAAGTACAGTTTGGGAGCTACCCCAGCAAGACAGCTTGGGAGCTACCCCAGCAAGTACAGCTTGGGAGCTACCCCAGCAAGTACAGCTTGGGAGCTACCCCAGCAAGTACAGTTTGGGAGCTACCCCAGCAAGTACAGAGCTTAGGGAGCTACCCCAGCAAGTACAGCTTGGGAGCTACCCAGCAAGTACAGCTTGGGAGCTACCCCAGCAAGTACAGCTTGGGAGCTACCCCAGCAAGTACAGCTTGGGAGCTACCCCAGCAAGCACAGCTTGGGAGCTACCCCAGCAAGCACAGCTTGGGAGCTACCCCAGCAAGCACAGCTTGGGAGCTACCCCAGCAAGCACAGCTTGGGAGCTACCCCAGCAAGCACAGTTAGGGACACACAAAGCCACTAACTAATACTCGACCCATACAACCACAACTTGGTGAGGACACACAATATCCCTAGCTATGTCACAGTGACATAGTAAGTTACTAGTGGTGCATCACCTAGCTAACAAAACTTTCTGATTGTAGGCTTTAACAATCAAGTTATTGGTGCTGGCAGCTCGCAGTCCAGCCTAGGCGCCGCAGCCTGGCTGTTCAGAGATCTGCACGAAAATAAGCAGGATATTCTCACTCAGCTCCTGACCTCACAGTTGAGGCATCAATAACGAAAATGATTTCGATAACAGTAAATCTTGCACTGAACAATGTATACGAGTACAGACAGCTGTGACAGGCGAACACGCAATGACGGTACTCGTTACACTTTATGTTGAACTTCGTTTAAAGTTCGCTGCAGGGAAGGACGGAGGGCCTCCGACAACGTGAACTTGACCTTTGACCGCAAAGACAAAAATGAACTGCAGTCGGGGATAACATTTTTATAAATCAGAAATGCCAACAGGAAAAACCCTGAAGACTGAAAGACAATCAAACACCATCACGAGATGATCACACGAGGCACTGCCTGACGCAGCCTAAGTCCTCTCCTATATAATATAATAATAATCTTTATTTCTACAAGTACATGTACAAGGTATACAGACCTAGCTGACATCAGTGACATACTACTATATGGAAAGCCCCTAGTTATGCAGAGCATTTAGGGCAAATTAGGTCAAATTTGTCCCCAGGATGCGACCAACACCAGTCGACTAACACCCATGTACCTATTTTACTATTAGGTGAACAAGGACAGCAAGTGTCTTAAGGAAACACGTCCTAATGCTCCCACCCGTACCAGGGATCGAACCATGGACCTCACTGTGTGAGCTGAGTGCGCTAGCATTCTAGCTACCTTGTAAACCTTACTGCAGAATCTATAACCATTTCTCTACAAGACATCCGCTTAATAAGAGTCGACTGACTTGATCCCAACTGGTTATAATTATAACCTTAATTTTAAAAAGGTAAGCCAGCGGAAGGCCTCGGTCAAATGACCAAAAGTTCAAGTGGCGGGTCATCATATGACTAATACCCGCGTCAGGAAACACTTGTCCTGTTTCCTGACGGATCTTACCTAACCTAACTTGATACCAGCACACAAGGTAAGCGGCAGGTAACTGACTTGTTCAAGTTGAACTCTTAATGACCAACAGAAATATACTACTTGGATCTACACAGAGACTCACAGTTTACTTCACGACTCACTCACTGGAAACCCTTAACACTAGTCGCATGTTTACGGTGCTCTAAGCTCAGCCCATGGTGGGCAGACTTAATTAAATTATTATATTCATGGGGAGAGCACCAAACCCACAGGGGTTATACAGGGGGAATGTTAGACATCCAGATTCGATTCAAGGAATTGGAGCACAGCTCATGATCAAGAGCCCCCGTGATCAGCATCAAGGAACCTCCCTTGAAGGGAGACTTGTTTAAAAGTCAGGACAAACATTTTCCTCCTCGGATAATGAAATATATCACTATGATTCATCTTTTTTTTTTAGTACAATATAATTTGCAAAAGTTCGAGCAATGAATTGGCGTTCTTAAAATTAAATTCTAATAAACTATGTTTTAATGCAAATTATGTCAAACAGATACAGACGACTGAGATCGAAGTTCCAGTAAGGTGCATCCCAGCAGCTACTGAGCTGCACCACAACACTAAGGTGCATCCCAGCAGCTACTGAGCTGCACCACAACACTAAGGTGCATCCCAGCAGCTACTGAGCTGCACCACAACACTAAGGTGCATCCCAACAGCTACTGAGCTGCACCACAACACTAAGGTGCATCCCAGCAGCTACTGAGCTGCACCACAACACTGAGGTATATCCCAGCAGCTACTGAGCTGCACCACAACACTAAGATGCATCCCAGCAGCTACTGAGCTGCACCACAACACTAAGGTGCATCCCAGCAGCTACTGAGCTGCACCACAACACTAAGGTGCATCCCAGCAGCTACTGAGCTCCACCACAACACTGAGGTATATCCCAGCAGCTACTGAGCTGCACCACAACACTAAGATGCATCCCAGCAGCTACTGAGCTGCACCACAACACTAAGGTGCATCCCAGCAGCTACTGAGCTGCACCACAACACTAAGGTGCATTCCAGCAGCTACTGAGCTGCACCACAACACTAAGGTGCATCCCAGCAGCTCATTTTAGATAATACTGAACTCTTATACAGATTCTGTTTGTCTCAGGTTTTAAAAGTGCTCAATTCTTGGTAGAGTGATACCAAACTTCACTAAATAAGATAGCAATAATAGTATACAATAGGACGCGTGCAAAACCTGGTTACCTCCATTCTGAGGACGTTTTGCCAACCAGGTGGCTTTATAAATTCAATAAGGAGGTTATCTGAAGGTGTTGGGACGGGAGACAGTTGAAGACGAGGTAATCAGTCCCTCTTGTCTAGATGAAGGTGTTCACCACTACGGTGGTGAACACCATCTAGACTGAAGGACTGATTACCTAGTTTTCTACCGTCTTTTGCTTCAAGATCTTCAAATAACCTCTTTATTAAACTGATAAAGCCACTGGTTGGCGAAACGTCATCAAAATAAAGATACCCAGGCGTTGTACTTGTGTCTTATTCTTCACCATGTGATAATCGCTTTGCTCCAAGAATCCGTCTCGCACATAATTACGAAACAAAACGTTCGTGGAATGTTGAAATGAAAGAACTTTTTACCTTTTAATAAAACTGAGAAAATACATTACCACGAAGCAGAGTACACTTAAAAGTTACGTTTCTGCTCTTTTAACTGCAACTTTAAGCGCCCTAACTCAAACAACGTAACCCTTAAGTTAGTGACTCTTAAATTAGTTGAGGGACCCCTTGAATATGAGTCTACGGGGAAGGTTTTCTTGAACTGATGAGCTCCGACGACCCACTAGTTCAGACTGGTGGTAATGAGAGCGTCCGTGTGTGTGGAGCACCGACCGGTCCTCCACCCCTCACCTGTCATGTGCTGTTGGCTAATGATTAATGGGGTTTAAAGTTATCTACTAGTCTAGGATCATTAGGGCTGCACGTAACCTTTTCACGACCAGAAAAAAAATAATTTAATGCCTAAAATAAGGATTAAACTCAGCATATTTACGATGGGAGAAATATACCTCTGCGTCTTGTGCTGTTGTGTATGTGGTGTGTGGCAAGAAGAAAAGCGAGGGCGGGGCAGGTGATTGGCAGTTGTTGGTGAGGGAGATGGTAGGTGATTGGCAGTTGTTGGTGAGGGAGATGGTAGGTGATTGGCAGTTGTTGGTGAGGGAGATGGTAGGTGATTGGCAGTTGTTGGTGAGGGAGATGGTAGGTGATTGGCAGTTGTTGGTGAAGGGGAGATGGTAGGTGATTGGCAGTTGTTGGTGAGGGAGATGGTAAGTGATTGGCAGTTGTTGGTGAGGAGATGGTAGTGATTGGCAGTTTTGGTGAGGAGATGGTAGGTGATTGGCAGTTTTGGTGAGGGAGATGGTAGGTGATTGGCAGTTGTTGGTGAAGGGAGATGGTAGGTGATTGGCAGTTGTTGGTGAAGGGAGATGGTAGGTGATTGGCAGTTGTTGGTGAGGAGATGGTAGGTGATTGGCAGTTGTTGGTGAGGAGATGGTAGGTGATTGGCAGTTGTTGGTGAGGAGATGGTAGGTGATTGGCAGTTGTTGGTGAGGAGATGGTAGGTGATTGGCAGTTGTTGGTGAGGAGATGGTAAGTGATTGGCAGTTGTTGGTGAAGGGGAGATGGTAGGTGATTGGCAGTTATTGGTGAGGGAGATGGTAGGTGATTGGCAGTTGTTGGTGAAGGGGAGATGGTAGGTGATTGGCAGTTGTTGGTGAAGGGGAGATGGTAGGTGATTGGCAGTTGTTGGTGAAGGAGATGGTAGGTGATTGGCAGTTGTTGGTGAAGGGGAGATGGTAGGTGATTGGCAGTTATTGGTGAGGGAGATGGTAGGTGATTGGCAGTTGTTGGTGAAGGGGAGATGGTAGGTGATTGGCAGTTGTTGGTGAGGGAGATGGTAGGTGATTGGCAGTTGTTGGTGAGGGAGATGGTAGGTGATTGGCAGTTGTTGGTGAGGGAGATGGTAGGTGATTGGCAGTTATTGGTGAGGAGATGGTAGGTGATTGGCAGTTGTTGGTGAAGGGAGATGGTAGGTGATTGGCAGTTGTTGGTGAAGGGGAGATGGTAGGTGATTGGCAGTTATTGGTGAGGGAGATGGTAGGTGATTGGCAGTTGTTGGTGAAGGGGAGATGGTAGGTGATTGGCAGTTGTTGGTGAAGGGGAGATGGTAGGTGATTGGCAGTTGTTGGTGAAGGGGAGATGGGGGGGATGAGGAGGAACGATGGGGAAGGTTCCTCACATCTCAGTGGTAGAACGCTCGGCTTACAACAAAATGGACCCATGTCGATTCCTGAACGAGGCGAGAGGTATGGGCAAGTCTCCTGACACCTGCTGCCCCTGTTATCGAGCAGTAAATAGATACCTGGGAGTTAGTCGACTGCTGTGTGTCGCATCCTGGGAAAGGACCTAAACATGACCCCCAACAAAGACGGAAGATACGAGCCTTAATTTACATCTAAACTACAATGTATTAAATTCACAACCTGATAATGGTTAGAAAGGTCCGAAACGTCATCTAGTTTTCATTTCCACTTTGTGGGTTAATTGTGAATTATTGCAACCACGGTACTGCGACTTATTCTTGATGAGAGTGTGCAGTTTACCGATACCGCAGCTCAAGACGAACATGTGGGTCTTTTTAGTTCCAGTGGCCTCGCCTCTTAACATTTGAGCTAACTGAAGTTATTTTAATTTGTCATAAACTCTCAACCTTTCCAGTGGCCGCACGTGTTCTTGCAGTCTCTGGAACCATCAACTGGTCAATTAATGGTTCCTGCTCCAAAATTTGCTTGTGACTCGTGTCAGAAGAGCTTCACTTGATTATTTTCTGTTGTCTCAAGGTGGGGAGAATAGACTTCACTTGTCACCTCACGGAAGTAATCACTTCAGATATATGCTCCAACAAGGAAAGAATTGACGAATTGTGCAAAGGAGCGAACACATTGTACCAATACAAGTATGTTAATGCCGACAGATTGTGGGAATGGGATTGATAAAGCCACCAGTGGGAAACGTCTCCTTCAGTAAATGTCCTGATTGTGTATACGTGTTCAAGTCCACAGAGTAAACACACTAGAGGCTGACTACCATCATATTACAGTAGCGTTCGCTTAGAGGCAGATGTCGGTGGGTAGTAGGATAGACAAACTTAAGTCTAAGGTTACCAAACTTTAATTTCCTGCAGATACAAAGAATAACGCTTTCTAAAAGGTAAAGAATGCCTGGAAGCCTAGATTGACACCACATACTAATGTAAGACTTACCAGCAATAGATGTGATGTCCTTGAACTAGATTTGGGCGGCAATGAAACAGTATTAAGATACATAATTACACACCAGAACCGATTTTGTTTTAGCTTGAAGCAAGAAGCACTGTATTTATGATATATGTGAAAACGGAGGATACAGTGAGAAGATCACAGCAAGTCTGGGATAAATACAAGATTCGAATTTTGAAATGCAAGTAGAAAATGAGGTAAATTGTAACTGCTTTTCTCGCCAGGTATTACCACAATATCTACATCCTCACTACAGGACATGTATTACCTTGAAGACGACATAAATTTTATTGACCTCTGGGGTAATATGATGAGATTCTCATCTCGTGAAGACACTGTTCCGGGTCATTGTGGAGGTTTTGGCCATTCTTACCAATAGCTTTGCGTCTGAGAATCATAGACGTGTATCACACATGTATTTAGACGAGTCTGAGTGGGAGAGGGTTTAGATCTTGCTCCTGGGCCGCCGTGCTGGGGGCGTGCAGGCCGGTGGGTAAATATTAATTGCATCCAGATTTTTTTTCAGAATTCGCCAGAGATGTTTATTATTTTCAATTAAGTGAATGACAAAAAGCAACCTGGAATATTGTTGACGCCAGTTGCTTGTTTTCTTGATGAGGAGGAGGTGGTGGTGCAGGTGGCTGGAGGGTGGGGCATGCTGTGACCAGCTGCCCGCCCACCCACCACCACCTACAAAAGTGTGGGGCATCTTGCAGCAACACAGCCTGTCTTATAAGTGGGAAAATGGAAGAATGTTAAATGTTTTCCACTGTAAACAGACTTGTTGGTCTTTGTCTTAGACACGCAAGTTGTTGAGTCAGTATAACAAGTTGTTGAGTCAGTATAACAAGTTGTTGAGTCAGTATAAAAGTTGTTGAGTCAGTATAACAAGTTGTTGAGTCAGTATAACAAGTTGTTGAGTCAGTATAACAAGTTGATGAGTCAGTATAACAAGTTGATAAGTCAGTATAACAAGTTGATGAGTCAGTATAACAAGTTGATAAGTCAGTATAACAAACAAGTTGTTGAGTCAGTATAACAAACAAGTTGATAAGTCAGTATAACAAACAAGTTGATGAGTCAGTATAACAAACAAGTTGATAAGTCAGTATAACAAACAAGTTGATAAGTCATTATAACAAACGAGTTGATGAGTCAGTATAACAAACAAGTTGATGAGTCAGTATAACAAGTTGATGAGTCAGTATAACAAACAAGTTGATGAGTCAGTATAACAAACAAGTTGATAAGTCAGTATAACAAACAAGTTGATGAGTCAGTATAACAAACAAGTTGATAACTCAGTATAACAAACAAGTTGATGAGTCAGTATAACAAACAAGTTGATGAGTCAGTATAACAAGTTGATGAGTCAGTATAACAAACAAGTTGATGAGTCAGTATAACAAACAAGTTGATGAGTCAGTATAACAAGTTGATGAGTCAGTATAACAAACAAGTTGATGAGTCAGTATAACAAGTTGATGAGTCAGTATAACAAACAAGTTGATGAGTCAGTATAACAAACAAGTTGATGAGTCAGTATAACAAACAAGTTGATGAGTCAGTATAACAAGTTGATGAGTCAGTATAACAAACAAGTTAATGAGTCAGTATAACAAACAAGTTGATGAGTCAGTATAACAAACAAGTTGATGAGTCAGTATAACAAACAAGTTAATGAGTCAGTATAACAAACAAGTTAATGAGTCAGTATAACAAACAAGTTAATGAGTCAATATAACAAACAAGTTAATGAGTCAGTATAACAAGTTGATGAGTCAGTATAACAAGTTGATGAGTCAGTATAACAAACAAGTTGATGAGTCAGTATAACAAACAAGTTGACGAGTCAGTATAACAAGTTGATGAGTCAGTATAACAAACAAGTTAATGAGTCGGTATAACAAACAAGTTGACGAGTCAGTAAAACAAACAAGTTGATGAGTCAATATAACAAACAAGTTAATGAGTCAGTATAACAAACAAGTTGATGAGTCAGTATAACAAACAAGTTGATGAGTCAGTATAACAAACAAGTTAATGAGTCAGTATAACAAACAAGTTAATGAGTCAATATAACAAACAAGTTAATGAGTCAGTATAACAAGTTGATGAGTCAGTATAACAAACAAGTTAATGAGTCGGTATAACAAACAAGTTGACGAGTCAGTATAACAAACAAGTTGATGAGTCAATATAACAAACAAGTTAATGAGTCAGTATAACAAACAAGTTAATGAGTCAGTATAACAAACAAGTTAATGAGTCAGTATAACAAACAAGTTGATGAGTCAGTATAACAAACAAGTTAATGAGTCAGTATAACAAACAAGTTAATGAGTCAATATAACAAACAAGTTAATGAGTCAGTATAACAAACAAGTTGACGAGTCAGTATAACAAACAAGTTAATGAGTCAGTATAACAAACAACACAAGTTGATAAGTCAACATTCATTTATTCATCACTATATATTTCCTACCAGTGTTTATTCCTATAATATTTCCTCTTCAATTTAGGAGGTTTGGTCAGAGAAAGGTTTGTCATGGAAGAAAGTTAGAGTGTGAAAGCCTACAGGAAAGTTTTGTAATAAAATGGTGAACGATGGAAATAAACTCACAAGTATCGTGTTTGAGGAGAGTACTGAGTAGGATGTGTGTAGGACCTGCCTAGCATGGGTCGGCAGGCCTACTGCAGTGTTGTGTAGGACCTGCCTAGCATGGGTCAGTAGGTTACTGAAGTGTTGTGTAGAACCTGCCTAGCATGGGTCAGCAGGCCTACTGCAGTGTTGTGTAGGACCTGCCTAGCATGGGTCAGCAGGCCTACTGCAGTGTTGTGTAGGACCTGCCTAGCATGGGTCGGCAGGCCTACTGCAGTGTTGTGTAGGACTTGCCTAGCATGGGTCGGCAGGCCTACTGCAGTGTTGTGTAGGACCTGCCTAGCTTGGTTCAGTAGGCCTACTGAAGTGTTGTGTAGGACCTCCCTAGTATGGGTCAGTAGGTCTACTGCAGTGTTGTGTATGACCTGCCTAGCATGGGCCGGTAGGCCTTCAGAAGGCAACACAAAAAGTTGGGGAAGCGCTAAACCCGTAAGTGATCATACAGAGCCTTGGAAAAGGGAGATAATCTGCTTTGATATCAGAGCAAAGAGAGAAACTAGCTCACATTCCTTTAATCAAGAGCCCATCACCAGCATCAAGGCCCATCCCATCCCACTCAAGGGATCAGGAAAAGAGGCTAACTCACGTGTGTTCATAATGAAGGCTTTAAGTGACTCCACTTTCTTGGCAAGTGAGAACAATTTGTGCATCTTGCTGTTCACTGCCACTGCCACTTGTTCACTGTCACTGCCACTTGTTCACTGCCACTGCCACTTGTTCACTGCCACTATCACTTGTTCACTGCCACTACCACTTGTTCACTGCCACTTGTTCACTGCCACTGCCACTTGTTCACTGTCACTGCCACTTGTTCACTGCCACTGCCACTTGTTCACTGTCACGTCAGTGCCACTTATTCACTGTTACTGCCACTTGTTCACTGTCACTGCTTGGAAGTTCACTATTTTTTTCACAGTGGTTGTTCTGCACACATACACACTTATATATATATATATATATATATATATATATATATATATATATATATATATATATATATATATATATATATATATATATCCTCAACATACATACATATATACATACATATGCAGAACAACCACTGTGAAGAGATAGTGAACTTCCAAGTGTTGTCGTGATTTCTCACATTATCAGGTGCTGTGATCTTGTTAGCAGGTGCTGTGATATCACCTATTTACTGTGATCTTGTTATCAGGTGCTGTGATATCACCTATTTACTGTGATCTTGCTGCACATCCACACGTTAAGGACAATGTTAGTGACGTCACCATGCCAATAATGTCATTATTGAAATAAATTCTACTTATGCCACGTTTACGTCACGTAATATTAATATTTACAGGTATATGCTAATAATTCCGTTTTGGAATAAAACTAAAAAGAAATGTTTTTTATTTGCCCCCCGATGTTAATATTTTCTTGGTCTGTAAATGTTTTCTTTGGTGTTTAGAAGTGCTCACCTATTTGTGGTTGCAGGGGTCGAGTCACAGCTCCTAGCCCTGCCTCGTTGCTGGTCGCTACTAGGTCTACTTCATACCTTCTCCATGAGCTTTGTCATATCTCTTCTTAAACCATCTACAGCTGTAGCAATATTGCCATATTAACGAAAAATCTGTCAATAACTAACAGAGGCTCACGTGTGTGTGTGTGTGTGTGTGTGTGTGTGTGTGTGTGTGTGTGTGTGTGTGTGTGTGTGTGTGTGTGTGTGTGTTAAACTGTCATTATGTTAAAGCTAAAGAATATTTATGTAGTTTCATGTGTCATGAATGTTTTGCTTCAAACAGGTTTAAACAAGATGTGGTAGCGAATACCGCGAAGAAAATTATTATTTTATTATTATTATTTATCCAAAAGCGCTAAAACTGCATGATTCACACAGGATAGGCATAGCAGCAGGCAGCTGAGGTAGACATAAGATTGCGTTCAGTCAACCAATGAACACTTTGATTATCGATAACTCAAGCGATTTTTTTTTCTCACGAATTTGACAAATGACCAAGACTGCAGAGAAGACACACATCATAACATACAAATGACCAAGACTGCAGAGAAGACACACATCATAACATACAAATGGCCAAGACTGCAGAGAAGACACACATCATAACATACAAATGGCCAAGACTGCAGAGAAGACACACATCATAACATACAAATGGCCAAGACTGCAGAGAAGACACACATCATAACATACAAATGACCAAGACTGCAGAGAAGACACACATCATAACATACAGTTGAAAAAACCTGTTGATCCTGATTTTAAATCTTCGACAAGATAAGCAGAGCAAAACATGAAGGCTAGAAGGGCGCTGTGAAATAACTGGAAAAGTATAAATGGTTTAAGATGATTGTAACATCTCCCCTCACAGACATGAGGAAGAAGTGTCTTGATGGCTGTGACAAGCTCTTGATCAAAGGCAATGGAGCTACCCCTCCCCCTTCCTTGGACTAACCTAATTATTTCTCATGCCCTAGCCACTGTATAACTATTAGGGCTTTACCCCTTCCCCACGAATATAATAGTAACCATAGTCCGCATTAGTTCATGGTCCCTGTTAGTTTCTGGTCCGTCATGGGTCACGGTCCACATTGGTCCATTGAGGATGGAGGGGAACGCTCATGGCACGCGATGACCCCTAAGCGATCAAGCACACGCCAAGGTCCTCTGGACCATCTGGTGGGCACGGTGGTGAGGAGGAAGCTGCCTTCCCTAACTTAACACTCATGAGGGCGACGCTGACGATGATAAAGCACCAGGCAGGCCAGGACGCACATGCTGGTCCAGATTCTTCCTTGACAGGACGTGCCAGTACCCAAGGTACTGGCGCACGCACACACACACACACACACACACACACACAAGAGAGAGAGAGAGACCTTGATATTTATCCTTACTAAGAGAGTAAGTAGGAGTGAAAGGGAAATTTCTCAGTGGATCAAAAAGTACCTGAAAGACTGATGGACTGATCACATCGACTCCAGGCTGAGGGACTAATTACCTTAAACTCTTTCTGATCTTCAGCCATTCTTCTCTGTATTGGACTGAGGAAGCCACTGGATGACGAAACATTTCCAAAATAAAGTTACCAAAATGTTGCACAAGTGTCTAATTTATCAACTTGTCGGTTCACTGAACTATTTATCAAGACACATAGACGTAATGATCAAGTTTCTTCTTAGTGCTCATTGGTTAGCTGGTGTGTTAGTGGACAACAGCGCCACCTGCCTCACAACCACACATATTGCAACAATTGTTAAACAAATTCAGTATTTTGCTGTTGCTAAGACAGTCAGATGGGTGACTGTTTACCAGTTTTACATACTGATTATCTGTTTTTTTTGTGTGTGTGTGTGTGTGTGCGCGCGCGCCCTCGAAAGCTGCCGTTTTCTGTTCACTCTTCAAGACTTTTTATGGTATTTATCTCATATTTATGTATTGACAATAAATTTATTGACGATAATTTTACCTAACCAAGCCTAGCCAAGCAAAACCCAACCAAGCCCGGCCTAACCTAACCAAGCCCAGCCAAACCTAACCAAGCCTAACCTAAACAAGTTTAACCTAACCAAGTTTAACCTAACCAAGCCTAACCTAACAACCTAACCAAACTTAACTAAGCCTAACAACCTAACCAAGCCTAAATAACATTCGAGAAAGTTTCTGAATAGCTGGATATAGGGTAAAATTGTACGTGTTGAATCCCCTGATGAATCTGTCCAACAGTGACATATTGACAGTTTATAAATAGTAGAAATTCCGACAATTTCGTATGATGAGTTGGGATGCTCAGGCCCGGCT
Source organism: Cherax destructor (assembly GCA_009830355.1). Taxonomy (NCBI): domain Eukaryota; kingdom Metazoa; phylum Arthropoda; class Malacostraca; order Decapoda; family Parastacidae; genus Cherax; species Cherax destructor. Next base: position 418,703 of record WNWK01000382.1, read on the forward strand.
CTTCCCACCGAGACTCTTGACGGAATATAAACACCGAGTGGTGCGTCTTCCATTGTTTGTATTATTTGACTCACGAAATCGTAATAACACGATTGCAAACAAACCCATACCACGGGTGGGGTTAGAACCCGCGATCAGATTAATCTTATTGTGACTAGTTGGCCCAGTGGCTAACGCATCGGTCTGGAATTTTAGGACTCTCTGATCGCGGGTTTAACCCACCTTACTCCGTGTTGAGCTCTGCTTCCTGGTCTCCGGGAAGTATTATTACCAAAAGCTTACGGTGAATGGAAAGGAAACAGGAGTTCCCTGTGCAAAGAGAAACATGGACAAAAAAAAGTTCTCATTTAGGTCAATTGGACTCCCTAAGCTCCTAAGCTCCAGTAAAGCCGGGCACCTACACCCCACCCAGAGTCAGTAACAGGCTTCACACCAAAACCGTGAAATATTCGCATAGAAATTCGTCGTTTTTCGTACGTTTACAAGGGACACTAACGTGGATATTAAGAGCTTGTACAAGCTCGCTCACTGTAATACGTTGGAAAACATATGAATGATTGAACACTCCCTCTCACTCTGGTCTCAGACCGGGCCGCCGGGGCGTTGACCCCCGAAACCCTCTCCAGGTATACTCATGTCTACCTCAGCTGCCTGCTGCTATGCCTATCCTGTGTGAATCATGCAGTTTTAGCGCTTTTGGATAAATAATAATAATAATAATACAATAACAATTTTCTTCGCGGTATTCGCTACCACATCTTGTTTAAACCTGTTTGAAGCAAAACATTCATGACACATGAAACTACATAAATATTCTTTAGCTTTAACATAATGACAGTTTAACACACACACACACACACTGTGTACGTTAGGCCCATACTGGTGTGTGTAGCACCAGTTTGGAATCCACACCTAGCCAAGCAACACAGCAACAAGGGGACACAGTTGGAAGTTAAAGACTCAGATGAATCACAGGGATGTTAGGAAGTATTTCTTCAGTCACAGAGTGGTCGGAAAGTGGAATAATTTGGGAAGCGATGTAGTGGAGGCAGGTTCCATACATAGCTTCAAGAAGAGGTATGATAAGGCTCATGGCTCAGGGAGAGTGACCCAGTAGCGGCCAGTGAAGAGGCGGGGCCAGGAGCTATGAATCGACCCCTGCAACCACAACTAGGTGAGTACAACTAGGTGAGTACACACACACACACACACACACGTGAGCCTCTGCTGGTTATTGACAGATTTTTGGTTAATATGGCAATACTGCTACAGCTGTAGATGCAAGTGAAAATTAGCCCGAATCACGGAAAGATTAACTAATTATAATTATATATATATATATATATATATATATATATATATATATATATATATATATATATATATATATATATATATATATATATATATATAATAAAACAAGAGGGAGTAGAAGAAGCTGAGAGAGAAGAGAGAGAGAGAGAGAGAGAGAGAGAGAGAGAGTATTCTTTAATCACTGTTTTAGGTATTGGAGCTTTTGGTCATCTGACCGAGGCCTTCCGCTGGCTTACCGGTCCACCCCTTAATTTCTGGACTTGTGGTGAACAGGTAACATGTAGTCTTAACCCTGGTGTAGAAGATAGGCTTTAAATCCTATTAGCCAATCAAATCAATTAATTATCTGACTGGTCAGATAATTAATTGACGGAGATTTGAACTTCTAGCGTCTGCAGTGAATAACCCACACGGGTATAGCGCCTCACAAATTTATTAAAAAAATCTAAACTAAACAAGTGAGTTTCTGCCGCTAGTCTGATATTACCTGGAGTATACCTGGAGAGGGTTTCGGGGGGTCAACGCCCCCGCGGCTCAGTCTGAGACCAGGCCTCGTGGTGGATCAGGGTCTGATCAACAAGACTGTTACTGACTACCAAGAGTCAGAGTATCACAGCTACCACGAACTAAGAACTCAGAAATTTTAACTGGCCATCATTTCGGCCACTCCTCGAACATTATCGCGTTGAAAGTGAAATAGGTATATGGTGTAAACTAGGTCACGGTCAGGTCAGGTCATGTGTTCTGAAGACCAGAGAATTTGGCAGTATGAAAGAGACATTTTATAGAATCAAAGCTTAGATTAAGATTCATGTTAGGGATGTTGTGTATTATGTCAGAGTGAGACTGTGTCTGTCTGGGTATTATGTCACACAGAGACTGTGTGTGTCTGGGTATTATGTGTGTGTGTCTGGGTATTATGTGTGTGTGTCTGGGTATTATGTGTGTGTGTCTGGGTATTATATGTGTGTGTCTGGGTATTATGTGTGTGTGTGTGTCTGGGACGGACAGAAACGTCAAGTTTTCATCTTTATTTTTTTTTTTTTGAGATACCCAGAAATTTCAAATAAATTCAGCCTTCTTGAGAATTTTTTTTACTTAAAAACAAGACTGAGTGAGGACGTTGTTCTGCCGAGCTGCTGTTGTCTTATACACTTGTTTAATACTGCCGCTCTAACGCGATCATTATTACATACAACCTCGTGCACAAAGAGGAACCAATTTTTCACTTTTATGTACATGAATTTCGTAGTTGTAGATGATAAAGATATTAAAGCAGTACTACAAAGATTTATGTGTGTGTGTTGTGTGTGTGTGTGTGTGTGTGTGTGTGTGTGTGTGTGTGTGTGTGTGTGTGTGTGTGTGGTGTGTGTGTGTGTGTGTGTGCTACTACTCAGTTTTCGTGAATGATAAGTTATTTTTCAACAAAATATTAAACTAATAAATAAGGAAGGACGACATTGAGATACGATCATTATATCAACAAATACCGAACACAAAGTTCTCAGGATGATCGCCAGTGTCCTCACCAGCCAACTAAATGGAGAAACTGGATATAAGAATATAAGAAAGAAGGAACACTGCAGCAGGCCTACTGGCTCATGCGAGGCAGGTCCAATTCTCCTACCAGCTTAAGCCAATGCCCTAACCTAGTCAAGTCAGGTCACATTCACTTAAGGAAGGAGCACGGCATCTGACCTAGTAGCACAAGCTAGTCAGGTCCAACTCACACCCACCCATGTATTTACCATGTATTATTAAAACTACACAATGTCTTAGCCTCTATGACGGTACTCGGGAGTTTGTTCCACTCATCCACAACTCTACTACCAAACCAGTGCTTTCCTATATTCCTCCTGAATCTGAATTTTTCCAACTTAAAACCATTGCTGAGAGTCCTGTCTAGGCTAGATATTTTCAGCACGCTATTTACATCCCCTTTATTTATTCCTGTTTTCCATTTATACACCTCAATCATATCCCCTCTAATTCTATGCCTTTCTAGAGAGTTCAGATTCAGGGCCCTCAGTCTGTCCTCATAGGGAAGATTTCTGATACATGGGATCAACTTTGTCATCCTCCTCTGTACGTTTTCCAGTTCATTTATATCCATTCTGTAATACGGTGACCAGAACTTTGCAGCATAATCTAAATGAGGCCTAACCAAAGATATATAGAGTTGAAGAACCACCTGAGGACTTCTATTATTTATACTTCTTGATATGAAGCCAAGGATTCTGTTAGCTTTATTGCGAACACTTATGAACTGTTGTCTTGGTTTCAGATTACTGCTGACCAGAACTCCTAAATCCTTTTCGCAATCCGTAATAATAAGATCTACATTATTTAATTTATATGTGGCATGGTTATTGTCCTGTCCAACATTTAGAACTTTGCATTTATCTATATTAAACTGCATCTGCCACTTCTCTGACCACTGCATCAGTCTATTCAAATCATCCTGGAGTGATCTAATGTCCTCATTAGAATGAATTGGACGGCCTATTTTCTTGTCATCAGCAAATTTGCTTATGTCGCTATTTATTCCCTCATCTATATCGTTTATGTAAATTGTGTAATAATATTGGTAGAATTACCGACAATATGTTAAGTAAAAGGACACAAATGCAACTAATGTGACATTTTATTGTGGCAACGTTTCGCTCTCCAGGAGCTTTCTCAAGCCGTTACAAGCGTTACATGGACACAGTGGCTATTATATACTTCAAAGTGAGGTGAAATACTAGTGGTGGTCGAGGTAGTAGTGATAAGTAGTAGTAGTAGTAGTAGTAGTAGTACTACTACTACAAGGGGCCCAACACTGAACCCTGTGGAACACCGCTTGTGATGTGCCCCATTCTGATTTCTCCCCATTTATGCAAACTCTGTTGCCTATTTGTCAACCATGCCTCTACCCAGGAAAAAAAATTCTTCCTATTCCGTGTGCCTTAAGTTTCCTCAATAGCCTCTGATGTGGAACTCTATCGAAAGCCTTGCTGAAGTCCATATACACAATATCATATTCATTACCATGATCTACCTCCTCAAACACCTTAGTGAAAAAAAAGTTAGTAAATTCGTAAGACAGGAGCGCCCCTTTGTAAAACAGTGCTGAGATTCATTAATCAATTTATGCCTTTCAAGATGGCTACGAATTGCCTCGGCAATTTTTGATTCCATAAATTTCTCACTATGGAGGTAAGGCTTATTGGTCTATAGTTCGAAGCTAAAGACCTGTCACCTTCTTTGTAAATAGGTATTACATTTGCCATTTTCCACTTGTCTGGCACGATGCCAGTTTGTAGTGATATATTGAAAAGATTAGCGAAAGGTTTGCTAAGTTCCTCTTTACATTCGTTTAAAACCCTTGCAAACAGTTCATTAGGGCCTGGGGATTTGTTAGGTTTTAATTTCTCTATTTGTCTGAGGACCATGTCACTAGTTACCCCAAATCGTGCATAGTTTATTATCGTCCTGTTCTACATAATTTATTATTTCTGGAATTTCGCTAGTATCTTCCTGAGTAAAAACTGAGAGGAAGTATTGAAAATTTCACACACATCCTTATCACTGTCAGTGATCTGACCTGAGTTACTCTTAAGTGGGCGTATCTTATCCCTAATCTTACTTCTGTATACCTGAAAGAACCCTTTTGGGTTAGTCTTCGAATCCCTTGCGACTTCAGCCTTATAATCCCTTTTTGCTTTTCTTATTCCTTTTTTTTTATTTCTCTCTTTAATTGAATATATTGATTTCTTAACTGTCCATCCCCTCTTTTGATACGCTTATTTATGCCTCTCTTTTGACCAATGAAATGTTTTAATCTATTGTTTATCCATTTGGGATCATTTTTGTTAGATCTAATTTCCCTACTCGGAACAAAAGTTGTCTGGACAGCTAGCACTATGCTCTGAAACACGTCATATTGGCAACTAACACCACCTACCTGACCTATAGTCAGGTCATCCCAATTTAGCCCACCCAGGTAATTTCTCAGTCCCATGAAGTTGGCCAAGCGAAAGTCTGGGACAGAGACTTGATTGCAGTTATCTGGGTAATTCCATAATATATTGAAACTAAGTGATTTGTGATCGCTTTCCCCAAGCTCATCATTAACCTCAAGATTATTAACTAGTGATTCTTTGTTGGCAAGAACCAAGTCAAGGAGGTTGTTTCCTCTAGTTGGTTCTATCACAAACTGTTTTAAAAATCAATCCTGAACCGTATCAAGAAAGTCACTAGACTCACGATTTCCTGTCACATTTTTCCAATCAATATGTCTAAAGTTAAAATCTCCCATTAACACAACATTTTCATATCCAGACGCCTTATGATTTTCGTCCCATAGCAACTTACTGCACTCCCTATCAAGGTTTGGGGGCCAATAAATCACACCCTAAATTAATTTTTCACGACCTTCGAGAAACTATAGCCAAACATGTTTATAATCTTATATCTTGTCTAACACAACAATTTAAATTATCTCTTACATACATCGCCACTCCACCACCCTTCCTGTTGACCCTATCAGTGTGAAATAGTTTATAACCCTGTATGTTGCACTCAGAAGGCATTTCTCTATCTTTCAAGTTGAACCAGGTCTCCGTTATAGCAATATCTATATTACCTGCACTTGCAAGTAATCTTAGCTCATCTATCTTATTTCTTAGACTCCTACTATTTGTATAGTAAACCTTAAGGGATCTAGTCACTCGTTGCCCTCTACTATCTCTCTTTGTTGATCAATTGCTTTGCCTTTACAAGCAACTTTATTTTGAATATTGTCTTTTAAACATGTCCCTGAGGTATCCTGGTAATATCTGCTGTTTCCAGGCCTAATACTACAGCCTGATTGTTTCCCACAAACACCCATATCTCTATAATCTATCAGTTTAATTAAAGTCCTAGACAAGTCATCAATGACCCCCTCAATCGAATTGGCTAATGCAACCACTCCAGCCCCAGAGTATACAATACCGCCGAGAGACAGAACAAAAAATGTGCAACACTCGAGTATCGTTACTGTCGAAACTTTTCGCCTGTGCAGTAGGCTTCTCCAGTAGAACACAAGTGAAGTGTCGAGTCTGAGGGATCATAGTCTGGCAGGGATGGTGTCATTGACAACATCCGCCAGGTGGTCACAATCCACAATCTCCACCTGGACGAGCCTATCAGACAAAAGGTGAACATGGTCCCAGGAGGTGCCGTGTGGACATGGCAGGAACGAGTCCCCCCGTGAGAATTGGAGTATATTTTAGCGTGAGGCGAGGAGTGATGACGCAGTGTTAGACGGGTCGGGAGGGAAGAAACACGTCTGTGCAAGGTGCTCCCAGTAGTGGCAGTGCAGCAGGAGCAGATAACAGTCATGCGCTGGTTCATGGTGGTGAGTGTTGTTGTCGCAGTCAGGGGGACCTGCCAGGCCACCCTCCAAGCCCTCACACCACACATAATTTACATATTCCGAGGCGTGTATTTTTCTAGATATTTTTGAACTGATTGAAGCAGAGTATGTATATACAGCAAAAAGGTGTATATGTGTGTTTATATATACACATGAGAGTACTTTAATCCCCATTTTATGGATTAAAGGTTTCTTGTTTGAGTACAAGCGTAACAAGAAGCCTTAATAACCTTCGAGCAGTCGATAGAATAAAACACTAAGCAAACACGCATGACTCTGTAGTGGCGTGGGGGTGCGTCCTCCCTGATGCTCCTATGATTACTCAAAAAAATATATAGCATGCTTACAACTTTTAAGTCTAAATCTACCACGAGGTTACCCGAAGATACCGTGAGTGTAATTACAGTGTTCGAGGCCTTGACGAGTATTAGAGGGCCATTCAGTCGTACTAATGATGCAACATAGCCCTTGCTAGGTGAAGCAGTAAATATGATAATGTGCTAGAACTTTTTTTTCGTAGCGCAAATTAAGAAAGGTAACGCGAGAGGCCAGTGGGTGTGAGCTCAGCTGTGTTGGGGAGTTTGTGAAATAACGAATTTCAGTCTACAAAAAAATGCGATCAATAAATTATAACAGTGGAATTGGGAGTTAATATTTTATAATTATATGGAATATACAGTATATAAATTCCGTAAAGCACTATCAAATATAAATGAATTATAAGGAGAATACTTGACTCCAAATGATCTGTGCAAGATGATAATTTCATTCTTAATTTATTAATTTATTATTTAACCAATTTTCCCTGGGATTGAAACCTTTGCGTCATCGTCCAACACATCCCAACCCTGAGTCATGGTCCAACACATCCCAACCTTGCGTCATGGTCCATCACATATCAACCTTGCCTCATGGTTCAACATATCCCAACTTTGCGTCATGGTTCAACACATCCTAACTTTGCGTCATGGTCCAACACATCCCAACTTTGCGTCATGGTCCAACACATCCCAACCTTGCGTCGTGGTCCAACATATATCAACCTTTCATCATAGTTCAACACATCCCAACTTTGCGTCGTGGTCCAATATATCCCAATCAAGGATCTGAAGCGAAGATCAATTACAGAATTCATCAGTGGTGTGGAGGAAGGCTTCAAGGCCAGCATGCCAACAAGAATGAGCAGCATGAGATGGACCATACTATTCGAAGAGTTCCAGGAGAATGACCCATGCTTCTTCCAGAGTTCCAGGAGAATGACCCATGCTTCTTCCAGAGTTCCAAGAGAATGACCCATACTTCTTCCAGAGTTCCAGGAGAATGACCCATACTTCTTCCAGAGTTCCAGGAGAATGACCCATACTTCTTCCAGAGTTCCAGGAGAATGACCCATGCTTCTTCCAGAGTTCCAGGAGAATGACCCATGCTTCTTCCAGAGTTCCAGGAGAATGACTCATCCTACTCCCAGAGTTCCAGGAGAATGATCCATGCTACTCCCAGAGTTCCAGGAGAATGACCCATGCTTCTCCCAGAGTTCCAGGAGAATGACTCATCCTACTCCCAGAGTTCCAGGAGAATGAAGCATGCTACTCCCAGAGTTCCAGGAGAATGAAGCATGCTACTCCAAGAGTTTCACGAATCTGGTAAACAAAGTCAGTTGAGATAGTGAGAATCTTTCACAACTGGAGCGTAATGCTTCTCTGGCTGTGTGATTCATGGGAACACAAGATTAGAGAAAGCGCCTCAGGCCTATACTGACCTATGCCACCTCTGATATAACTTTGATCTGTTTCGAGAGTTATTCTCCTCCCGCAACCCAGCCTTGGGCCAGACTTGTTTTTCCCAAAGCCTTCCTATACGGCGGCGCCAGAGCTAGCCAGAGCGCGTGTCAATACTTCAACACCTCCCAATTTGAATCCTCTTAGCACTCTAGATTCAAATTAATTGTTTGTTTGGCTGCTGGATATAGATGATTCACATTTCAAAATTGGGCAAGAAAATTATTTTGAAAGATTACGGCTGAACTTCACTGAATGAGAGAAATGCAACGCCTACAAGTTGAAGAATAAGACATGTTCAATACCCAGAGGTCTTTACTGGAGAGTTTTTTTTTACATTTTGTTGCTGTATCAGATTTTAAAAAATATCACTGGGAATAAAGACACTCAGGCGTTGCACACGTTTTATTCATCCACTATCAATTAAATTTCGAGGAAATCAACACATCAGTGGAATATACTAACCAGCGTTTTATTTCGTTATTTGGAAAGCTTATTACACTTGACTGAGGGAAGAGATGTTCTTTGTCGTTCACGGTCGCTCCACACTGTTACTGATCTTAATATATGGTGAGGCTTTAGTGTTTTGTGTAGTTACAATATGTAGGGAGAGATTGTAGGGCCAGGGAGACGACGCTGTAGGGAACTAGGCTGTAGATTATGAAGCTAGATGCAAGTGAACGACGTCAGACGCAGGCAACGATGCCTGCGTCTGGTAGGGAACGATGCCAGATGCAGGGAACGTTGTCAGATACCGTGAATGACGCCAGTAGCAGTGAGCATCACAGATGCAGGCAACGAAGCCAGATTCAGGGAACGACGCATATACAAGGAACACCACCAGATGCAGGCAATGATGACTGATACAGGAAACGACGCCAGATACAGGCAACGATGCCAAATACGGTCAGTGACGCCAGATACAGGCAACGACTCCAGGTACAGGCAAAAATATATGATAGCTACATGATGAGAGCACTGGTAACGTGCTGTTACGCTATTCTATATGACAGTTACACAGGTGGAAGAAAAGCAACCTTTCCCACTAGTATTCTGTCACACAAGATGGGCCTCATACACTGCTCAAATACTAAGAACAAAATAGTTTTTATTTACATGAGACACATGGGTCCCTGGCAGTGTTGTGGAGATATCGTAATTATTAATTACCTCTCATGGGGTAGCTCCAAAACACAAGAGCTATTGTTTCTTCCTCGGATCATACCTCATTGTTTGCCATTCTCGAGGCGCTGTGTGACCCCTTGAATATTCCACTTCCTCTACCACCCCATCTTTTCATTCTTTTTTTTTTTACCAATAGGTATATTTTATTACATAATATGGTACAAAAGATTTAAGAGATACATTGTTATAAAGATGGCATATACAGTACATGAGGTGTGAGAGATACATGTCTAGTACATATTGTTACATGTTTGTCACTGATTATAATGCGAAAATCTCATCCAGCTCCTCAGAGCTGGGGCGCGTGCATATATATATATATATATATATATATATATATATATATATATATATATATATATATATATATATATATATATATATATATATGTGTGTGTGTGTGTGTGTGTGTGTGTGTGTGTGTGTGTGTGTGTGTGGTGCCGAATAGCTAAAACTGGTCAATTAGGAAGAACTCATTTAAAATTAATTCTATCTAAAATTTTCTCTTATATTTAAAGATTTACTTTTTTAATTTATGTTAATATAAAATTAAATAATTTTGTACCAAAAGAACCTTAGAAAACTTACCTAACCTTATTATAACAAGCTCAATTTAATTTAGCCTAATCCAACTAAATATATTTTAGATACGTTTTTAATAATTTAATAATAAACAAACACACTGAAATATATTTTTTTCGTTAGGTTCAGAATGATTTTTGCGAAATTATTGCATACACAAATTTTCGCTTGCCTTATTCGGTAAGAAGAGCGTTGCTATTTAAGGCAAAATAGCAAGTTTTACCTATTCGGCACGACACACTATATATATATATATATATATATATATATATATATATATATATATATATATATATATATATATATATATATATATATATATATATATATATTACCACGTGGGTCGTCTCCCACCAACGTAGGCTGACCCCCGAATAAGAAAAACATTCACCATCATTCATTCAATAGCTGTCTTGACAAAAGTGCGCAGACATCACGGCTGAAATGAGTTTACGAACTGCAACATCCCCACTCTTCCTTCAGAGTGCACTCACTGCACTTCACACCCTCCTTCAGAGTGCACTCACTACGTCCTTCAGAGTGCACTCACTACGTCCTTCAGAGTGCACTCACTACGTCCTTCAGAGTGCACTCACTACGTCCTTCAGAGTGCACTCACTACGTCCTTCAGAGTGCACTCACTACGTCCTTCAGAGTGCACTCACTACGTCCTTCAGAGTGCACTCACTACGTCCTTCAGAGTGCACTCACTACGTCCTTCAGAGTGCACTCACTACGTCCTTCAGAGTGCACTCACTACGTCCTTCAGAGTGCACTCACTACGTCCTTCAGAGTGCAAGCACTACGTCCTTCAGAGTGCAAGCACTGTGGATGATTTGGACACATGCGTGATACCTGGATATTTTTATACTCACTAACCAGTGGGTTATTCAATACAAGACAGACATAAAGAGAAGACTGGAGATGGAGAGGGTAGCGAGTCACTCAGTATAATGGACATCTGCGCCAACCACACCCACACGAGCTTTTTTCATCTCAGGTTAAACCTTGTCTGCCCCAGCTGCTTTACCCCACTTTTAAATCTGCCCACTGCTGCTTCACCCACTTTATCCACACTCACACCTGCCTTTTCTTCACTCTTGCAGGACACTATTCTTCACTCTTGCAAAACACTATTCTTCACTCTTGCAGGACACTATTCTTCACTCTTGCAGAACACTATTCTTCACTCTTGCAGAACACTATTCTTCACTCTTGCAGGACACTATTCTTCACTCTTGCAGGACACTATTCTTCACTCTTGCAGGACATTATTCTTCACTCTTGCAGGACACTATTCTTCACTCTTGCAGGACACTATTCTTCACTCTTGCAGGACACTATTCTTCACTCTTGCAGGACACTATTCTTCACTCTTGCAGGACATTATTCTTCACTCTTGCAGGACACTATTCTTCACTCTTGCAGGACACTATTCTTCACTCTTGCAGGACACTATTCTTCACTCTTGCAGGACACTATTCTTCACTCTTGCAGGACACTATTCTTCACTCTTGCAGGACATTATTCTTCACTCTTGCAGGACACTATTCTTCACTCTTGCAGGACACTATTCTTCACTCTTGCAGGACACTATTCTTCACTCTTGCAGGACACTATTCTTCACTCTTGCAGGACATTATTCTTCACTTTTGCAGGACACTATTCTTCACTTTTGCAGGACACTATTCTTCACTCTTGCAGGACACTATTCTTCACTCTTGCAGGACATTATTCTTCACTCTTGCAGGACACTATTCTTCACTCTTGCAGGACACTATTCTTCACTCTTGCAGGACACTATTCTTCACTCTTGCAGGACACTATTCTTCACTCTTGCAGGACACTATTCTTCACTCTTGCAGGACACTATTCTTCACTCTTGCAGGACACTATTCTTCACTCTTGCAGGACACTATTCTTCACTCTTGCAGGACACTATTCTTCACTCTTGCAGGACACTATTCTTCACTCTTGCAGGACATTATTCTTCACTCTTGCAGGACACTATTCTTCACTCTTGCAGGACACTATTCTTCACTCTTGCAGGACACTATTCTTCACTCTTGCAGGACACTATTCTTCACTCTTGCAGGACATTATTCTTCACTCTTGCAGGACACTATTCTTCACTCTTGCAGGACACTATTCTTCACTCTTGCAGGACACTATTCTTCACTCTTGCAGGACACTATTCTTCACTCTTGCAGGACACTATTCTTCACTCTTGCAGGACACTATTCTTCACTCTTGCAGGACACTATTCTTCACTCTTGCAGGACACTATTCTTCACTCTTGCAGGACACTATTCTTCACTCTTGCAGGACACTATTCTTCACTCTTGCAGGACACTATTCTTCACTCTTGCAGGACACTATTCTTCACTCTTGCAGGACACTATTCTTCACTCTTGCAGGACACTATTCTTCACTCTTGCAGGACACTATTCTTCACTCTTGCAGGACACTATTCTTCACTCTTGCAGGACACTATTCTTCACTCTTGCAGGACACTATTCTTCACTCTTGCAGGACATTATTCTTCACTCTTGCAGGACACTATTCTTCACTCTTGCAGGACACTATTCTTCACTCTTGCAGGACACTATTCTTCACTCTTGCAGGACACTATTCTTCACTCTTGCCCAAGTCATGATACCATCACTTCATTGTCATCATCAACATTCATCGGCTCCTCAAAATATTCGCTCCAGCTCCCGGTACCTGCCCTTTCCTAGTGAACATCTTCTTTCTTTCACTTATAATAGACAAGATTATTGGCTCCCAGGATATTTCATCTTATTAATCTCTTCCAAAACTGTTCTTCATTATCAACAAAATTTGCTGATAAACATCCACCAGTTCTCTCACTGTCTCTCCTCGTGCACGTCCTCACAACCCTGTCTCTCCTCGTGCACGTCCTCACAACCCTGTCTCTCCTCGTGCACGTCCTCACAACCATGTCTCTCCTCATGCACGTCCTCACAACCCTGTCTCTCTTCGTGCACGTCCTTACAACACTGTCTCTCCTCATGCACGTCCTCACAACCCTGTCTCTCCTCGTGCACGTCCTCACAACCCTGTCTCTCCTCGTGCACGTCCTCACAACCCTGTCTCTCCTCATGCACGTCCTCACAACCCTGTCTCTCCTCGTGCACGTCCTCACAACCCTGTCTCTCCTCATGCACGTCCTCACAACCCTGTCTCTCCTCGTGCACGTCCTCACAACCCTGTCTCTCCTCGTGCACGTCCTCACAACCCTGTCTCTCTTCATGCACGTCCTCACAACCCTGTCTCTCCTCGTGCACGTCCTCACAATCCTGTCTCTCCTCGTGCACGTCCTCACAACCCTGTCTCTCCTCGTGCACGTCCTCACAACCCTGTCTCTCCTCGTGCACGTCCTCACAACCCTGTCTCTCCTCGTGCACGTCCTCACAACCCTGTTTCTCCTCATGCACGTCCTCACAACACTGTCTCTCCTCATGCACGTCCTCACAACACTGTCTCTCCTCATGCACGTCCTCAACACTGTCTCTCCTCATGCACGTCCTCACAATACTGTCTCTCCTCATGCACGTCCTCACAATACTGTCTCTCCTCATGCACGTCCTCAACACTGTCTCTCCTCATGCACGTCCTCAACACTGTCTCTCCTCATGCACGTCCTCAACACTGTCTCTCCTCATGCACGTCCTCAACACTGTCTCTCCTCATGCACGTCCTCAACACTGTCTCTCCTCATGCACGTCCTCAACACTGTCTCTCCTCATGCACGTCCTCAACACTGCTCTCCTCATGCACGTCCTCAACACTGTCTCTCCTCATGCACGTCCTCAACACTGTCTCTCCTCATGCACGTCCTCAACACTGTCTCTCCTCATGCACGTCTTCAACACTGTCTCTCCTCGTGCACGTCCTCAACACTGTCTCTCCTCATGCACGTCCTCACAACCCTGTCTCTCCTCATGCACGTCCTCAACACTGTCTCTCCTCATGCACGTCCTCAACACTGTCTCTCCTCATGCACGTCCTCAACACTGTCTCTCCTCGTGCACGTCCTCAACACTGTCTCTCCTCGTGCACGTCCTCAACACTGTCTCTCCTCTTGCACGTCCTCAACACTGTCTCTCCTCGTGCACGTCCTCAACACTGTCTCTCCTCATGCACGTCCTCAACACTGTCTCTCCTCGTGCACGTCCTTAACACTGTCTCTCCTCGTGCACGTCCTCACAACACTGTCTCTCCTCATGCACGTCCTCACAACCTGTCTCTCCTCATGCACGTCCTCAACACTGTCTCTCCTCATGCACGTCCTCAACACTGTCTCTCATGCGTCTCAACACTGCTCTTGCACGTCCTCAACACTGTCTCTCCTCATGCACGTCCTCAACACTGTCTCTCCTCATGCACGTCCTCAACACTGTCTCTCCTCATGCACGTCCTCAACACTGTCTCTCCTCATGCACGTCCTCACAGTCCGCTGTACCTCAGTTTTCATTTCCATATTCTGTCTTCTGTATATCATTCTTACATTGTATTTGATTTTATTCAAGAGGAAGCGCAGACCCACAGCATCATAGTCCTGGTCTACATGTAGCTTCCTGCTACATAAGACTGTGTGTATTAACATAATGTTTTAACATACGAGCAGCGGTACAAGGCTCTGCTTCCCCTCCATCTATAACTGTCCCTGGAAAAACATTCACAAGACTCAACACTACCCTGGCACTTCCTGGGTAACCGGAGGCAATCAGGTTCGATCCAAGGAAGGGGAAGACTAGTGTAGCTTCCTGAATCAAGAGCTCCTCACCAACACTAAGGCTTCCTCCTCCCTTGAAGGGTTGTGTAAACAAATTCTTACGTGATAACTTCTAACACTTTTACTTCCTGATTCCAGCAGTCACAGCTCTTCCTACCTGCCTTGTACCCACCCTTATATACCCACAACATTTCTGCCATACACTACCTCTGCATTCTTAAACTACCCCATACCTCTTCGACCCCCTCTTCGACCCCCTCTTCGTTACCTTTACTCTCTCTCTACCCCATTTTTCTCTTAACATCATTATTATGCTCCACCTGCCTCTTACTGTCGCTACCACTAAAGAACAGTCTGAGATAAGATCTTAAATATGTTTTCAATAGCTAAAACAAATTCTAAATATACATCTAGATGTAATCCTGCTACCTCCTTCTTTTAGGGCTTAGTTCCCAGGCCTTCTGTGTATCCATAAGTTTTGTGCTACCATCCACAGGATGGATACAGGGGGAGGGGCACAATAAACTAGCAGCTTCAACGGGAAAATCTAAACATTAGTCTTTCATCCAGCAGTTCATACCTAGCTAAGTGGTGCCAGTGCGCATATCGCATATTTATCCTCTTTCTTAAAGTAAATATTACCTATTAGAAAGCCTCTTCCTATACTTTATATAGACAACAAGAGACACTAGACCTCCTAGGTGAAGGCTCTTACCTACTACCAGACGAGTAACCCGAGACTCGCCTTCAGGACCTGAAACATCTTGGTCAAGGCTAACCAGGTAGCCAAGCAGACCTGTTCCTCCTGTTCCATATCCCATCCTTTAACGGAACATTCTTTTGCCTCCAACTTGGTCGGTGAATCCCATTGTTGATCCTGTCCTTGTATTCATTTGTTTGTTGCTGTTGTTTTTGCTCGTGTTCGTGGTGGTGGTAGGTGGTGGTGGTGGTGGTGGTGGTGGTGATGGTAGTGGTGCGTGTTGGTGTTGATGTTGTTGCTGCTGTTGGTGTGTTTTTATTAATAATTATAAATTGCTATTGCTAGTGTTGTTGTTGTTGTTGTTGTTGTTGTTGTTGTCTGCTGCTGCTGCTGCTGCTATTAGTATTATAATTATTATGTTCCTTCAATACTGTTGTGGTGTTGAGGTTAATATCTTATTACAGAACACTGGTGTGCCAGACCTCCACACCCTGGTTCATACCCTCACTCACATCTCACCTTACTCACCCATCTTGTCTCACTAGGTGACCTTGTCTCACTAGGTGACCTTGTCTCACTAGGTGACCTTGTCTCACTAGGTGACCTTGTCTCACTAGGTGACCTTGTCTCACTAGGTGACCTTGTCTCACTACGTGACCCTGTCTCACTACGTGACCCTGGGTTCATGACAACTCAAAGTCTGATTTACAGGCCACTCAGAGAACATGAGTTACTACTCAGAAATCGAGCCTTACCACTCAGAGATCGCAACACAAGAGCACTATGCCCGAGCCTCGCACAAAGCTTACTGATGAGGGCCATAATGATGCGTCGAAATATGCACGACTGCCAAGCATGTTCGTTCGTGACACTCTTCACTGGTTTTGGGGGTGAAGAAGTAATGACCGAAGTGAGAATATACGAAAAAATAAATAAAACAAGGGATATATAGATAGGTGACAATAAATGAATGAAACGAAGCATAACTTTAAAACCCGTTCCCGGGTCTAGACATGATAAACCAAAGCCACTCCTCCAGACCCAGCCCCGATCTTCTCCTTCCCGTTTTCCGTCTATAAATTCAGTTTTCTTCCAGCTTTCCCGTCCACAATTTCATTTTCGTTTTCCGTCCCAATATTCATTCCTCCCGTTGCCTCCGGGTTTTCCGCCCCAATTTTCATTTCTCCTCCCTTTGTCTCCGGGGTTTTCGTCCTAATGCTCATCTCTCTTCCCGTTTGTCATTTTTTCCTCCCGTTTTTTCCTGTTTCTAAGCCAGATTTTCTTACCGTTTCCATTTATAAACTAAATTTTCTAACGGTTCTTCGGTCCTGATCACAAATTTTCTGATCTCCGTTTAAAAACCGACAGTGTCCACCGTTGAGGACACTGCAAGACTCCAAGCAGACATAAACCAAATCTTTAAATGGGCTGCAGAAAACAATATGAAGTTCAATGATGAAAAATTCCAATTACTCCTATATGGAAAACGTGAAGAAATTAAAATCTCATCGGAGTACAAAACTAATTCCAACCACACAATAGAGCGAAAAAATAATGTCAAAGACCTGGGAGTGATCATGTCAGAGGATCTCACCTTCAAGGACCATAACACCGTAACAATCGCATCTGCTAGAAAAATGACAGGATGGATAATGAGAACCTTCAAAACCAAGCCCATGTTTTCACTTTTCAGGTCGCTTGTTCTATCTAGGCTGGAATATTGCTGCACACTAACTGCACCTTTCAAGGCAGGTGAAATTGCTGACCTAGAAAATGTGCAGAGAACCTTCACGGCACGCATAACTGCGATAAACCACCTCAATTACTGGGAACGCTTGAAGTTCCTAAACTTGTACTCCCTAGAACGCAGGCGGGAGAGATACATTATTATATACACGTGGAAAATTCTCGAGGGATTAGTACCAAACTTGCACACGAGAGTCACTCCCTACGAAAGCAAAAGACTCGGCAGGCGATGTAACATCATCCCAATGAAAAGCAGGGGTGCCACTAGCACGTTGAGGGACAACACAATAAGTGTCAGGGGCCCAAGACTGTTCAACTGCCTCCCAGCATACATCAGGGGGATTACCAACAAACCCCTGGCTGTCTTCAAGCAGGCACTGGACAGGCACCTAAAGTCGGTACCTGACCAGCCAGGCTGTGGTTCGTACGTTGGACTGCGTGCGGCCAGCAGTAACAGCCTGGTTGATCAGGCTCTGATCCAACATGAGGCCTGGTCACAGACCGGGCCGCAGGGGCGTTGACCCCTGGAACTCTCTCCAGGTACACACACACACACACACACACACACACACATCTTGTTAGGAAGTATTTCTTCAGTCACAGAGTCGTCAGGAAGTGGAATAGCTTGGGAAGTGATGTAGTGGAGGCAGGATCCATTCATAGCTTCAAGAAGAGGTATGATAAGGCTCATGGCGAAGATAGAGTGACCCAGTAGCGGCCAGTGAAGAGACGGGACCAAGAGCTATGAATCGACCCCTGCAACCACAACTAGGTGAGTACACACACACACGCACACACACATACACACGAAAACACACACATACACACACACACACACACACACACACGAGTGTTGACATGTCAAAAGTCGCAAGTGACTGTCAATATAAAAGTGGTATCACCACACTCAAAGCAAGACATCACTATCAAAGTAGAGAGAGAGAGAGAGAGAGAGAGAGAGAGAGAGAGAGAGAGAGAGAGAGAGAGAGAGAGAGAAGATCACCACAGTTAAAGTACTTGCCTTAATTATATTTTAATTAGAATAGGTAAAAATTGGTCAATTAGCAAGAACTCGTTTAAAATTAAGTCCTTTCTAAAATTTTATCTTATAAGTTTAAAGATATATTTTTTTTCATTTATGTTAATGGAAAAATTAATAATTTTGTACCAAACGAACCTTAGAAAGCTTACCTAACCTTACTACAATAATTTAATAATAAACAAACACAATGAAATATATTTTTTCGTTAAGTTCAGAATGATTTTTGCGAAATTATTGCATACACAAATTTTTACTTGCCTTATTCGGCAAGAAAAGCGTTGCTATTTAAGCCAAAATCGCGTTTTACCTATTTGGCACGACATATATATACACACTGGGACGGAAAACGAAAATGAAATTGTGGACGGGAAAGCTGGAAGAAAAGTGAATTTATAGACGGAAAACGGGAAGAAGATCGGGGCTGGGTCTGGAGGAGTGGCTGTGGTTTATTATGTCTAGACCTGGGAACGGGTTTTAAACCTTCCTCTTTTTGCTTCAAATATATATATATATATATATATATATATATATATATATATATATATATATATATATATATATATATATATATATTTAGTAGTCAAGAGATCGTCACCTACGATAATTGTCTGTCAAGACAATTATCTGTTAGTGTGTGTTTTATACGATATATTTTATTTCTTTGAAGAGCCTGGTATATACAACTACTGCATCTACACGATACTTTGAAGCCCCGACACCTATTAATTACAGCACAGTACGATAATTTAGTTGCCATCCCCTACCTTCCCCCCCCCCCAACAATGCTTTAAAGTCCGCTGCCAGACGTAAAACCGCCCGATTATGTTTCGCAATTGTCAGTTAAATATCATTATTACTATCACTGGGAAGCGCAAAACCCGTAAGGGTTAAATATTGCCTGGAGTAATTTTAGGTAAAAAAGTCTGTTCAGAGAAACGGGATGGCAGCTACAGTTTGTTAGATCAAGAACCCTTCACCAGCACGTGTGTGTGTGTACTCACCTAGTTGTGGTTGCAGGGATCGATTCATAGCTCCTGGCCCCGCCTCTTCACTGGTCGCTACTAGGTCCTCTCCCTGCTCCATGAGCTTTATCATACCTCGTCTTAAAACTATGTATGGTTCCTGCCTCCACTACTTCACTTGCCAGACTATTTCACTTCCTGTGTGTGTGTGTGTGTGTGTGTGTGTGTGTGTGTGTGTGTGTGTGTGTGAGGGTAGGGTCATCATTCACTAATTTAAAAACAAATATACAACGAGAGTGACATGTATCATACCATACATTGCGCTCAGAGATCATACAATACCACAGGACTACAAAATCACAAGTTCCTACAGTAGTCTCAAAGTATGGATCAGTAGGCCTTCTGCAATGTTCCTCCATTCTTATGTTACTACAAAATCACATCCAAAGCACTCTTACTATATCTCAGATCTCCTACAAAGCCTCGTAGTTACTACAAAACCACAGAGCTGCTACAAGACACTGCCGTATATGCACCTCCCTCTCCGCCGCTCTTTTGTTTACATCTAGCTGTTTGTTTTGCCCTGTGTATGACGCGACGCTCCAACTGGGTAAATCAATAATGTGACTCTTCCTGACCTGCCTACTAGCGTAGGTGAACACTTTGCAGTCTTATAACCCTTCCTGACCCTGCCTACTAGCTTAGGTGACCAGTTTACAGTCTTATGACCCTTCCTGACCCTGCCTACTAGCGTAGGGGACCTCATCTTAGTCGTAGATCAATAGTGTGACCACGCCTGGCGTGGGTGACCTCTCCACTGTTTTAAATGAACAGTGCGACCCTGCCTACTAGCGAAGGTGACCCATATTAGTCGTAGATCAATAGTGTGACCTCCGCCTGCTGGTGAAGGTGACCTCGTCCTCACAGCCCCCACTGTAAGGGCTGACTATTCACTCTTGTCACACTTCCTAAGGAAGTGTGCTTCAGGGCTCAGTCCTCGTGGCTCCACCTCCTCCTCCAGGACTACTCAAGAGACTGTAGGAGTCATCTTTACCAGCAAGTGTATCTTTCACAGTATGCACTGCTCTGTATGAACGTTCATATACTTCAGTGTCGAGATGCGAGGTCATCTCTGTGAAAGGTACACTGAGGTCTCCCGTCAGCAGAAATACACTGGCGTCTCCCGTCAGCAGATATATACTGGCGTCTCCCGTCAGCAGATATACACTGGCGTCTCCCGTCAGCAGATATACACTGGCGTCTCCCGTCAGCAGAAAGCCAGGGACGTCTTCTGTCAGCATATAGAAACTGAGGTCTCCTGTCACCAGAATTACACTGAGGTCTCCCGTCAGCAGAGATACACTGATAACATTGAAGGACTTCCTTCAATACTATCTGTTTTCATCGGGAACTTTTCTGGCGGCAGTGACACAAGACAATGGCCAGCCAGATAAAAACAGCCTCCGTGTTTCACACATCAAGAACCACACACAGCAAAATGTCTCCAGAGAAAAAACATAACACAGTTCTGTCTATAACACGGTCCTGGGACGCTGTGCTGCACATGCCAGGAAGCTGCAGTTCCGAGGGTCATCTGAACTGTGATGTCAGCACACACTTCTGGTAAAAAACAAAAAAAAGGCGATTGAATGAATGATGGACAGTGTGTTTCCTCTTTTGTGCTAAGAAACAAAGGGGATAAAGTCCACACATTTTTAAACTAAATTTTCAGTGTCTAGGGAAAAATATTCAGATCTTTGAACTTTGTGATATATAAATCTTTCGAAAATGACGGTCATGAAGTAACACCTGAATGTACACAACACGTACGGGATGTCAAAGACAATTTACCCAGGATGTCAAAGACAATTTACCCGGGATGTCAAAGACAATTTACCCGGGATGTCAAAGACAATTTACCCGGGATGTCAAAGACAATTTACCCAGGATGTCAAAGACAATTTACCCGGGATGTCAAAGACAATTTACCCAGGATGTCAAAGACAATTTACCCAGGATGTCAAAGACAATTTACCCGGGATGTCAAAGACAATTTACCCAGGATGTCAAAGACAATTTACCCAGGATGTCAAAGACACATTCTACTTCAGGATGTCAAAGACAATTTACCCAGGATGTCAAAGACAATTTACCCGGGATGTCAAAGACAATTTACCCAGGATGTCAAAGACAATTTACCCAGGATGTCAAAGACAATTTACCCGGGATGTCAAATACGTTCTACTTGCTGGTAAATAAATGATCTCTCACGAAGGTAAATTTCCGAGTGACATCCTGCGCTGTCTGCCTGAGAATGTCTGCCTTCCTGAGAATGTCTGCCTTCCTGAGAATGTCTGCCTTCCTGAGAATGTCTGCCTTCCTGAGAATGTCTGCCTTCCTGAGAATGTCTGCCTTCCTGAGAATGTCTGCCTTCCTGAGAATGTCTGCCTTCCTGAGAATGTCTGCCTTCCTGAGAATGTCTGCCTTCCTGAGAATGTCTGCCTTCCTGAGAATGTCTGCCTTCCTGAGAATGTCTGCCTTCCTGAGAATGTCTGCCTTCCTGAGAATGTCTGCCTTCCTGAGAATGTCTGCCTTCCTGAGAATGTCTGCCTTCCTGAGAATGTCTGCCTTCCTGAGAATGTCTGCCTTCCTGAGAATGTCTGCCTTCCTGAGAATGTCTGCCTTCCTGAGAATGTCTGCCTTCCTGAGAATGTCTGCCTTCCTGAGAATGTCTGCCTTCCTGAGAATGTCTGCCTTCCTGAGAATGTCTGCCTTCCTGAGAATGTTTGCCTTCCTGAGAATGTCTGCCTCTGCCTTCCTGAGAATGTCTGCCTTCATGAGAATGCCTGTCTTTTTGAAAATGTCTGCCTGAGAATGTCTGTCAGAGAATGTCTGCCTTCCTGAGAATGTCTGCCTGATAATGTCTGTCTTCGTGAGAATGTCTGCTTCAGAATGTCTGCCTATGAATATCTGCCTTCCTGAGAATGTCTGCCTTCCTGAGAATGTCTGCTTTCCTGAGAATGTCTGTTTGGAAATGTCTGTTTGAGAATGTCTGTTTGAGAATGTCTGCCTGAGAATGTCTGCCTGAGAATGTCTGCCTGAGACTGTCTGCCTGAGACTGTCTGCTTGGGAAAATAACGTACAAGTCTTCGGTGGTTGAGGTCACACACAGCAGAGTCTATGAAGGCCGGCCAGCAGCTGCTCTCGTACCTTAGTTTAAAGCTGTGTAGGTTAGAGGAGATTAACCAACAATAACCTAACAGACCTAGCGAAATTTTCTTTTTATTTCAGTATGTTTAAATACATGATATATGCTACAAAATGTATTAACATTTATTTCAGTATACTATAATGTATTACAATTCTAGCGTGTTGCTACCTGCTTCACCTCTGGGAAGTTTGTGTTGAAGAATATTGCATAGTGTAATCAGGGGCGGATCTACAATGGTACTAATAAAGCTTAAACTTCAGGGCCCCTAATCCCAGAGGGGCCCCAGAGCGACTTTAGTCCACATTGCTTAAAAGAATTGGGTCTACTGTATGAGAAAGGGTTGCGAAGAGGCCCCCATAACAGTTTAAGCCTCAGGGCCCCAGAAACGTAGATCCGCCGCTTACAGTGTTGCAGGCAGTGTTGAGACATAACACTGATATATCTTATAACTATCCAACAGCTGCTCTTCAGTCATTATCTATTTTATACCCTTTTTTTTATCTTTCCATGAGTTATCGAAGTCATTTTACATTTTTCCAGTCAATTTTTTTTTATTCCTGTTTGTTCCTGATAACTTGTGTTTCAGGTCACAACAGTTTCCCTTTTCGTGATCAAGTTTATTTTTGTGTTTCAGTGTGTCTAGAAACCTGAGTTTCATTTCTGACGGAGTTAAGACACAAATCTTTAAGGTGTTTCATTTTTAAACATGTGGTATTTTGCCTTTGAAAGAGATTGTTCAACCAAGACAGTAGTGTTACTGTCACTACTGTGGAAGAAACCAGAGGCTGGAGTACACGTTACAACCAGAGGCTGGAGTACACGTTACAACCAGAGGCTGGAGTACACGTTACAACCAGAGGCTGGAGTACACGTTACAACCAGAGGCTGGAGTACACGTTACAACCAGAGGCTGGAGTACACGTTACAACCAGAGGCTGGAGTACACGTTACAACCAGAGGCTGGAGTACACGTTACAACTAGAGGCTGGAGTACACGTTACAACTAGAGGCTGGAGTACGTTAAAACTAGAGGCTGGAGTACACGTTACAACTAGAGGCTGGAGTACACGTTAAAACTAGAGGCTGGAGTACACGTTAAAACTAGAGGCTGGAGTACACGTTAAAACTTAGACAGGTGAAGCCACATATCTGACTTTAAAGGTATCGATTGTTGCAGGTTCCACCATGTAATTCCCTGGTGACTGTAACCAGTCTGTTACTCCACTCTTCTCAATGATGCTTTACACGTGTTTTATAAAAATCTCCAAGTCTTCTGGGTATTCGACTTCCACCTGTGTCCTCTCCTTCTGGGTCCTTTTACGATAAAAACTATTTTACCTCGTTAATTCCCTTGAATATTTTGTAGGACATGATCAAGTCTCCCCACTTTATTTGCTCCTTTGCTCTTTCAGTGTCATGAGTGCCAATTGTTGCTGTACCAACGTTGAGGTAAACAAATGACCATTTTGAGTGATTTTCATGTTTATTGTTATGGATGGACTCCATGCTCGTGTTACGTATTTTAAAGTGTTGATTTGTTTTTTAAATATGGGTTGTGTTCCCAGCCAAGGCAGGATGGCAGCCAGAGAACAAGAGTTCCCATTACTGCCTCTGAAGCTGCCTTTCCAGACCCACGTGCACAGACACCATCCTACAAGGACACAACACCTCCACTCAACTTCCAAGGTTCAGACACACTACTTTCCTAGGCAACTTAAGACAGGATAACCGGATCGCCAGTTTACCATACGCTGTTATTCTGGTTACAGAACCTTCTTGTAATATATTAACTTCTGTATCTTTCTCGGTATATAATTGAATTGTGTATTACCCTTGTGATATATCAAATCTGGTGTCTGGTGATACATTACTATATCTGCTCTCAATACTTCGTTACCATTTTCACTATTTTGCTGCTGCTGCTGCTGCTGAGGATGAACTCCAAAAAAGCATAAGGAAGTGCTAAACCCCCCTAGAGATAATACAGTTCACTGTGGAATACGTAATAATCAGGTTTGATCATATGCGTCGTTTACAAATAAGAACATGTACCATTGTAAAGATCGGGAAGGTCATTGACGTGTTCCAGGAAGAGAATGCGACTCAGTGAGAACTGTCGTGGGACTCCTCTGATTCCTTTCACTCACTCTGATAATTTATACTTCACTATGACTATTTCCTCATATTTATGTATTCCTTCATCCATTCTTTAACCTTCCCTGTTACTCGGTCTGTCTTTAGAATTTGTGCATTAATCTTCTGTGAGGAACTGTGTTAAAAGCCTTTTTTTTTTGCAGTCAAGAAATATGCACTTCACCACCAGAGATTTTGCAACTTGCAACGTGGTAGGCTAGACCAGCCTCCCCAGGACCCACAACACAGGTGGGGGGAGGCACAAGAGGAACCAGTGAGAGTAATAAGGATGTACCCTCCATCCTCCATCCTTCGTGGAAGCGTCTGCAACACACGTGACGCATTCTTGGCAAAGTTTTCATACAAAAACTTTGATCTCATATCCATCAAAGTATTAAGAGACACAATCATGATTCTCCAGCCAGAAGCTGAAAGCTCCGAAATAGGTCTTTTCTGGGCCTGATCTAAAGGGGTATTTTGTGTACACCTGCCTTCAGTGAGCGGAAAGTCGAGCCTAAACTACTCTTGGCACTGCTTGATACATTGAGACTGCATCTCTCTTGAATCCGTTTGCATTTATATAAGCGGCCTCTTTTTTTTTAAGTCAATACTGAACACTCAGAATTGTTACACTGTGAGAATATTTCGTCATGAGCGCACCACTGACCTGAATGGTCTCAAAGGCCTTTAAAGAACCTTCAAAGGTCAGCTTCCCGAGAGATACGATTATACAAATATGTTACTTCCTTCAACCCGTATGACGAATGCACGTAGATGAGCAGTCCCCTCCCCTTCCCCTCCACTTCCCCATCATCTCCCTCTCCACCTCCCCATCCACCTTACCCCTCTTCTCCCCCTCCCCATTACCCATCTCCTCTCCCTCCCCCAACAATCCACAAATCCAGCTGACGATTGTGGTGCTGCCGATCCTCCTACGCTCCACAGACTCAATACTCTGGCACTCTCCACAGACCCAGTACATTGGCACTCTCCACAGACCCAGTAAACTGGCACTCTCCACAGACCCAGTACATTGGCACTCTCCACAGACCCAGTACACTGGCACTCTCCACAGACCCAGTACACTGGCACTTTCCAAAGACCCAGTACACCGGCACTCTCCAAAGACCCAGTACACTGGCACTCTCCACAGACCCAGTACACTGGCACTCTCCACAGACCCAGTACACTGGCACTCTCCACAGACCCAGTACACTGGCACTCTCCACACACCCAGTACACTGGCACTCTCCACACACCCAGTACACTGGCACTCTCCACAGACCCAGTACACTAGCACTCTCCACAGACCCAGTACACTAGCACTCTCCACAGACCCAGAACACTGGCACTCTCCACAGACCCAGTACACTGGCACTCTCCACAGACCCAGTACACTGGCACTCTCCACAGACCTAATACAATGGCGCTCTCACAGATCCAGTACACTGGCACCCTCCACAGAGCACCAGGGTGTTTTAGAGACAGATGACTCGTTGACGAGACTTTAGAAGCAATGCCATCAACACGTGTAACTTTGCTAGAGATACACATGTGTTTATGTCACCAGAGGTACTGTCTGCGTTCCCACTGAACTCCTGAGTCAAGATGCTCTCTCATAGGCACGATATTGCTGCCAGCCTGTGATCCTGGCCAATGAGAGTCTTCCTGGGGCAGTAGGAGTCCTGCCTGCCTGTGATCCTGGGCAATGAGTCTCCCTGGGGTAGCAAGTGTGCTGCCTGCCTGTGATCCTGGCCAATGAGAGTCTTCCTGGGGCAGTAGGAGTCCTGCCTGCCTGTGATCCTGGGCAATGAGTCTCCCTGGGGCAGTAGGTGTGCTGCCTGCCTGTGATCCTGGCCAATGAGAGTCTCCCTGGGGAAGTAGGTGTGCTGCCTGCCTGTGATCCTGGGCAATGAGAGTCTCCCTGGGGTAGTAGGTGTGCTGCCTGCCTGTGATCCTGGCCAATGAGAGTCTCCCTGGGGTAGTAGGTGTGCTGCCTGCCTGTGATCCTGGCCAATGAGAGTCTCCCTGGGGTAGTAGGTGTGCTGCCTGCCTGTGATCCTGGCCAATGAGAGTCTCCCTGGGGTAGTAGGCGTGCTGCCTGCCTGTGATCCTGGCCAATGAGAGTCTCCCTGGGGCAGCAGGTGTGCTGCCTGCCTGTGATCCTGGCCAATGAGAATCTCCCTGGGGCAGTAGGTGTGCTGCCTGCCTGTGATCCTGGCCAATGAGAGTCTCCCTGGGGCAGCAGGTGTGCTGCCTGCCTGTGATCCTGGCCAATGAGAGTCTCCCTGGGGCAGCAGGTGTGCTGCCTGCCTGTGATCCTGGTCAATGAGAGTCTCCCTGGGGCAGTAGGTGTGCTGCCTGCCTGTGATCCTGGAAAATGAGAGTCTCCCTGGGGCAGTAGGTGTGCTGCCTGCCTGTGATCCTGGCCAATGAGAGTCTCCCTGGGGCAGTAGGTGTGCTGCCTGCCTGTGATCCTGGCCAATGAGAGTCTCCCTGGGGCAGTAGGTGTGCTGCCTGCCTCTGATCCTGGAAAATGAGAGTCTCCCTGGGGCAGTAGGTGTGCTGCCTGCCTGTGATCCTGGCCAATGAGAGTCTCCCTGGGGCAGTAGGTGTGCTGCCTGCCTGTGATCCTGGCCAATGAGAGTCTCCCTGGGGCAGTAGGTGTGCTGCCTGCCTGTGATCCTGCCCAATGAGAGTCTCCCTGGGGCAGTAGGTGTGCTGCCTGCCTGTGATCCTGGCCAATGAGAGTCTCCCTGGGGCAGTAGGTGTGCTGCCTGCCTGTGATCCTGGCCAATGAGAGTCTCCCTGGGGCAGTAGGTGTGCTGCCTGCCTGTGATCCTGGCCAATGAGTCTCCCTGGGGAAGCAGGTGTGCTGCCTGCCTGTGATCCTGGCCAATGAGAGTCTCCCTGGGGCAGTAGGTGTGCTGCCTGCCTGTGATCCTGGCCAATGAGAGTCTCCCTGGGGCAGTAGGTGTGCTGCCTGCCTGTGATCCTGGGCAATGAGAGTCTCCCTGAGGTAGTAGGTGTGCTGCCTGCCTGTGATCCTGACCAATGAGAGTCTCCTGGGGTAGTAGGTGTGCTGCCTGCCTGTGATCCTGACCAATGAGAGTCTCCCTGGGGTAGTAGGTGTGCTGCCTGCCTGTGATCCTGGCCAATGAGAGTCTCCCTCGGGTAGTAGGTGTGCTGCCTGCCTGTGATTCTGGCTAATGAGAGTCTCCCTGGGGCAGTAGGTGTGATGCCTGCCTGTGATCCTGGCCAATGAGAGTCTCCCTGGGGCAGTAGGTGTGCTGCCTGCCTGTGATCCTGGCCAATGAGAGTCTCCCTGGGGTAGTAGGTGTGCTGCCTGCCTGTGATCCTGGCCAATGAGAGTCTCCCTGAGGTAGTAGGTGTGCTGCCTGCCTGTGATCCTGACCAATGAGAGTCTCCCTGGGGTAGTAGGTGTGCTGCCTGCCTGTGATCCTGACCAATGAGAGTCTCCCTGGGGTAGTAGGTGTGCTGCCTGCCTGTGATCCTGGCCAATGAGAGTCTCCCTGGGGTAGTAGGTGTGCTGCCTGCCTGTGATCCTGACCAATGAGAGTCTCCCTGGGGTAGTAGGTGTGCTGCCTGCCTGTGATCCTGACCAATGAGAGTCTCCCTGGGGTAGTAGGTGTGATGCCTGCCTGTGATCCTGGCCAATGAGAGTCTCCCTGGGGCAGTAGGTGTGCTGCCTGCCTGTGATCCTGGCCAATGAGAGTCTCCCTGGGGTAGTAGGTGTGCTGCCTGCCTGTGATCCTGGGCAATGAGAGTCTCCTGAGGTAGTAGGTGTGCTGCCTGCCTGTGATCCTGACCAATGAGAGTCTCCCTGGGGTAGTAGGTGTGCTGCCTGCCTGTGATCCTGACCAATGAGAGTCTCCCTGGGGTAGTAGGTGTGCTGCCTGCCTGTGATCCTGGCCAATGAGAGTCTCCCTGGGGTAGTAGGTGTGCTGCCTGCCTGTGATCCTGACCAATGAGAGTCTCCCTGGGGTAGTAGGTGTGCTGCCTGCCTGTGATCCTGGCCAATGAGAGTCTCCCTGAGGTAGTAGGTGTGCTGCCTGCCTGTGATTCTGGCTAATGAGAGTCTCCCTGGGGCAGTAGGTGTGATGCCTGCCTGTGATCCTGGCCAATGAGAGTCTCCATGGGCCAGTAGGTGTGCTGCCTGCCTGTGATCCTGGGCAACGAGTCTCCCTGGGGCAGCAGGTGTGCTGCCTGCCTGTGATCCTGAGCAATGAGAGTCTCCCTGGGTCAGTAGGTGTGCTGCCTGCCTGTGATCCTGGACAATGAGAGTCTCCCTGGGTCAGTAGGTGTGCTGCCTGCCTGTGATCCTGGGCAATGAGAGTCTCCCTGGGTCAGTAGGTGTGCTGCCTGCCTGTGATCCTGGACAATGAGAGTCTCCCTGGGTCAGTAGGTGTGCTGCCTGCCTGTGATCCTGGACAATGAGAGTCTCCCTGGGTCAGTAGGTGTGCTGCCTGCCTGTGATCCTGGCCAATGAGAGTCTCCCTGGGGCAGTAGGTGTGCTGCCTGCCTGTGATCCTGGCCAATGAGAGTCTCCCTGGGGCAGTAGGTGTGCTGCCTGCCTGTGATCCTGGCCAATGAGAGTCAGCATGAAACACGACGGAGAACAACGCCTAGTGTAGTGGGTATCGACCCGAATTTCGTGTACGACTACACAGCGGCGAGCACCACACAGCCCTCACCACACAGCCCTCACCACACAGCCCTCACCACACAGCCCTCACCACACAGCCCTCACGACATACACACAGTCCTCACCACACAGCCCTCACCACACAGCCCTCACCACACAGCC
Organism: Cherax destructor; assembly: GCA_009830355.1. Lineage (NCBI taxonomy): Eukaryota > Metazoa > Arthropoda > Malacostraca > Decapoda > Parastacidae > Cherax > Cherax destructor. Next base: position 448,344 of record WNWK01000382.1, read on the forward strand.
CTCACCACATACACACAGCCCTCACCACATACACACAGTCCTCACCACACAGCCCTCACCACATACACACAGTCCTCACCACACAGCCCTCACCACATACACACAGTCCTCACCACACAGCCCTCACCACACAGCCCTCACCACATACACACAGCCCTCACCACACAGCCCTCACCACACAGCCCTCACCACACAGCCCTCACCACACAACCCTCACCACACAGCCCTCACCACACAGCCCTCACCACACAGCCCTCACCACACAGCCCTCACCATATACACAGCCCTCACCACATACACACAACCCTCACCACATACACACAACCCTCACTACATACACACAAGCCTCACCACATACACAACCCTCACCACATACACACAACCCTCACTACATACACACAACCCTCACTACATACACACAACCCTCACCACATACACACAACCCTCACTACATACACAACCTCACCACATACACAACCCTCACTACATACACACAACCCTCACTACATACACACAACCCTCACTACATACCAACCACAACCAACCTCACACATACACAACCCTCACCACATACACAACCCTCACTACATCACACAACCCTCACCACATACACACCCTCACTACATACACACAACCTCACTACATACACAAACCCTCACTACATACACAACCCTCACTACATACACAACCCTCACCACATACACACAACCCTCACCACATACACACAACCCTCACCACATACACAACCCTCACTACATACACACAACCCTCACCACATACACAACCCTCACTACATACACACAACCCTCACTACATACACACAACCCTCACCACATACACACACCTCCCACATACACAAACCCTCTACATACCACACCCTCACCACATACCACAACCTCACTACATCACAACCTCACCACATACACACACTCACTACATACCACAACCCTCACTACATACACACAACCCTCACCACATACACAACCCTCACCACATACCACAACCCTCACTACATACACACAACCCTCACCACATACACACAACCTCACCACATACACACAACCCTCACACATACACACACCCTCACCACATACACACAACCTCACCACATACACAACCTCACCACATACACACACACCACATACACAACCTCACTACATACACAACCTCACTACATACACACAACCCTCACTACATACACACACCCTCACTACATACACAACCCTCACTACATACACAACCCTCACACCACACTACATCACAAGCCTCCTCACTACACTACCACACAACCTCACCACATCACACAACCCTCACCACATACACATACCCTCACTACATACACACAACCTCCACATACACACCCTCACCATACACAACCCTCACACATACACACAACCTCACACATACCAACCCTCACAATACCACAACCCTCACTACATACACACAACCTCACCACATACACAACCCTCACACATACACAACCCTCACACATACACAACCCTCACTACATACACACAACCCTCACACATACACAACCTCACACATACACAACCCTCACCACATACACACACCTCACACATACACAACCCTCACTACATACCACAACCTCACCACATCACTCACCATACACACAACCTCACTACATACCACAACCTCACCACATACACACAACCCTCACCACATACCACAACCCTCACCACATACACAACCTCACACATCACACACCACCCTCACACACCCATACACACAACCCTCTACCACACCTCACATACACAACCTCACCACATACACAACCCTCACCACATACCACAACCCTCACTACATACACACCAACCCTCACCACATCACACAACCCTCACACATACCACAACCTCACCACATACACACAACCCTCACACTATACACACACCTCACACATACCACAACCTCACACATACCTACACCTCACATACCACAACACTACTACAACCTCACATACCACAACCCTCATACATACACACAACCCTCACTACATCACACAACCTCACCTACATCACACAACCCTCTACTATAACACAACCCTCACACATACACACAACCTCACTACATACACACAACCTCACTACATACACAACCCTCACTACATACACAACCCTCACTACATACACACACCTCACACATCACAGACCTCACCATACACACAACCCTCACTACATACACACAACCCTCACTACATACACCACCTCACTACATACACACACTCACCTCACTACATACACACAACCCTCACTACATACACACAACCTCACACATCACACAACCTCACTACATACACAACCCTCACCATACACAACCCTCACACATACACACAACCTCACACATCACACACCCTCACACATACACACACCCTCACTACATACACCACAACCCTCACTACATACACAACCTCACCATCACACAACACTCACACATTACACATACACAACCCTCACCACATACAACAACCCTCACTCATACACACAACCTCACCACATACACACAACTCACACATACCAACCTACTCATCACACAACCTCTCACATACACCAACCATCACCACATACACACAACCTCACCACATACCACACTCACACATACACACAACCTCACTACATACACAAGCCTCACTCACTACACACACCCTCATCATACACAACCCTCACCACATACACACAACACTCACCACATACACACAACACTCATCACATACACCACAACCCTCACCACATACGCACAACCTCACCACACATACACACAGCCCTCACCACATACGCACAACCCTCACCACATACACACAACCCTCACCACATACACACAACCCTCACCACATACACAAGAGGCCTCACTACACACACAGTAGCAACCAGCAAAGAGGCGCGGCCAGGAGCTGTGACTTGACTCCTGCAACCACATATAGGTGAGTGCACATACACAGCTCAAGGGCACTTCAATCGTACTTAGCTGGTAGTGATTTGTAGTGGAATTTGGAGCTTTTGGGCGCCCCTGATAGTGTGTTTTGTGAGGCGGAGACAGAGAAACCTGTCCCTCTCTTCTCCACCTGACTATCCACATTATATATACTCGTGTACTCTTTACTCAGGTAGATCTGTTTGTGACTTGATAAAGCCCACTGTGTGGGCGAAACGTTGTCAATAAAGGACCGCATTATACTGAATTTGTGTTTATTTTTCCATCGTGTCGGTATTTATACCCTCTACCTCCATCAGTTTTAATATTGGCTGAGTTACGTTGTTTTCATTGTGGAAGGAGGAAAGGTCATACCCTCAGCCGTTCTTGGTACAGGAAGCTCACTCACCACTTTCACATATATACTTTAAACTTGTAGTAGGAGAGAGGGAGGAGGAGGGGAGACAAGGACGTGAGGCTCAGTGCTCGGAGCCTGGTCCGTGCTCGGAGCCTGGTCCGTGCTCGGAGCCTGGTCCGTGCTCGGAGCCTGGTCCGTGCTCGGAGCCTGGTCCAGGCTGTTGTTAACGTGTGTGAGTGTGAGATGTGTCACTGAAGACCTGGTAGTCCTGTCAGCACTACCTTCAAGTTGTTAACGGTGCCAACCGAGAACACTACACTGTAATTTAGTACAGTAACTGTTATAGTCTCTTCATTCAGTAAATGACTGTAACATTACACTTAAACTCTCCCTTAAACCTAGATCTATAAATTCATCCTTCATATATTATTAAGACTTTCGCAATTATAGACTTATTGACACCTTGCTATATTACGTGCTGTGTTTATTATTAGTGTGGTGGAATATAGATTAGTGAAAAATAAACGAGGAGCTGGGGTGTGGTTCGTACGCTGGATTGTGTGCGGCCAGCAGTAACAGCCTGGTTGATCAGGCCCTGAGCCACTGGGAGGCCTGGTCGAGGATTGAGCCGCGGGGGGCGCTGACCCCCGAAATGACCTACAGGTAGGTAGGTAGGCAGGGAACTCTGAACACCATTACAGTGTGTGGGTAATTAACCACTAATTACTGTCACTTGCATGACCTAATTAAGCGAGAGAGAGAGTCTTGGGAGTTACACCTCTTGTGGTGTGTCAGAAGTGAGTAATGAAGGTACGAGGTCAGTACCATGTTGAAGTTTTTACCAGCTAGACGACCCTATATACGTGTGATTGTACCAGGTAAACGACCCTGCACACGCGTGATTGTACCAGCTAGACGACCCTGCACACGTGTGATTGTACCAGCTAGACGACCCTGCACACGTGTGATTGTACCAGCTAGACGACCCTGCACACGCATGACTGTACAAGGTAGACGACCCTGCACACGCGTGATTGTACCAGGTAGACGACCCTGCACACGCGTGATTGTACCAGGTAGACGACCCTGCACACGCGTGATTGTACCAGGTAAACGACCCTGCACACGTGTGATTGTACCAGGTAAACGACCCTGCACACGCGTGATTGTACCAGCTAAACGACCCTGCACACGCGTGATTGTACCAGCTAGACGACCCTGCACACGCATGACTGTACCAGGTAGACGACCCTGCACACGCGTGATTGTACCAGGTAGACGACCCTGCACACGCATGACTGTACCAGGTAAACGACCCTGCACACGCGTGATTGTACCAGGTAGACGACCCTGCACACGCGTGATTGTACCAGCTAGACGACCCTGCACACGCGTGATTGTACCAGCTAGACGACCCTGCACACGCGTGATTGTACCAGCTAGACGACCCTGCACACGTGTGATTATACCAGCTAGACGACCCAGCACACGTGAGATTATACCAGCTAGACGACCCAGCACACGTGTGATTATACCAGCTAGACGACCCTGCACACGTGTGATTATACCAGCTAGACGACCCAGCACACGTGAGATTATACCAGCTAGACGACCCAGCACACGTGTGATTATACCAGCTAGACGACCCTGCACACGTGAGATTATACCAGCTAGACGACCCTGCACACGCGTGATTGTACCAGCTAGACGACCCTGCACACGTGTGATTATACCAGCTAGACGACCCAGCACACGTGAGATTATACCAGCTAGACGACCCAGCACACGTGAGATTATACCAGCTAGACGACCCAGCACACGTGAGATTATACCAGCTAGACGACCCTGCACACGTGAGATTATACCAGCTAGACGACCCAGCACACGTGTGATTATACCAGCTAGACGACCCAGCACACGTGAGATTATACCAGCTAGACGACCCAGCACACGTGAGATTATACCAGCTAGACGACCCAGCACACGTGAGATTATACCAGCTAGACGACCCAGCACAGTGGATGTAACCAGTAGACGACCCAGCACACGTGAGATTATACCAGCTAGACGACCCTGCACACGTGAGATGAGATGACGTGAGGGACTAGAGGACGGACTGTGATGATTATGACGTAGAGAGACAGTGAGATTATAGCTAGTTGATGGACGAGCCAGTGACGGGTGAGTGTGACGGGTGAGTGTGACTGATGAGTGTGACGGGTGAGATGTGACTGATGAGTGTGACGGTGAGTTGACTGAGTGTGACGGTGAGTGTGACGATGAGTGTGACGGGTGAGTGTGACGTGGAGTGTGACGGTGAGTGTGACGGGTGAGTGTGGATCGGGTGAGAGTGACGGGTGAGTGTGACGGGTGAGTGTGACGGTGAGTGTGACGAGAGATGAGTGTGACGGGGTGAGTGTGACGGGTGAGTGTGACTGATGAGTGTGACGGGTGAGTGTGACTGATGAGTGTGACGGGTGAGTGTGACGGGTGAGTGTGACGGGTGAGTGTGACGGGTGAGTGTGACGGGTGAGTGTGACGGGTGAGTGTGACTGATGAGTGTGACGGGTGAGTGTGACTGGGGTGAAGTGTGACGGGTGAGTGTGACGGGTGAGTGTGACGATGAGTGTGACGGTGAGTGTGACGGGTGAGTGTGACGGGTGAGTGTGACGGGTGAGTGTGACTGATGAGTGTGACGGGTGAGTGTGACGGGTGAGTGTGACGGTGAGTGTGACTGATGAGTGTGACGGGTGAGTGTGACGGGTGAGTGTGACGGGTGAGTGTGACTGAGTGAGTGTGACGGGTGAGTGTGACGGTGAGTGTGACGAGGTGAGTGTGACGGGTGAGGTGTGACGGGTGAGAGTGTGACGGGTGAGTGTGACTGATGAGTGTGACGGGTGAGTGTGACGGGTGAGTGTGACGGGTGAGTGTGACGGGTGAGTGTGACTGATGAGTGTGACGGGTGAGTGTGACGGGTGAGTGTGACGGGTGAGTGTGACGGATGAGTGTGACGGGTGAGGTGACGGGTGAGTGACGGTGAGTGTGACGGTGAGTGTGACGGGTGAGTGTGACGGGTGAGTGGACGGGTGAGTGTGACGTGAGAGTGTGACGGGTGAGTGTGACGGGTGAGTGTGACGGGTGAGTGTGACGGGTGAGTGTGACGGGTGAGAGTGACGGGTGAGTGTGACGGGTGAGTGTGACGGGTGAGTGTGACGGGTGAGGTGACGGGTGAGTGTGACGGTGAGGTGACGTGATGAGTGTGACGGGTGAGTGTGACGGGTGAGAGTGACGGGTGAGTGTGACGGGTGAGTGTGACGGGTGAGTGTGACGGGTGAGAGTGACGGGTGAGTGTGACGGGTGAGAGTGACGGGTGAGTGACGGGTGAGTGTGACGGGTGAGAGTGACGGGTGAGTGTGACGGGTGAGTGTGACGGGTGAGTGTGACGGGTGAGTGACGGTGAGTGTGACGGTGAGGTGACGGGTGAGGTGACGGTGAGTGTGACGTGAGGTGACGGTGAGTGACGGGTGAGGACGGTGAGTGGACGGGTGAGGTGACGGTGAGGTGACGAGACGTGAGTGACAGTGTGACGGTGAGTGACTAGTGAGTACTAACTACTGACTTGACTGTGCTTCCATGACGGTGATGCCTCTGTTCCATCCTCTTCCTTCCTACTTCTTCCACTGTCCATATCTGCTTCCTTCCTTCCTTCCTTCCTCCCTCTCTTCCATCCTCCCTTCCATCCTCCCTTCCTTCCCTCTCTCCATCCTCCCTCGCTTCCTTCCTTCCTTCCTTCCCTCCCTCTCTTCCATCCTCCCTTCCTTCCCTCCCTTCCTTCCCTCCTCCTCCTCCTCCCTCCTCCTTCCTTCCTTCCTCTCCTCCTCCTCCCTCCTTCCTTCCTTCCTTCCTTCCCTCCCTCCTTCCTCCTCCCTTCCTCCCTCCCTTCCTTCCTTCCTTCCCTCCCTCCCTCCCTCCCTCCCTTCCTTCCTTCCCTCCCTCCTCCTCCTCCCTCCTCCTCTCCCTTCCTTCCTCCTTCCCTCCTCCTCCTCCTCCTCCTTCCTTCCCTCCCTCCTCCTTCCTACTTGTCTTCATCTGTTGTAAACAAATTTACGATATTTGCTTATTGAAAAAAAGATGGCAGACATTATAAGATGCCTTGATGTATCACCTAGCATGCTGGGTGCCGTCCCAGCAGCCACCTAGCATGCTGGGTGCCGTCCCAGCAGCCACCTAGCATGCTGGGTGCCGTCCCAGCAGCCACCTAGCTTGCTGGGTGCCGTCCCAGCAGCCACCTAGCATGCTGGGTGCCGTCCTAACTGCCACCTAGCATGCTGGGTGCCGTCCTAACTGCCACCTAGCATGCTGGGTGCCTCTCAGCACGGTCCTACATCTTCAACTTCATTCGACGATCGTTGCCTCTCAGCCCATAATTTCACATTGATGATGGGAGGCGGGAGGCTGGGGAGGGGTGAGCCTGAGGAATTGGGAGAAGATATAGGGAAGGGGAATAGAGAGGAAAGAGGAAGATAGCACAAGGAGGGAAGGAAGGAAGAGGAGAGGAAGACTGAAGAGGAGAGACCAAGGAATATCGTAAGGGAGACGAATTATTGAGAGGAGAATTTCACACTAATCTTACTTCTTCTCCCTAACTCTCCCTGTTTTTCTTCTTAGCATGATGCTCTCCCTATCTCTTCTCTATTGCATGACGCCTCTCCCTATCTTTCCTCCCTTCATCTCTGTGAGATGCTGAACTTCATTCTTGCTTCAGCGCCCAGGCATCACACTACTCAGAAACATACAGTTCTCCCTAACAACAGTGTAGGCAACACCACCACACCTGCAGTGGATGTAAGCAACATCCACGTGACCACTGCAACATCCACGTGACCACTGCAACATCCACATCCAACAGAGTATTCACTAGGAGGCGACCTACCACACAACAGCCTACAACTGTCGGTGTCTACACTGTCCCGTGTGGTCACTGTGACCAGAAATACGTAGGACAGACAGGCAGGAATGTCCACTTTAATGACCACAAAGTATGAGTTGAACAGGAGCTATTTTAGCAACACATAATTGTTTCCCAGAGACATAGACGGATATTTGAATTGTTGGAACAAAATCGCAAACGATTTTAGCAATGCAAGCAAAGGGCACAAAACGATATTTGATGAAAGGGAAGCAATCGCAGATAATGTGCGCAAAGATGTGTGCGTCACAGGAACGCACAAGAGCATCTCATGGACCGGAACATAGCACACCTGACCTTTACAGAACTCAATCCATACACAAGTCGTTGTTTGGAAGCCTTCATTATCGCTATAAACTGTCGCATAAAAGCCGGTTATAACATCGACACTCTGGTAGATGTGATCATCAAATAAGCTTCACTCAGCCCACCACCAGGCATGGCAGTCAGGTGCTGGACACCTCGTCTCAGGGACCTTCACCACTATATAATCTAATGTTTTTCTTCCCCATTTGCAGTGACCTCGGTCCAGGACCGAAAAGTTTCCATGAAACATGCTCTAGTGAGATTGCATTTTGTGTTTTTTGCTAGCTATTTCTCTCCAGCAGGATATTTCTCATTACCACGGCCTCTTTCCTTACCAGTCTTTTTCCTTAGCACAGTTATTTCCTTAGCACAGTCGCTCTCCCTAGCACGATAGCACCTCTCCACCTCACGTGTGACACCCCCCCCATTTCACATGGGGCACCCCTCCTTCATTTGTAATACCCCCTTTCCCTCATGGGACATCCCTGTCCCTCATATCTGGCACCCCTCCTCCAGGCACGCACAACTTAGTCGTGTGGTCCATAATATTAATTGTGGCACTAGAGTTGTCCCTGGAAGAAGAGGAGGAGGAGTATATGGGAAAAACAGGGAAGAACACTTTTAATTCCACACGAAGGCTTTCTGCTGGGAAGAACTATTTCTTCCTAGATTAAGAACTGTCAAGTACTATATAGATGTACGAGGCAAGAATAGTAAAGCTGAAGGCTCTCTCCCCACCCTCCCGTTACTGCCGGCAGGGAATTTACAGGAGAGAAGGAAGTGGATAAAAGACGTGGCTACAAGTACCTCCACTTACTAGTACTGTTATTACCATAACTGTTGTTACTCCACTCTCACTAACAGAGCCGTGTGGCCCATTGGTTCTACTGCTGGTTTTCACTTCTGGATACTGTAGTGCAGGGAGATGCTCACCACTGCTGTGAGAAAAAAGGAGGAGGAAGTGTGTGAGGAACCACTGCTGTTAGGAGGAGGAGGAGGAAGAGTGGCAACCTTGGGTTGTAATCCTGCCCATTAGTAAGGTTGATGCAGCCAGTCAGACCAACCCAGGTGTGAGGCACTGACTGCATTTACGCATCTACCCTCTACCCCTGCTCCTGTACTGCCTCACCCTGTACTCCCTCACCCTATACTCCCTTCCCCTGTACTCCCTTCCCCTGTACTCCCTTCCCCCGTACTCTCTTCCCCCGTACTCCCTTCCCCCGTACTCCCTTCCACTCTACTCCCTCACCCTGTACCTCTTTCCCCTGTAATCTATGTGTCCTCTGTCTTTTTTGTGCCACGTATCCCTTTCTTTGTTCCCTGCGACCCTTCCTTTCCCTTGCAATTGCACATCCTTCTCATCCCTTGCCCATGCATCTTTGCCCCCTGTCGCCTGCAACACTCCCTGTCCCTACACTCCGTTCCTTGCCTCGTGGTCCCCTACCCCTGCTCCATTCGCCCCTGTGCCTGCTCCTGCACCTCTTCCCCTGTTCCTTGTTCCCCTTCCCCTGCATCCTATCCTCCGCATCTGTTCCCTTCCCTTACCCCTTCTACTACCGTATGTACCTCTCCATTCATCCTTCCTTTGTCAGAAAAGAACGAATGAATGAACGCACGCACACGCACACGCACACAAACGCAAGAAGGAACGTGAGGATTTTTTGGGTAAACTGGCGAAGGATGACAGAAAGACATGTCCACACAGCTGAAGGTTCAGAAAATCTTAACAAGATATAGAGGGAAAACACCGGTGAAAGTTGGAAGAAGGGACGAACATCAAAGACTTTATGAAAACAAAGAAAGAAGTAAAGAGAAACCAGAGGTAATTATAATCCGAAAGGCACTGTGACTCTACAGGACTTCGCCTGATCGAACATATGAAGAAACCCTAAATCCAAAGGTTTGCGAAGAAGTTACTACCACAAGTGAGAATGATGGACTGTTAGTTGATCTGTGGAACTCAACCTTTACTAAGGGACACATGACCATGACATCAAAAATACATACGACATTAAATAGAGTAAATATAGATAAGACATTTCTAAGGCCAGAAGCTGTAACCAGAGAGCATTGACGGCATTTATATTATTGTTGCCAGTAAAACAAAGTAGACGAAGAGAAGGTCGTAGAGTAGCCAGGCAACGGTAGGTAGGAATGGGTCCTACACGTCAGGAATCACCAAAGCCAGACGATGGTAGTTAAGAGACGAGGAATCGGGATCTATAAATTTGTCCCCTGCAATTACATGGGTCTCTCTCTCTCTCTCTCTCTCTCTCTCTCTCTCTCTCTCTCTCTCTCTCTCTCTCTCTCTCTCTCTCTCTCTCTCTCTCTCGCACATACACACACAGAGGGAGAGTCAAAGGAGGGGTTCAAGAATACACGAGGACACAGCTGGAAGTTAATAGCACAGACGAGCCATAGGGAATACTGGGAAATTTTTCTTTAGCCTTAGAGTGGTCAGAAGTAGAACGTCACAGACAGAGAAGTGGTAAAGGCAGAATTCATACATAGCTTTAAGAATAGGTATGATAGAGTTCACGCAGTCAGGAGTGAAACCAGTAGAGGCCAGCAAAGAGGAAGGGCCAAAAGCTGAGACCTAACCCCCCTGTAACTAAAATTAGGCGACTACACACAAAAAAAAGAAGAACAAGAAGAAGGAGGAGGAGGAGGAGGATGATGATGAGGAGGGAGGGCCAAGTATCTATCGATAAGTGCCTTTGAGAACTGATACCAAGCCAAACTGAGTAACGTATTGAAAACCCAGTTTATGTACACTGTCTGACAGACTGTGTAAAGACCAACCATACACAGGGTGTGGTTTAACATAGGGTGTGGCTGCACACAGGGTGTGGTTTAACACAGGGTGTGGCTGCACACAGGGTGTGGTTTAACACAGGGTGTGGCTGCACACAGGGTGTGGTTTAACACAGGGTGTGGCTGCACACAGGGTGTGGTTTAACACAGGGTGTGGCTGCACACAGGGTGTGGTTTAACACAGGGTGTGGCTGCACACAGGGTGTGGTTTAACACGGTGTGGCTGCACACAGGGTGTGGTTTAACACAGGGTGTGGTTTAACACAGGGTGTGGCTGCACACAGGTTGTGGTTTAACACAGGGTGTGGCTGCACACAGGGTGTGGCTGCAAACAGGGTGTGGCTGCAAACAGGGTGTGGTTTAACACGGTGTGGCTGCACAACAGGGTGTGGTTCAGCACAGGGTGTGGCTGCAAATAGGGTGTGGCTGCAAACAGGGTGTGGCTGCAAAACAGGGTGTGGTTTAACACGGTGTGGCTGCACAACAGGGTGTGGTTCAGCACAGGGAAATGGCTGGTCACATTCGTTCAGGTCCGTGAACCAGTTTGAGAGGTAAATGTTGCTCACCAATATTGGAACTGAAAGCCTCACCACTGAGAGTGTTCCAGTGTGTGTGTGTGTGTACATTTTGTGGTGTACGGGTTCAGTGTACGTTTTTGTGTGTACTGTTCCAGAGTATGTACACCACCTCAGTGTTACCCTCGCATCACTACGATCTTGCGGCAAAGGTCTAACAGGTGTTCACAATTGGTACCCGTGTGTGTGTGTGTGTGTGTGTGTGTGTGTGTGTGTGTGTGTGTGTGTGTGTGTGTACATAAAGTAATAGGCTATATAAAGCTCACACTCATAATTCTCATCGATTTCTCATCGCGCGCCTTAGCAATGCACGCGACAGCTCTCAAGGTCATGTTCCACTTGATTCAGGCAATACTTGCTGCTCCAACTCTACCAGAAATGTGGCACTTGTGTTGCTGGTGCCATGGCTTCCTCGGGGACCCTCGCCCCCTGCCTGGGTGAGCTACTGCCACAGTGTTTCTTCAAAGTTGTCGACAGTTTAAATTACTAGGGACATGGCAGGACCCTGGTTACTGTGAAGATTGATTCCGGAACAATGCTGAGATGATGGTGGAGGGAGAGAGAGAGAGAGAGAGAGAGAGAGAGAGAGAGAGAGAGAAGAATGTCAGCACTCCACTGTGAAGTTTGTAGTGCCAGGCACACTGTTGCTGGAGGAACTGTGTGGAACTAGAAGTATGTGAGGTAGGTGTGTGTGTGTGTACCAGGACACTACAGTACAAGGTTAAAAGAGGCGTCAGGTTATTACTAAAAAATTCTGTGCAATAGGTAAAAACAAGTTAATGTTTAACCTATATCACTGTGTCATAGTCTGTCTTCACCACGCTGTGCCTCTCTCTCTCTCTCTCTCTCTCTCTCTCTCTCTCTAGATAATAACAGTTGTAAAACAGTGACGAAGAGTGAAGATATTCCTATTAAATACACACTGGTATAAACCTTGGTAATAAATACCGACAAATTGCTTTAGAAAAACACGCGAGCAAACACGGAAATATTTATTAGAAAACATTTCGGTCCTGGGACCTTGACCGAAACGTTTTCTAATAAACATATCCTAGTGTTGGCTCACGTGCCTTTCTAAACTCAAATACACAATATTGTTCATGTTTCCATGTTGCTCAAGGAGGAATTAAACATTTCTCGTGAAACTTTATTCTTTCCACTCTTCAAAAATTGTCTACAAATAATAATAATAATAATAATAATAATAATAATAATAATAATAATAATAATAATAATAATAATAATCTTTATATCTACAAGTACAAGGTATACAGGCCTAGCTGACATCAATGATATACTACTATACAGAAAGTCGCTTGTTATGCAGAACATTTCGGGCCATTTAGGTCAAATTTGTCCACAGGATGCCACCCACACTAGTCGACTAACACCCAGGTACCTATTTTACGGATAGGTGAACACTGGACAGCAGGTGTCCTAAGGAAAGACGTCCTAATGTGTTCACCCGTACCGGGGATCGACCCCCGGACCTCAGTGTGTGAGCCGAGTGTGCTAGCGATCGAGCTGCAGGACATGACATTTTGCTAACACAAACAGCACACTAAGTCAAGACTCCAAGATTGCCGTAAACAAGAGTGAGAATACTGAAGACAACGACATATATATATATATATATATATATATATATATATATATATATATATATATTATTATATATAATATATATATATATATATTATATTGATAGTATATTTATGTGTGTTTTTTTTGTGTTTTTAGTGTAGGAATAGGCTTTAATTTGGACTCAAGTTTTTTCTTCTCAGTTTTTTACTTGCTTTAATGTTCTTGATTACTTTAGGAGAATATATTTTTTTTGAACACAATGGAATCAGTTTACTCTTTTTATCTGGACTTATACTATCAAAATATTGCGTTTTATCTGGTAAAACGCGTTGTGTTTTATCTGGCAACACATGTTGCGTTTTATCTGGTAACACACGTTGTTTCCTTTTATCTGGTAACACACGTTGTTGCCTTTTATCTGGTAACACACGTTGTTGCCTTTTATCTGGTAACACACGTTGTTGCCTTTTACCTGGTAACACACGTTGTTGCCTTTTATCTGGTAACACACGTTGTTGCCTTTTATCTGGCATCAGTCAGCTGCATGTTGCAGTGCAACTCAACAGTTACTTCCTGCTTCTCATACACACAGTCGCCACAGTCAGTTTATTGGTAATCGGTACGAATTCGATAAGTGCAGTTATGCAAAGAATTTCGTCTCACGATTTGTGGACGTAGGATCGAGCCTCCACAGCACCTTACACTGAATGTTCCACAGGGCCTAGCATTTCCTGTAATAACATTAAATAAATAACAATAAATTATAGTGGTGTCCCTACCGAGGATATCCTGCATGCTTCTACTGCTCTACACTATAAGATGGTGGTAGCTGGTGGAGATGGTGAAGGTGGTCGTTGGGAGAGATTCATATAGTGTTATATTTTCTGGTTGGTGATGAAAGTATCCTTGACAAAAGTCTGGGGCTAAAGTCTTGCAGATCTACAATGGTAGATCAAGTGTGAAACTCTCGCTGCTCGGGAAAAGAGATTTATAGTTGCGTGTACAAACATTTCTTCAGGACCTAATATTGTGTAGTCGCGTTTCTCTAATCTAAATTCCAAGAGAGTTAAACACTTATCAATTGTTATGGAACCTCAGACTAATGGTGCTTGGTGGGCGCCCGTCTCCAGGCACGCGGCCACAATTGCGTCGACCAACAATGGAATCTCGCTTGGCTGGCACCCTTCCTAAGTAGTGCCAAGCCTCGATATTGTATGGAACCGTGAGTTGTCTTATCCAGGAGTGACCTACTTCCACGACCTTGTGCGCCACAGACACAAAACAGGGATGAATTTTTTTTTTTTTTATTAACACATAGGCCGTTTCCCACCAAGGCAGGGTGGCCCGACAAAGAAAAACTTTCATCATAATTCACTCCATCACTGTCTTGCCAGAGGCGTGCTTACACTACAGTTATAAAACTGCAACATTAACACCCCTCCTTCAGAGTGCCGGCACTGTACTTCCCATCTCTAGGAATCAAGTCCGGCCTGCCGGTTTCCCTGAAACCCTTCATAAATGTTACCTTGCCTACACTCCAATAGCACGTCAAGTCCTAAAAACCATTTGTCTTCATTCGCTCCTATCTAACACGCTCACGCACGCTTGCTGGAAGTCCAAGCCCCTCGCACACAAAACCTCCTTTACCCCCTCCCTCCAACCTTTTCTAGGCTGACTCCTACCCTGCCTTCCCTCCACTACAGATTTATACACTCTCGAAGTCATTCTATTTTGTTCCATCTTCTCTATATGTCCAAACCATCTCAATAACCCCTCCTCAGCTCTCTGGAAAATAGTTTTGGTAATCCCACACCTCCTCCTAATCTCCAAACTATGGATTCTCTGTATTATATTCACACCACACATTGCCCTCAGACATGACTTCTTCACTGCCTCCAGCCTTCTCCTTGTTGCAACATTCACAACCCATTTCTCACACCCATACAAGAGTGTTGGTATAACTATACTCTCATACATTCCCCTCTTTGCTTTCATGGATAAAGTTCTCTGTCTCCACAAGCTCCTCAGTGCACCACTCACCTTTTTCCCCTCGTTAATTCTATGATTCACCTCATCCTTCATATACCCATCTGCTGACACATCCACTCCCAAATATCTGAACACATTCACCTCCTCCATACTCTCTCCCTCCAATCTGATATCCAATCTTCCGTTATCTAATTTTTTTATCCACATCACCTTACTCTTTCCTATATTCACTTTTAATTTCCTTCTTTTACATACCCTACCAAACTCATCCACCAACCTCTGCAACTTCTCTTCAGAATCCCCCAAAAGCACAGTATCATCAGCAAAGAGCAACTGTGACAACTCCCACTTTGTGTTAGATTCTTTATCTTTTAACTCCACACCTCTTGCCAACACCCGACCATTCACTTCTCTTACAACTCCATCTATAAATATATTGAACAACAATGGTGACATCACACATCCCTGTCTAAGGCCTACTTTTACTGGGAAATAATCTCCCTCTTGCCTACATACTCCAACTTGAGCCTCACTATCCTCGTAAAAACTTTTCACCGCTTTCAATAACCTACCTCCTATTCCATACATTTGCAACATCTGCCACATTGCTCCCCTATCCACCCTATCATATGCCTTTTCCAAATCCATAAATACAACAAATACCTCTTTACCCTTATCTAAATATTGTTCACCTATATGTTTCATTGCAAACACTTGGTCTACACACCCCCTACCCTTCCTAAAGCCTCCTTGTTCATCTGCTATCCTGCTCTCTGTCTTACTCCTAATTCTTTCAATAATAACTACCATACACATTACCAGGTATACTCAACAGACTTATTCCCTATAATTTTTACACTCTCTTTTGTCCCCTTTGCCTTTATACAAAGGAACTATGCACGCTCTCTGCCAATCCCTAGGTACCTTACCCTCTTCCATACATTTATTAAATAAAAACACTAACCAATCTAAAACTATATCCCCACCTGCCTTTAACATTTCTATCTTTATCCCATCAATCCCAGCTGCTTTACCCCCTTTCATTCTACTCACTGCCTCACGAACTTCCCCCACACTCACAACTGGTTCTTCCTCACTCCTATAAGATGTTATTCCTCCTTGCCCTATACACGAAAATCACAGCTTCCCTATCTTCATCAACATTTAACAGTTCCTCAAAATATTCCCTCCATCTTCCCGATAGTGGCCTTCTTGTAATAAGTATTTTATGTTCCCTCTTCTCTCTCTCCATAACTGATCCTTCAACATTATTGCTACCCCTTCCTTAACTCTCTCAGATACTCCTGACTTAATCCCATTTATTTCTTCCCACTGAAACTCGCCTCACTATCCCTTCAGCTTTGTTTCGCTTAGGGTCAGGACATCCAACTTCTTTTCATTCATAACATTAGCAATCATCTCTTTCTTATCATCCGCACTACATCCACGCACATTCAAACATCCCAATTTTATGAAGTTTTTCCTTATATTGTTTTTAGTAATTTATACAGGAGAATGGGTTACTAGCCCATTGCTCCCGGCATTTAGTCCCTTCTTACGACACGCATAGCTTACGGAGGAAGAATTCTGCTCCACTTCCCCATGGAGATAAGCAGAAATAAACAAGAACAAGAACTAGGAAGAAAAATAGAAGAAAAACCCACAGGGGTTAGTGTATATATGCTTGTACATGCATGTGTAGTGTGACCTAAGTGTAAGTAGAAGTAGCAAGACATACCTGCAACCTTGCATATTTATGAGACAGAAAAAGGGACCAGCAATCCTACCATCATGCAAAACAATTACAGGCTTATGTTTCACACTCATTTGGTAGGACGGTAGTACCTCCCTGGGTGGTTGCTGTCTACCAACCTACTACCATGAAAAGTGGATGGTGTAAACACAAACGAGACAACATTAAGAAAATACAAACTAAAGCTGCACATCCAAAGGAAGCAAAGGTGTGCAACTTAGTTCTTATAACTTGAAGAAGTGACAAAAGCGCTTCAGGTGACTAAAACGTAATAGATAAAATGCTATATACAGTACGAATGCAGCACAATCCTGTGCGTCTAATTTGGACACAAAAAAAAGAAGAGGTGGACCTAAGAGATGGAGCTCAACCCTTCACTATTTTACTGAAAAGTATGTAAAGTGAGACACGCTAGCAAGCCGGGTAGCTGAAGCAGATTTCATACATGGTTTCAGAAGTATGTATGACAGTCAAAGTTCTTAGAAATGATCTACATTAGACACCTGCACGTTGTTATAAGCATATATTTTGGCATAATATCTACACAAATGACATACTGTTTACGAGCAACATCGATGAGTGGATACATAAGGCGATTGCGATATTAGTGAGTGAATGAGTGTTGAGTATGTGTTGATATTGAGGTATGCTGTCATGCCACTGAGGGTGGTGTAATCAGTCATATACCTGAGTAGTGAGTGCCACTCAGCGTGGTGCCAGAGGTCACAACCCAACTGAATAATGTTTCACCTACTTGGTATGCCAAGGTCAATGACTGAGGCGAGAGTTAGAATATTTGTGGTGGGTTGACCCCCCTCCCCCCGGCCCAGGATAGTGTTGGTATGATGTATCGAGACTGTATTCTCCAATATTTCTTGTGGCCAGAGGTGTTATTCTCTGACTTGCTGTAGTATGTGACACATTTATCACTCCACATGGTGATAATTTTCCCACAAGAAGCCTTCAAGAATGACGAGGAAGTGGGAAGGGAGAGGCAGACTTGCTAGTGATCAGAACTCGGTGCCTGTGTCGAGCAGGACCTTCCTGGAGTGGAGTGAGAATGACAAGAGATTCAGTGTGAGACAAGCTTAGAGAGGTTGAGGCACCATGAGGCTTGTGGAGGAGAGTCACTGAGAGTACCAGAAGATTCATCAATGGGACAACTTTATACCTACTACATGTGGGTCTCGTTATTATGTCAATTATAAATTTCATACCCCCTTCCTTCTCAATATTCATAATAACCTTCATTGTAAATTCTTCCCCCATCCTTATATAAAGTTAACTCTCTGTTACATACTGTTAACTGTTACATACTGTTAACTCTGTTACATACTGTTAACTCTCTAATTTATACATTCTGTAATATGTCAGATATTTCAGTATTGTGAATAAAATGTACAGCACCCCTTAAAATGTGGTATTCATTTTCGATATATTAATAATATCTCTTGAATAATTGTATGAGTAAGATTGAGTAATTTTTTTTTATTTTTTTTTATTTAAAAACAGGTTATGTACAATAACGTTTACCAAAACCTTACCTCAAAACAAGAGGTTAAACATCAACATTACACAAAACATATTAAATGCCTAATAATGTAAACACTAAAAAGGGCCTATGCGGCCACACAGCCAAACTGGCATGAAATTGTAAAGACAAGTGTCATACACTAAACCTACTAAAAACACTGACCTAAAACACTACACATGACCTTACAAACAAAAGGTCTTTATTGCTCCACTCCACAAAGAGAGTATATCACAAAACAATATGAGCATATATATCCCTGACAAAAGATAAAGGAAACTTCCAACAAACAAAACATGTCATATCAAACATGGGAGTAATTTCTCAAAACCCCAATTATCCACCCATCTAAAGACCCCCTTCCCCCCCAAGTGCCTAAAAGCACATGTACCCTGGAAACCTAAACGATGCACTGTCAGCATCCCCTACACAACTTTTTTTTTTTTAAACCATATGAACAATACATATAAATAAAAGGCCCACAGGACCTATAACATAACACTGACATAATAAAAATGCAAGTTACAAAACCCCCATTACCTCACAGTACCATACAAAACATCTCACCTAAACTTTACAATATTATACCATCACAATCCATATTTTGCCACTCCTCCTCCCCGGCCTCCAGAGGCTATTACTAAAAGTTAATAGACTCCCATAAGTAAATAACACTCACACAAACTTGACAACCCCCCCTCCCAGTCCATCCCTACCTCTGATGTAAAACTCATAAAATACTCATTAGAAAAGAGAGATTACAGAAAAGCCTAGAAATGGTAGTTGTCAAATAGAGTGGCCTCCAACACACCAATATTAAGACAACCTTCTTCGTAACGTACATCTCATTATAACACTTCCACAACACCTAACATACATGACAACTTAAACACACTTGCCAACCAGGTGCTACAAGGTCAGCCTATACCATGAGAACCATGGCCCTAACAAGTCATACAACATAGACTCCCAGGCAATGCTGGCCTTGCAAGTGAAATGTGTAACATGAAAAACAAACACCACACTCACACACACGCCCAACATACATCCTAGGTCATGGGAACCTGTCTTACCATTACTCATGAAAAAAACCCTGGCTCCACACACAGGAGGCGCCTCAAAACCGTGTTGACGCCCACGGTAAGGAACAGGTGATATACCCCTGACACTCCCGAACCCCCTCCATCTTCTACCGAGACCCCCCCCACCCACAGACTTTTTTAAAAAACGCTGCCAGACAAATACAGAGAAACTGCCTGAACGATGAAGCATCAAAAACAAAACCACCCGCCTATCCCCTGACACCCCGTAAAAAACCCTTAGATACAGCCACACACACTCTCTGAAACCGCCCCCCAGCTACCCTGACCAGCCCTCTCACTCTACTACCGCACCCTCCCCTTTCCCTAATAAAATCGCGACAGTAAGATTCCGATATCTCAGAGGAAAAGCCTTACACCATCTCCCTTCGTAAACCACTTGATTACGAGTCCTATAAAACCCTGCCACCGAAGCTCTAATGCGGACGTCACCTGGGGCCTCTCTCATACTCCACGAAATATGTATGAATTCTACTACCAAATATGCTACCGCCCATCGTACATCCTCAGGACAAACCCCCACATCTATACTTAAAGCTCTTAGGGTCGACAAACCCCCCGCCCCTACCCTTTTCAATACTCCACTAAACCATTCCCTAACCCCACCCAGCTCCTCGCAAAAATAAACTACATGATACACAGTCTCGAGACCACCACATTTCAGACAGAACCCCTCCCTTATTATTCCCATCTGGCACAATTGTGCCCGAGATGCCAAAATTCCCAATAAAAACCTATACCCTCTTTCTCGAACCCTTGGCGGTACCCTCAGCCTCTTCAACCAGTACCACACCAACTTCCAATTATACATTGGATAAATACCTACCCCCTGCACTACCCCCCCTGCACTACCCCCTCCCCACTTTATCCAACCTACTCACCTTCACTCTCCCAGGCTCCCTAACTACTAAAAGAAACCTCAATAGATCCTCACACTGCAACAAATCCCTACCCTTCCACCACCTACGTACCTTTCTCATGACCTTACCGACCCTCCTGCCTCCTATCTCCCCTCCCACCAAAAATTCCTGCTTAATAAATAAACTTTGAAGCCTACTCCTCAACGGAATCAACCCCAAACCCCCACCCCCACTCCAGCCATCACAACCTCACGAGCCAACCAGTGCCTCCCAAAACTCCAAATATATCTATAAACCCTCGCCAACAAACGCCCTATATCACACTCCCGGAGAGGATATACAGCCGCCACAAACCAAAGTTTACTATAAATTAAAACATTAACCACCACTGCACGCTGCAACAACGTGACCTCACCCGGACTAAAACCCCCTAACCGTCCAAGCGCTTTACTCACCACTTCCTCCGAATTTAATCCCCTTGCCAAATCACTACAATGACTGAAAATAACACCGCAAATTTTAATACTATTAACACAGCCACCCTCCCCTCCTTCCCAACGGCCCTCCCACCCACGAACCTACCTCCAATAACTTCGATTTCGCCCTGTTGATGCACATGCCAGTAGCCCCACCAAAAACCTCAATAATCCTATTAACATTATCTAACCCCTCACCACTCCCTATCAATATAGTCGTGTCATCTACATATCCTACTATGCCCGTCTCACAACCCCCACACCCGTCCCCATCCCATACCCCCTCTCTAACTAATCTATAAAACGGGTCCTGCAGACACCCGAAAAGAATCTGTGACAGGGGGCACCCCTGCCGCAAACCCCTCTCTAAACTCACCTGAACCCCTAACTTCCCATTAACTTGTACCCTTGCTAAAGCCCCATCATATAAGGATCTAACCCACCCCACAACTTCCTCCCCCAACCCCTGCTTCGATAAAATGTCAACCAACATTTCCCTATCCACACTATCATATGCGGTCGCCCAGTCTAATCCTAGGACTCCGCCCCCTTCCTTATGTTCCACAAAATTCCTAATTCTCCTATGTCCCGTCCTAATGCTACGTCCAGGTATCCCATACTGGCCAACCTCCAATACCTTTTCCAACACCCTTTTCATGCGATTTGCCAGTATCTTTGCATAGATCTTATAGTCTGAGCACAACAATGTTATAGCCCTATACCCCTGCAACCTATCACTATCCCTACCCTTCGGCACCAACACCACTACCCCGGTTCTCTGCACTTCCTCCATTTTACCCCTATCCTTCATTTGATTAAACACCTTCACTAAAACATCCTTCAATATGTCCCAATGAGCTACATAGAAGTCCCCAGGCAACCCATCCACCCCAGGCTCCTTTCCCATCCTCAACCCCTGCACCGCCTGCCATACCTCGTCTACCGTAATCCTCCCACCTAACCCCTTCCTATCCTCCTCTCCCAGTCTCCCCAGGATTCCCTCCAAAACAATCCTCCTACTAACCTCATCCCTCTCCCTATCCTCAAATTTACGCTGAAACCATAACCTTGCATAAGCACACATCCCCTCTATTGTGCATAACACCTGACCCTGATGATACCCACCCATCTCCTCCTCCACCATCAATGCCGCCAGTGTCATGCCCGTTCTACATTTCCGAAACCTCCGTAATACCGTGCCCGAGGGCCTATCCCCCATAACACCTCTTCTAATTAACTACGTACCCTTATCGCCCTAAAAACATCATTCTGAATATCCCGTAATCTCCCCTTAAGGTACGCTATTTCCTGCTGATGGCACCCACCCCCTCCCCCCTCCGTAACAGTCCCTTAACCGCCCCTCCAAATATCGCTGTAACCCATACCTATATCCCGCCTCCTCCACACCTTCATGGCTATAATAACCTCTCACTGCCTCCTTCGCTGTCGTATTCCACCACGTCCCTAATCTCCCTGCCTTCACCCCATAAACCCTCCCACCAAACCGCAAAACCCTCACGATCCCCCTCCCTTTTTAACAAACTTACATTCATCCTCCACAGATTCGAATAAAATTTAACAGCACCCACCCACCCTAATACTGCCACCACACCTCTATGATCTGAAAACCCTATGTCTATGTTACGCACCTCTTTCACATTTATATGCGAGGACACATACACCCGATCTAAATGTGCTGCATATCCTCTCCTTATGAACGTATGTTCCACCATAACATCCCTACCATCTACCACATCTCGAACCCCCACCGCTCCCAGTAAGTCTCGCAACTCCGCTAGTACACATCCAGCACCCTTTGGTTCCACATCACGCTTTCTAATTATGCAGTTCCAGTCACCCGCTAACAGTTACCTCAGGGAGTCCCCGTAATGCATATACTACTAAGTAATCCCTCACAAACTCACCCTTTAGATCTAAACGTGCTGCATATCCTCTCCTTATGAACGTATGTTCCACCATAACATCCCTACCATCTACCACATCTCGAACCCCCACCGCTCCCAGTAAGTCTCGCAACTCCGCTAGTACACATCCAGCACCCTTTGGTTCCACATCACGCTTTCTAATTATGCAGTTCCAGTCACCCGCTAACAGTTACCTCAGGGAGTCCCCGTAATGCATATACTACTAAGTAATCCCTCACAAACTCACCCTTTAAACTACGTACATTAACCGTGGGCATATACACGCCAATGAAGCTAACCGGGATATCACCCCATTCACCATCAACCCTAACAATCCTCCCGCCCCAAACCTCCTCCCATGACCTCAGATGAAAAGGGCTGGTCTCCCTAATACCTACCAACACCCCACCCTTGAAATTTTCAGAACTACCAGTGTACAAAGTAAAACCCCGCAACTTCAGATCCCCACCACACCTAAAATTATGTTCTTGGAGAAAACACATGTCAATGCCCTCTCTCCGCAATGTCCGTTCAACCCACATCCTCTTGACCTCGGCCCTAAGGCCGTTCACATTCATACTGATACACTTGAAGGCTTCAATGGTGGTTTCCCTCGATGCTTCATCGCTCTCGACACTCCTGCTTTGACCACTGACCCACCCCCACTGAGACCTTCTCCTTCCTTGTCCAAGACCTTACCCTTGACCCCCCCCTGACCACATCCGCGAACACTTTCTTACCTGTCCTCTGACCCGGCGTCAACACATCATCCTCCACCGAGCCACTTGATCTCTTGCGGGAGACCCCAACCACCTCCATGACCTCTTCAGACACCTCATTCACATCATTTTTTTCCCTATGAACCACAGCCTCAACCACACACACTCGTACTGATTTCTCACTGCCACCACAAGCACCCTTACTCACATCCTCACTCAGCACTTCACCCGGGCTTGCTGTTACCTCCGGGTAGTCCTTCACCACGGACTCCTCTCCCACAGAAGGCGGACTATCAAGCATCATCCTCAGGTCCTCCATCATAGGCCCCGTCAACTCCACCAAATCGTCCACCTCCTCCTGCACGACAGCAACCTTGCTGTCTTCCACCATCACCGGTTGCATCACAGGTGGCAAGGAGACCACCACCACCTCTGCTTCATCTACCACGTCACTCCACCTTCTATCTCCACCGTCCATGTATCCTGAAGATGACCCATGCATCTCCTGGGCCACACCTGAAGGGCCCTCCGCACCATGCTCCTGCCCCCCCCACGTTGTTGCTGGGGTCGTGGTCCATGTCTCTCACACACTGCTGCTATATGCCCTGGCTGACCACAGAGCCGACACGTCCGTACTTGCCCCACGTACGTCACGTAAACTTGCGTCCTAAATTCTGGCATCAGGACGTATGAGGGGATTGGCCTCCTCAGAGACATCTTTAAACTGTAAGATCCCTCAGGCATTCCAGTGTAGGTACCCTGCGCCCACCTGCCAACATTTGCCACGTGGATCACTCCATATGCCTTAAAAACATCTCTCACATCCATGGCGTCTGCTTCAAAAGGGATATTCCGAATACGTATCCATGTAAAAGCTGCCGATACATCCCTTAATCGCACCTCCAAACCCTCTGAAACGACCATGCGCTTCTCCTGGTAGACATCAACAACCCTCTCGTAGGCACCACTTGTCAAGAACTTCACAAACACTCGTGTAGCTCCATTTAATGAAATCCCATAAATGTCTGCTGTGGGAATTCCATAAGTGTCTCTGAGAATGGCTGGCAAGAGAACTTCAGCATTTGACGGATAAATAGCGCCAACAAGCACCTCTATGCACACAGTATGCACTCTCCTTCTGTACGTCTCCGCCATATTGGAGAAAATAAAGTTGTCAACACTGGCCACCAGGGAAAACCAGCCAGCACACCCGCTCACCACAGTGGCCGGGCATCGAAATATTGAGTAAATTGAGTGATAATTACCTGTCATTTGTAGCAAGATAATGAAGTGTTGATCAACTTCAGGTGTACTGGGACGAGGACCGAAGAAGTGTTGTCTCGCCACTACAAGTTGTACTTGGCAGAGTGAAGTTGCTGTTTGCAAGTCTGAGTTAAGACTGTACTGCCACTCGTCATGCCCATGTTGAGGGTAAAGTGGGCACCCTCTTTCTGACCACTATATGACATGACCTTCTCTTCTACTCTTAAGCCCTGCCCCTTCCCTCACCCCTGCCCCTGCCCTTACCCCTGCACCTGCCCTCACCCCTGCACCTGCCCTCACCCCTGCACCTGCCCTTACCCCCGCACCTGCCCTCACCCTGAACCTGCCATTGCCCCTGTACCCACCCCAGTGTGCTCACATGTAGACATAAATGTAATGGACGAGACGGTTTGCATATATACACACATATATGCAATAAGATCACAGTAAACAGGTGATATCACAACATACAAAATAACACCAATGAAAAAATAGTGAAATTCCAAGCGCTTCCGCGATTTCTCACATTTTTCCTTTATAATGTGAAAACTCATGAAATAGCTAGGATTTTCACTATTTTATCATTGTGTTATATATATATATATATATATATATATATATATATATATATATATATATATATATATATATATATATATATAGTCTGGGTAATATATTTGAATGACCCACATTCAGTGGTAGACAAATAACAGGAATAATTTCATTCAACATTAATTGTCGCCTCACAATGTTAACTGTTTTACTCATGAATCTGTTATTATAATAAATACTAAAATTACTTTTTTCATTATTTGCTATAAAAAAACGTCTTTCATTTAGTTTTATTTAACGAGCGATTTACAGCATATTATAAACACTATTTACACATGAAGGATGGCGGCTCACGCTGACCCAGACGAAGAAATTAGAATTTATATATACAAAAATTTGTAGTGGTTTCTTAGAATGAGAGAACGCTAGTCAGAGGAGCGCTTACCAATTAACAAACAATGTCTGTACACTTAACACAAGTCTCTGGATAGGTAATTTTAATGTTTGTCAGGAAACAGGACAAGTGTTTCCTGACGCGGGTCTCAGTCCTATGGTCTTGGGCTGGCTTATCGGTCCACCTCTTTACAAATCATGGTTATGAATATAACCATTAGGTATATGTTTCTTATAATATCAACAAGTGTCTGGATGACTGGGTGTTCGCGACAGTGTGGGGTAAACTGTTCCAGCAGCAGAAACAGTTTGCATGTATCTCCCGTTTCGGTCCATTCTGGACCTATCAAATCAGTTGTAATTGAATAATAATCCAGGATGGAGCGAAACGTCGTCTAGAAGGTTATTATCCAAAGTTTATTTGGGAATTAGGATAGTTAGCCTTGTTAATATAATATACCGACCACACGAGAGTCATTAAGGCCACAATCTACATAGACACTACTGTACCATCAAGGCTTCATTGATATTAAGGATATTCCGAGATATATTCAGTACACATCTCGGTGTAAATGTACGTCCTTAGTAGGTTGCTAAAATTAGAAGCCTATCAACTATACAAGGGTTACTAAAACTGTATTTCACCCTAACTCCACCAACCAAAGCTAGTTTAATTATTAAATTAAGAGATCAAAGCATACTCACCGAGAAATAGACACCTCTCGTCTATAGTGTTTAACTGCGGTGTCTCCACCATCACAAGGCCAGGGATGTACTGATGTGTACTTGCTTCCTTGGTTGGCTTATGTGGGTCAAAGCCTATCAACTACACGAAGGTCATTATGGCTGCATGTCACCTATTCACCAACCACTAGTCAAGGATACTACTTTAATCCCTAAAATAGGGATTAAGGTGAACTCTTAAAGCATTATGCAGTGAGAGATATATACAGTTATCGTTGAATATACTGTACACTTGTCACATCGTCCAGGTTGTGAGAGCAGGTATACTTCCGGGGAGTTGTGAGTGTGGGCGAGGAGGGTAATCTGCCAGCTAGGCGTCCTGCATGGCCGCCACATTT